>CM024760.1:74889562-75428243 GCA_014218235.1 Colocasia esculenta
TTTTTTTTTGTAGGTATCAAATGAAAGTGAAAATCCTGAAAATTGCATATTGGAAGTAATCTGTCAAAACTGTCGCTGAAAGTCAATCTGTAGGTGAAAAGTTCTGTTTTGGAAAGAAAAATCCGAAAATTGCATGAAAAATCAGAAAAAAAAGGGGTCATGAGGTGAGTTTCCTTTTCTCACTCTTTCCATTTGTTTTCATTTCCAAAAAGAACGAGAGATTGCGTTGGAGGTAAGTACCATTAAAATCCTCTTGATTTAGTTTCCTTTCTTAGTTTCCATGTTTAGTTGAATTAAAAAAAAAAGAAACAAATCAAAATCTAAAAAATCAATCACTTGAATCCAATCAAAGATGTCCATGTCAAGATTAGAAACCTTCCATCTTTAGGACATGCATCATTTAGATTTCCATCTTTAGGTAATTTTATTTTTTGAAAATTTCCTTTTTTGTCGAAGATTGCGGGAGGCAAGGTAAGTATCTCAATCTTTTAGAAAGCATGATCATGCATTGCCATGCTTGCATAGAACCCCTTGCTTGATTTTGTGGTGTGCACTTTATTTCTAAAATATTTTAAAGGCAGTTGCCTTAACAAGATAAGGTGGGATTTGATCACCCTTCCTTAGCCCACAACCCATCAATCCCTGCATCTTTTGCATTCCCAAGCCCTAATAAAAGTCAGTAACATTGGCCTTAGGGTTCACACTGAGGTGTAGGTCCACTTGGGCCCACTAATTGGTTTTGGAAACTGGTGTCTAAGGCTAGAGGTTAAAAGGCAACGCCTAAGCGGGAAAGTGGTTCTCTAATTAGGTCCCTACGAAAGTAGGGGGGCCTCCCCCTACCCCCCCCCACTCTTACCTGGCCAGTGGATATACCTAATAGTGGACTTAATTTGGTCTATGGCCACTTTGTGAGAAATCTCACTTTCAAGTCTAAGATCTCTAGGTCAAATAGGGTATTTGTTGAAACTTGTTTATCTTTGTTAAAAAAAAATCTAAAATTAAAAAAAAATTTCTCTCTCTTCTCTCAGTCGGTCCTAATGCATGCATGGTAGGAGATCACAAAGTCCTAATTTGCTAGGACCAATCCCAGAAATTGAGAGACTTCTCCATCAAAGACATTCTTTCTGAAAAAATCAAATGGCTGGAAATCAAGATAATCAAGAGAATCCCCAAACAAATGAAGGATTATTTCATTCCCAATCAAATCAACCTTTCATCTTGTATTCATCTCCCACAGAATCAAGCCATCCAATATGAGATTAAATCCAGCACCATCCAAATGCTCCCATCCTTTTATGGAAATACCAATGAGGACCCTTACAAACACATAGATGAATTTCTGGAGATTTGTTCCATGTCACTGTCAAGATCCAGACTTCACTAATGATGCCCTCAGACTGACTCTTTTCCCATTCTCTCTTAAGGATAAAGCCAAATATTGGTTGGGCACTGTAGGGAAAACCATTAGAACTTGGGCAGAATGCAACAAGAATTTTTGAAAAAGTTCTATCCCATAGGCCGAACCAATACCATGAGAAGAGCCATTACTGGATTTTCTCAAACACCAGGGGAATTAATTCATGATCATGGGAAAGGTTAAAGGAGCTTTTGAGAAAATGCCCCCACCATGGTCTCTCAAGATGGCAAATTGTCCAAGCATTTTATGAGGGATTGACTGAACAATATAGACAAATGGTGGATGCTTCATGTGGGGAGCTTTCATGAGTAAAAGTGAGGATGAGGCCTATGCTCTCTTTGAAATGCTAAGCGAAAATTCAATTAATCATGCCTCACTTTCATCCTATGAGAGATCTGTTGGGCCATCCAAACGGCTGGGTTGTATGAAGTGAGAAATCAGGCTGAATTGGAGCCCAAATTCGAGAATCATCTCATGGCCCAAAAGTGGGAGAAAGTGGATACTATGGCCCACAACTGTTGCCTCTCTAGCTCAAAAGATGGACCAAATCTTGTCTAGGACCCATCAGGATTCCTTGGCCCATCCCCCTCTAGCCCATATGTTGGCCCAGACTCATATCATCAGGAAGTTTGCAACTTGTGTGCTAGTCCAGGCCACCACATTAATGACTGCCCAACTGCAGCCCAACTCCCACCTTTCATCCAAGAACAAGTCCAGGAACAGGTCCAAGCAGCCCAGGGATTTCCCAAGCCCAATCTGGACCCATTCTCCAATTCATACAATCCTGGCTGGAGAAACCATCCCAATTTCTCTTGGAAGAATCAACAAGCTCCGCCTCAAAGACCAAATCCCTCCATGCCTCAAGCCCCAAAACAACCATTCCAGAACCAGTTTCAGGCCCAGCCAAATCCGTACAATGGCACTTATGCTAGAGGGCCTCAAGCCCAATTCTCTCAGGCAGTCCAATATCCTCCTCCCCAACCCAAGCAAGTTCAGCCTACTTTTCAACAACCTCCTCAACAAAACTTTGAAGATCAGTTCAACCAACTCCAACAGATCATCTTGGCCCAACAACAGCAATTGCACCAACAACAACAACTTTTGGCGACAAACCAACAGACCATGGCTAGGTTAGAAGCCCAAGTGGGCCAAATGGCTGGAAACCACCATGAGAAGGGAAGTGGGCCAATTGCCTAGCCAACCTGTGGCCAACCCAAGGAACCTACCACCGGGCTTTGCTTCACAACCAGGCCTTCTACCTCAACCTGTCCAACAAGTCCAACCAAGAGGCCCACAATTGGAGAACATAAAGCCATTTCAAGCCTGCGAAGTGGTAAGGTGCTAAGTGACCCACATAATGGAAAAGAGGTTGTGAATAATTCCTGAATTAGAGGCCCAAGATGATGCTAGTGATAGTGAAGAGGAACCTATTCAACCTGAGTTGGGGGAAGAGAACAAAGGAAAAGAGAAAGCTTCTGCAGATCCAAATTCTTACCAGCCCAAAGTGCCATTTCCAAGTGCTCTAGAATCCAAGCCCATTAAGAAGAAGAAGTCGGTCCAAGATGAGGAGTTGCTGGAATTATTCAAACAAGTCCAAATTAATATTCCACTCCTAGATGCCATAAAGCATGTCCCGACTTATGCTAAATTTTTGAAAGAAATGTGCACTCCACGAAGGGAATCCAAGACTGCAATTCAAAAGATCTGGCTATCTGAAGATGTTAGTGCAGTCTTGACAAACCACCTCCCTAGGAAGTTGAAGGACCCTGGTGCTCCCCTCATTTCTTGTGATATAGGTGGCATAACCTTTGATCGTGCCCTTCTTGATTTAGGGGCAAGTGTCAATCTTCTTCCCACCTTTATTTATGAACAATTCAACATAGGGGAACTCAAGCCCACTTCCATCATTCTGCAGCTGGCCGATCCGTTCGGTCAAGACTCCACGGGGATTGATAGAGGATGTAATTGTCAAAGTCAATGACTGTTATTTCCCCGTGGACTTTCTCATCCTTGACATGTCCACCAACCAGGAGTTGAAACACACCCCTATCATTCTTGGTCGTCCCTTCCTCGCCACTGCCAAAGCCAATATCAATTGTGCTACGGGGATGATGGACATTTCATTTGGGGGACAAAAGGTCTCGCTCAATGTTTTTAAAGCATCTCAATATCCAGATCCCGAAGAAGGATGTCATTCTATTGACATTTTGACTGAGTCCATTGAAAATGATCTAGATATTGACCAACTTGAGGAGACCAATGCTTTACATGACTCACCACTCCGTCTGGCACCTTGGTCCAAGGTCGAACCTCTACCGGCCTTGCAATCTGCACCAGCTCTACCTTCACTTCAAAGCCCTCCAGATCTTGAGCTTAAACCTCTTCCAGACTCCCTCAAGTATGTATTTCTGGGCCCAAACCAAACTTTGCCTGTTATCATTGCCTCCAACCTAAGTTCTACCCAAGAAGCTCAGTTGATAGAAGTCTTAGGGGAACATAGGGGTGCCATAGGTTGGACAGTGGCCGACCTTAAGGGGATTAGTCCATCTGTTTGCATGCACCACATCTACTTGGAGGACAATGCTACACCAAGCCGGGAAACGCAAAGGCGGTTAAACCCGAACATGAAGGAAGTGGTGAAAAGGAAGTAGTGAAGTGGCTAGATGCTGGAATTGCCTACCCAATATCAGATAGTCAGTGGGTCAGCCCAACCCAAGTGGTTCCCAAGAAGTCTGGGCTAACAGTTGTGAAAAATGAGCAGGGGGAGGAGGTACCCACTAGATTGACCACGGGATGGAGAGTGTGCATAGATTATAGGAAGCTCAATGCCATGACCAAGAAAGACCACTTCCACTCCCATTCATGGATCAAATCCTTGAGAGACTGGCAGGCCAGCAATTTTTCTGCTTTTTGGATGGTTATTCTGGGTACAATCAAGTGGCAATTTACCCAGAAGATCAAGAAAAGACCACATTCACGTGCCCCTATGGCACATTTGCTTTTAGGAGAATGCCTTTTGGACTCTGCAATGCACCAGCCACTTTTCAAAGGTGCATGATGGCGATCTTCTCTGACATGGTGGGAGAATTCCTGGAGGTATTCATGGATGATTTCTCTATATATGGGGATTCTTTTGAAAAATGTCTGAAAAATCTGGAGAAGGTTTTGGCTAGATGTGTGGAGACAAACTTGGTGCTTAGTTGGGAAAAGAGCCACTTCATGGTTCGAGAGGGCATAGTCTTAGGCCACATTGTGTCTGAGCGGGGTATCGAGGTAGATAGAGCCAAAGTTGGCCTCATTGCTGATCTTCCTTCCCCCACCTCCGTCAGACAAATTCGTGCATTTCTTGGCCATGCCGGCTTCTATCGCCGGTTCATTGAAAATTTTTCTAAAATTGCCCGTCCCTTAACTCTTCTCCTAGCCAAGGATGTCCCTTTTCACTTCGATGATGCGTGCTTAGAGGCATTCACTACTTTGAAAGTGGCTTTGACCAAAGCTCCCATTCTTCAATCTCCTGATTGGTCACTGCCCTTTGAGATCATGTGTGATGCCTCGGACTATGCCATAGGTGCTGTTTTGGGCAACGCATGGATAAACGTCCCGTGGTGATCTATTATGCGAGCCGCACCCTCGCCGATGCTCAATTGCATTACACCACCACAGAGAAAGAACTTCTTGCTGTGGTTTTTGCCCTTGAAAAATTTCGATCTTATCTTCTGGGGGCAAAAGTCATCATCTACTCAGATCACTCTGCCTTAAAATATCTTCTAGCCAAGAAGGACTCCAAACCAAGACTCATCAGATGGATCCTTCTTCTTCAGGAATTTGATTTGGAGATTCGGGATAAGAAAGGTACTGAAAATGTTGTTGCTGATCATCTGTCCCGAATTCTCATCCCAGAAAGTGCTCCCATGTATGACTCCTTTCCCGATGAACACCTTCTTGCTATTTCCCATAATACACCCCCATGGTATGCTCACATTGTCAATTACCTTGCGGTGGGTCAACTTCCTGAAGGATGGTCAAAGAATGAAAAGGATCATTTCTTCTCTAAAGTCAAACACTATTTTTGGGATGACCCTGAATTATTTTTCATGGGTCCGGATCAAGTAATTAGGAGATGTGTCCCTGAGGAAGAGCAACAGAGCATCCTCAATTTCTGTCACACCCTAGCCTGTGGGGGACACTTCTCGGGGAAGAAAACTGCTGCCAAGGTCTTACAAAGTGGGTTTTACTGGCCCACATTGTTCAAGGATGCTTATGAATTCAGTAAGACCTGTCTGAGATGCCAAGCAGTGGGCAACAACTCTAGGAGAGACATGATGCCACTCAACCCCATTCTGGTGGTAGAAATCTTTGATGTCTGGGGGATCGATTTCATGGGCCCATTCCCTTCATCCTTTGGCAATGAGTATATCCTTGTGGCAGTTGATTATGTATCTAAATGGATTGAAGCCATTGCCACCCGCACCAATGATCATAAGGTTGTCATGAAATTTGTGCGGAGGAATATCTTCTAGGTTTGGGTGCCCTAGGGCCATCATAAGTGATGGGGGATCTCACTTCACTCATTCCCAATTTCGAGCTTTGCTTAAAAATATGGGATAACTCACAAAATTGCTACCCCCTATCACCCCCAGACCAGTGGCCAAGTGGAAGTGTCCAATAGGGAGATCAAGAACATTCTCCAAAAGACTGTTAGGCCCGATAGGAAAGATTGGTCAGACAGATTGGATGATGCTTTGTGGGCCTATCGGACTGCTTATAAGACTCCCATTGGCATGTCTCCCTACAGGTTGATTTTTGGTAAAGCCTGTCACCTTCCTGTTGAGTTAGAGCATAGGGCTTATTGGGCCATCAAACAATTCAACCTTGATTTAGCCCAAGCTGGATCACATAGAGCCCTCCAACTGCATGAGCTTGAGGAATTGCGCAATGAAGCCTATGATAATTCCAAAATTTATAAGGCCAAGACCAAAATCTTTCATGACAAACACATTTTGAGGAAATCCTTCCATCCTGACCAAAAGGTTTGGCTTTTTAACTCTAGGCTGCGCTTATTTCCAGGTAAATTGAAATCTCGATGGGATGGACCATTCATTGTTGTAAAAACTTTTGACCATGGTGCTGTTAAAATTCTTGATCCTAAAAATGGTCAAACATTCACTGTTAATGGTCAACGTCTCAAACCTTACATGGAAAACATGCAGCTCTCACCTAAAGAATCCATTCCCTTAAATGATCTTGAGTAGATGTGCAGGAACTTCATTGTGTCTGGCTGAAGACAATAAACTTAGCGCTTATTGGGAGGCAACCCAATATTTTTAGGACATTTAACTTATTTTCTTTTCTATTTTGTTCTAGGTATTTGGAAGGCTAGTGGGCAACTCATCACCTTTAATGAAGCCAGTTTGCCACCACTCTCATGTGATCATCAGGTTGCATCTCTCCTTTCTTACCTTACTTTGGCTATATTCTATGTTCATTACTTTTATGCCATTGAGGACAATGTCATTCAAGTTGGGGGAGGGCAAGTCTTTCCAATCTTTAAATCCTGCTGAAACATCCCATGCATTATTTTGTGCTCATTAACTTCACATATCATTTCTCATGGAAAAAATACCTCAGTCTAGAATGATTTTTACTCTAAGTATATACTTGTGCTAGTGGCATGCTAAAGGATGAAGTTTGCGATTATGTTCTTAGCATTTTCCTCAAAGTACATTTGAAATTTGATGAAACCTTCACACATGTATTAGATGATGAATAAGTGTCATTCAAGAGGGTGATGAGAGTTTTACCTAATACTCATGATGAAGATTGATATTCTACACTCTTATTGAAAACTAATCGTGGGGAAAAAGCTACCTGCATGCAAGTTATGAAAAAAAAAAATGATGATAAAATGAAGAAGGAAATCCCTAACTTAGTAACCGGGCTTCAGCACCTCATGAAGTGTTGAAGTTCGCGTCAAACAGTGAACGGATATCCAAAGAAAGAAAAGAAAAAAAAATGATGCTGAAGGATGAAAATAAAAAGGCAGAGTGAAAGCTACCTGTAATTCGAGGATTTTATTGTAGGAGTGTAGAGTTGATATCATCTCTAAGTAATGGGTCAAAAACTCATACATTGTCTTAAGTAATGCTTATCGATCATAAGTGCATTCATGAAGGAAATGATAATTTTAACTGTATCTTGAGGAACTGTCTAATAACATGAACTGCATAATTGTCTTTGACACATGCTACTAGAACTGGAAATACTTATTGTTGATCAATCTTATCTCTGCTTTCTTGACATGAAAAATGATATTTGAAGTTCCGGTTAGTCCTAATTATTGACCTGGGTGCATTGCTAAGGGACTAGCAATGAGTAAGTTGGGGGATGTGATAATATCACAATTATCATGAATAATCATGTCATTTTGATGACTAATACTTGATAAACTCATATGATTTCTATTATCATGAACGTTAATTGATTAAATTCAATTATGTGTTGTATTTGCAGGTTAATGGGCCATTTTATGAAGTGCTTAACGGGCCAATGAATCAAGCAATCCAACAGGGGCAAATCTGGCATATACAAAAAGTTGCAAAACCCTAGCCACATTCTTTCTTCTTTCTCTCTCTTCTTTCTATTTTTTAAATATTTCTTCCTATTTTAAAACATCTCTTTTAGAGAGAGAGCTCTCTATTTAAAAAGCCCCCCTTCTCTCTCTCTCATTTTTATTCCCTTCCCCCGAGCTCTCTCTCATTCCCTCTTTTCTCTCTCTCTCACCCGCGCAACCTCCCTCTTCCTCTTTCTTCTTTCCTCCTTTTCTTTCTTCTGCCTCCCTTCTTCTCTTCTTCTCCTCTTCCTCTCTCTCTCCTCGGTCTGCACCAGCACCCGCCGCAGCCGCACCCGGCCCCGTCCGCGCCCGCGCCCGCGCCTAGGCCGCCTTCGCACGCCAGGCCCCTGCCGCGCGCGCACGTCGCCCCGCGCCCGTGCGCACCTGCCGCCCCGCCTGCACACCCTGCGTGCGCGCCCGCCAGCGCGCCCCGCGCCCCCTGCCGGCCCGCGCGCGCCCCCTGCTGCGCACGCCGCCCCCTCTCCCTTCTCTACGTGCATGCATGCACGTAGAGAAGGGCCGCCGCGCGCCCTCTCTCTCCTCTCTCTCTGGCCTCTCTCCTCTCTCTCTCTCTCTCTCTCGCCTTCTCTCTCCTCTATCCCTCTCTCGTTTTTCTCTCTCTTTCTCACGTCTCTCTCCTCTCTCTCTTCTCTCTCCTCTCTCTCTCTTCTCTCTCGCCTCTCTCTTCTCTCTCAGCGCTCTCTCTCCTCTCTCTCTCTCCTTTTCTCTCTAGTTCTCTTTATTTCTTTTCTCTTCATTTCAATGTACTTGTTATTGACTTTTAATTAGAATAAAATCTTTGTGTTAAACTCTTTGTTATTGTTTAATAGTTATAACTTTTAATAGTGTTTTGTGTTCTCTCACTCTCTCTCTATCTCCTTCTTCACTTATTTAGCATAGTTTAGATTTATTTAGTACAACTTAGTATTAATGTCATCACGCTATTTTCCTAACTAAAAACCCAACATTTTCAACTCTAAAATCTCGTTCCCTGTGGATTCGACTTGGCTCTCACCACTTAACTATTGTTAACATCTTTAGTGTAAGCCGATAAATTGAGATTGTTAGTCACGTGTTTAACGACGCATTCGTGGGCTATCAGGAACGCGACCTGTTGATGTGTCGTGTTCATGTGATGAATGCGACACATCGGGCCGTCGCATTATGAAGGTGACACAGGCCTATGTCGCGACCACAGTCGAGTCGTCTGAATGTGCATGACTTATGTGATATGATTATCCGATTGTTATTATTCGATGTATTTGGTAATACCGTGCGATGCATTGGCACCGTGGCGCTCTGGAAGCGCATGTTTTCGAGGCTAGCATGTTGGTTACGTAGCTAGCTAGTGGTTTATGTGTTGGTGTGGTATGCACGCGAGACACACTGTGTTCACGTGTTGTGGATAGTCGATACTCGTGAATATCGTCAGATTTCACATGGTTTGTGCGGTGCGCACGTGGTTTTGTGTGCGTGGCAGGTAGTGACGCCTTCCGTGGTTACCTCTCCAGTTGGGTGCCCCATGTTCTCTGTGAGCCAGGCTATTAGTTCGGGGCTTGTCCCGGTACTTATGTTGTACCGTCGAGGTCTGTGTCGTCTGTCCTGGACACCCTCACTCCTTTGTTTGAGCTGTTCGTCTGGCTGAGGGAAAGACGACAGTGGGACATCGACTCTTGTGTTTGTTTTTAGTCACTTGTAGCGCGCTCTTAGTTGGGGGTACAGACACCGGTAGTCGACACTGGTCCCCAGCTAGTCCTTTCCAGTGACTCACTCTAGAGTGCTCTGGCCAGAGACCCTAGAAGTGCCAGCATGGGCCTGTGGTTGTGTACCTACAGGAGTGGTGTTTAGTTGGTCTCCACAGTTGTTTGACTTTTTCTCGTGGAGCCACAACTGGACCTTTCGTCCGTTGCTGCGAGACTGAGAGGTAGACCTGTGTTTGTTTGTTTGAGTCAGTTACTAGTGTCGCGAACCAGTCTATGTGGCTCGAGTGTGGCGGACTCTACTTTAGCTCGTACACATAATTGAGTTTTGCCGTTTATTTAATTACTTTGTTTAATATAGTCGGCAAATGGTAAGTATGTTTATTGCTTTAATAATCTGCGTGGTTGTGCTATAAATTGCTAGTATAGTTTACTGCTTCCATACTTGTGTATGGTTTGCTCAAGTTGGGGGAGTTCCCTACTGAGCCATTGACTAGTGAGGCTCACCCCTACTCCCCACAGGCGAAGGTGAAGAGGAAGTTTTGTTACCATATTCTAGTTCAGGGCCGCGTCGTAGCGGTGTTAGGCCAGCGCCTCCAGCAGTGTAGTTTTGGTAGCTGTGCAGTATCTTTCCTCAGTTGTACTAGTTTACCTCGGGGTATGCCCCAGGCTCCTGTACTTTTTGTACTTTTGTTGAAATTTGGCTATGTAAATCTTGTACATTATATATGAAATGGTGAATCATATATGAGATCAAGTATGTTCCTTTCTGTTTTCACGGACTCGTGTGTAGTATCCCTTGCGAGGCTACTGCCCGTTCACGTGAGGCGGACTCGGATCAAGTTCGTTATTGGTTTAACGGGCTTGAACGAGGCGTTCCGTCACAATGTTCACATGAAAAAGTAAGATTTAATGAGCTAACGTGCCCAGTAGGATTCATCCTTCTAATCAAAAGGACTAAGATAACGAAAGAGTTGGGCAAGAAATTTATTTGGTAGCAATGCTGAGTATCAAAGATGACTGTATAATCATGACAATTAGATATCAATTGTAGAATAGAGAATACTGAATCAAACTTGCACAGAAAAAAATTCAAGATGGTAATCACATTCTGATTCAAGTACATAAGCAACTCATGACAGATTAAGATGATGACCAATCATGCAAGTATGATGCAATGCCAAACATCTTGTAGATCCATTATTGTTCCGTACGACCTGTAAACGAATTCGGGTGCTCCTCCCGGGACTGGATCAGCCCCACTTGCACAGGCATTTATCTCAATTGGGTACAAAGACCCAACATTGTCATCACAATCATTTCTGTTAAATATTCTAGTGTGGTACCAAAGGTTTAGGAATCTCACATGTAACAAAGGTTTAGGAATCAATGCCAATGATTTTAGAAGGTTGTAGCCATGTACGAATCAATTATACTTGGGGTGTTCAAGAACAATCCATAGTGGGATATGGATGGCAATTGAATGATCCCTCTTAGTGATAAAGTAGTTGGAATCCAAGAAAATGAGGGAAACAACTTGTTTGGTTAATACCATAGTGAGTCATCTTGGGTTGGACAAGATGTAAATCTGGTTAATCACCACAGACAGGTGTATGTTGACGGTCAGAGAGTGGCTGTCGACAGCCACTGTCCATCCAGAACTAGATTATGGAATCTGGTCCCTATCTGTCGACAGGCCATAGGTGGCTGTCGACAGATGATGGCCATCTTTCTACAGATGAAGTCTATCTGTCGACATCTACTGGTGTTTCTGAATTTTTGGGTTCTGGAAGCATGATACCTGTCGACAGATGGGTTCTGACTGTCGACAGTCACAGGTTGATCTTCCAGAAATGGTGTAATACTACTTAGGAAGCTCTACTAAGTGTTCCTATGATTCCAAGCATGATTAACAACATCTAATGGATCTTACTTACATTTCTAAACACTACTTACATGAAGGAAAGAAATAGAACAATAGGAGTACAATCTTTATACCATAGGTGACATGAAAACTGGAGACTTATAGGATAAAGGCTCTGTAGAGACATATCTACTCCTTCATGCAAATCCTTCTCAAGACTTTTTTTTTTTTAATGAAACATGCAGCAAGTTCAGCACCGGTCAAGTGCACTCCACCCCAGCAGGGTGAAGTGTGCTCACTCCCCCAGGCGAAACTTGCCACAGAAATTTTGTATTAATAATGCATAGATATACAAAAGCTACGGGGCATACCCCTGATAGATACAAAAGAGCTAAAAAACTCTAAGATTCCCCAGACCCAATCGATCCCCAAAAAGAGCAGAAAAACAAGACCGAGGGAGGTGGGTGGAGGAATTAAATATCCCATCACAACAATTGTTGCAAGCATAGGTGGCCAATGCATCCGCCACCTGATTTGCTTCCCTATAGACATGAGAAACATGGACTCTATGATTCTGCACAAAATCAAAGGTAAATTTCCACCACCGATAGCATGTCCAAGAAGGAGCAATCCCGGTCCTTAAAGAATTCACCAAAATCATGGAGTCCGAGCAGATATGATCAACGTGGACCCCTCTCTCCATAGCCAACTTCATGCCATCATACATCACCCTAGCTTCCTCAAGAATGCTGTAACCATTCCCATAAAAATGAGAGAAAGCAAGAACAACAGATCCAAAGGCATTCCTAACAACACCACCACCACCACAGGGACCCGGATTTCCTTTAGAAGCACCATCAACATTGAGAAGAAAACCTTGTAAAGGCGGAATCCATCTAATCAATTTGCATGACTTGACATGAGGCTGCACTACAAAACCCAACTCACAGATCGCTGCATATTGCTGAGGTGTAGTGACATCTTTGAAGACCAGTCGATGAGTAGCAGTATTCACCAAGTCATGAATATTTTGGATTAAAGATTTCACTGAAAAACTAGCTTGTTCAAACTTGATTTTACATCTAATCTTCCATATCTCCCAAAGAATAAGAATGGATCAATATATTGAAATGAAACCATGAGGATTAGTAACTCTGCTCTCTTTGATGATGTCCCACAGGCGCACAGAAATGTTTGTATGAATTCCAATTCCAGGTTGAAGAGGTGGGGTGACCCAAGACCACAGAGCCTTAGCCAGATCGCTGTGCACAAAAAGATGATTCAAATCCTCAACATGAGGGCATGTACAACAGCAACACTGTGATGGTAGAGGAATACCACAATCCACAATACGACTATCAACAGGGACCGCCCTCTGAAGAAGTAACCAAGCAAAGAGAGAGGCACGCCTACTAAACCGGTGATGCCAAATTCAGAGGAGTGGCGACCTTTTAACACCATGATAACGGACCAAATCATAGGCACTCTTGATAGAAAATTTACCAGAAGAGGTAGCCGTCCAAACAGGGAAGTCATCATAATTGGAAAGAGTCAGCTCTTGAATACCCTGAGGGAGCAGATAACGCAAAGGGTGTTGAGTGTTTAGAAAGATATCCCGAACATTAGGCGACTCCTCAAGTGTGGATATACCTGAGAGCTCTCTAAGTGGCTTATCACCAATCCAAACATCATGCAAAAAACTGATGTTACCACCATTGCCCAGCATTCATCTAGTATATTGCTTAACAATGTCAAAAGCAGCATGAAAAAGCTCTTTAGAAATACCATGTGGATAGGATATCAAATTACCATTCAGCAGATACCTACCTTTAGCATAGATGGCCCACAGAGAAGAACCATGCAGAACATTCCAAAGTAATTTGATAACCATAGCCATCTGCACATGCCAAAGACTTCGAACACCAAGCCCACCTTCTAAAACTGGTTTTTGAATAATCTCCCAAGACACCCAATGTCTACGCTTATCACAGCTAGTTCTGCCCCAAAAGAAAGCAACACAAAGTCGTTCAATGTAAAAAATAACAGATTTAGGAATAGCAGACGTAGTAGCAAGGTAAACTGGCATAGAAAACAAAACTGAATTAACCAAAGTTAACCTCCCAGCCTTTGACAGGAACCGTGATTTCCAGGACCCAATGCGAGCATTAACTTTATCCATTAACAACCTGTAATCCGCAATAACTGTTCTACCTTGCTTGATAGGCACACCAAGATAAGTCACAACATCCCTTTGAAATAAGGTCCACACTAAGTACATATATCTACATCTAAAGACATGAGTATCAACTGGAGGTATGAACATAGTGGAAGAGAAATACCCATGAAAGCTTTACTGAACCTCGTGACAAAGTGAAATCAAAGTAGATGCTCAAACTCTGAGATTCTAATAGAAGGAGAAGCAAGAGGAGGAGAATCCTACTTGACTTAGGAAAGATGAAGGTCCTTCTCCTCTCCTCCACTAGGGAACAAGCAGCAGTAGGAAGAAGGAAAACTTGTGGAAGTGGTAGCCACAACAGGTGCAATAGAAGGAGTAGCAGCAAGGGCAGCTATAGCAGGAGGAATAGTAGCAGCAGCTACAGTATAAGCAGCAGCAGCATCTACGGCAAAGCAGCAGTAGCAGCTTCAGCAGAGCAACGACAGTAGCAAGATGGAAGTTTGAGCAAGTGGGTAAAAGCCCATACGAAGGGTTAAGGGGAGGTTTATATATTCATACAGGTTTCATGCATATATGGCACGTAGCCATACATGTGTTGCTGTAAAACTCCATATTTTCAAAGTGCAAGCCACATTTACATGGGGTTTTACCCCACTCACATGTATTAGGATACGTGTAATCCACTTACCCATGGTGCAAGGAGTCTTACGTAACCCATGTTACGTAAGCAAAATAATCAAAGAAATTGGATTACGTAAATAGGTAAAAATTCAGCTGGTCCTTTTGTCCCTACATTTTTGTATCCAAATGATATCCAAACAAGTTGAAATTTTAAACACAAGCTAATTGGAAGGTTTTACAAATTATGATGATTTTAGTTTAATTTTTAGAATTAATTTTTCACCCAGCAAAAATTACCCGAAAAATCATTGCGTCGACTTAATCTTGATATCTGTGCGTCAATAATTTTGGATATTTACATTTCTAGTATCAACACATTTTTCTGGAAATTATGGTGTTTTCAGATTTCAATTCCGTTACAGAATTCCGGTGACGCCCTATCGGAGTGCACACCTCTGAATACGACACTGAAATTATATCATTAATATAAGAACAATTTTTAAATTAAAGATAATTACATCTCATGAAAGTAGTTATGTTTAACAATCACAATCATCACATTTTTTTAAATTTCCAATAAATAAAATTTTGGGGTGTTACACTTTAATGGAACATATGAAGATAGCTGAAGTGCTTATAAAGAAGAAGATGATGATTGTGAAAATATAGTTATTATTGGAAGTGAACCAAAAAAGAAATATTCAAGCCTTCACAGCCACTAGAAGAGCAGAGAGTCCTCACTCCAAGTCCATCTGCTCAGAGCTCTCTTGAAGCTTTCACTCTTCTTTTTTTGTTGAGAGCCTGTTGTTTCTGAGAGAGCAGCACCATAGTTTTATTCTTCTCTCTCTCAGTTTGTGCCTCAGATCAAGCACAACATTGTTGTATAAGCTTGGTCTAGGGGCCATCCCTTTTACTCTTCTTTATGAGTGTTCCTCTTCCTGTGAGAAAAGAAGACCTACTGTGGGTAGGTGGTCTTGTTCCCCTTGCTGAAGGGAAGACCTGTTGTTACAAGTGGTTGTATTGCTTCATCATGGGTTGAAGGGAAGGCCTGTAACGACCCCGAGAACCTAACCCTCGGCCCACGCCGAGGACCCGATTTTTGCGGTCGCCGCCCATGGATCTGGAGACCCGAAAGGGCTATAATATAAGTCTAACAGAATATGCAACTGCTAACTAGGAGCACACACGCGGAAGCAAAAAGAAGAGCGAGACCGCTGCGTAACACTCTAGGTACAGTCCCAACACACACAACTAGTACAAGTAAAAGCAAGGGAATAACAAGTCCCTTAGGGGCATACCCCGAGGGTGACGTACAACTGGATGGGGGAAACAATGCTAGCTACGGGGACCACGACTACCGCCCCGTCTCCTCCGCCCGAACGCGCGCCCTGCCGCTGCTGAGAAGTCTCACCTAGGAAAAAGAAGGGATGAGCTTCACAACAGAAGCTCAGTAGGGACTATCAATCTCCTACTGGCTCTAACAGGTAGTCAAAACTATGTACTTAATTAAATGACAGTAGTTATATCTTCTACCTACAAAAGAAGAGTGCGGAAGCAAGCTACCAACTAGCGACTGTACAGAAGTACAACACGGTCAGAAACTCCGTATGATTGCTCATCCTAATCACCACACGGCTAGCAACACAGACAAAGAGAGAACCCTGCCTGGACAAGAAACACTAGCTACAGAAAATACTACTACTAGTCAACCGGTAAGGTGCATCCACTGACGTCTTATCCTCGACCCAGGTCCAAACCTCCACGTCTCGTCAGAGTGAGGTAGGACACAAAGTACACAACAGTAACTGCCGTAGTCTGGCCGGACTACGGTCCTACGCCTGGCCTCTCTAGGCGGTTCTGGGGCCACAAAGAGCGAGGCAGTGACAAAAAGGACTGACTGGTCTGCACCGGGTAGAACTCTGGCCGTCCTCGGTGTCCCAGACCAATCAAGAGAGCTCTGCAAACGACTCGACGCCACTGTCCTAACCACCATTTCCCCCTCAACTCCAGAGTTTGTGACTCGAGTATGCTCATCACCCCGAATGCTCCCTCTAAGGCGCATGAGGATGGGGGTCCCAGGCAACGGTAACAACCTCTCTCACAGGACAAGCCCTCAGGTGCCGAGCACCGAGTGAACGACTAGTGTAGGACCATACTAGGGAACTAGCACTGGTGCCACGGGTACAGTAAGAAGCGGAAAACGGCGAAGACTCCACAGAAAATGGAACTTCGCAAGACCTTACCTGTCTCTGTTGTAGTCGCGACACATTGGGTCATCGCGACGCCCAGACCTGTTGCGACACTATCGCGGCGGCCCAAGCCATTGCGACCTTGTCGCGACACCCAATGTAAGGCCCTCTAATTTTCGTCATATTATTTGTATTTATGTGTGTATATTGTGCTTGTGTGTGTATGTACATATTTACGTACGTATTAAATTAGTATAATTATGTGTACATGTGTTTATATTAAACATAAATAATGTATGTATTGCATGACGATAGTATGGATACAATACCGTATACATATTGCATGTATATGTGCATGGTATGCATGGTTTTCTGCATGATTTAAAGTTCTGGCCGAAGGCCACCTTGGCGTCAAGCCCAGGCCGTTTAGGTGGTGTCAGCGTCCAGACATGGATGCCAACACTCATCCCGGCGTCCAGCGATATGGACGCCAACTTCTCTGACCTGCATGCGCAGCAGAGCTGCAAGCTTCTGAAGCAAGGCATGGCCACCATTGGGGGGATGTCCCCCAACGGCTCTGAGGGTGTCCCATCACCCTAGTGAGTGGGAGAGAGACCCTCCTAAATCCTGAACCCGAATTGGACTCTCCCACACTTCCCTTCACCCTTGTAAGAAGAGAAAAGAGGAGAAAAACCCTAGGAGCAAGTCTGAGAGAAAACCCATTTTTACCACCCTCAAATCCGACCCTCTTGGAGCTTGATCTGAAGATCTTCCACGACAAGGAGGAAGCTGGAGCAAAGGAGAAGGCTTCCCCATCGACCCCTTGCTGTGGAGCTCATCCAAGAACCCGGAGGAAGTGATCTTTGAAGGGAGTTCTGCAACTTCTTGGGACTGCCCAAGGAGGTCTTCACCGAGCCATAAATCCCTTGGAGGAATTTTAGAAAGGCAAGTGACCTATCCCTGATGTTCCCTTATGAGTCTAGGTTGGTTTTGTGATTTTTATGGATTTTTCCTCGAGTCCTAGACCCTCCTATTCACCCAAGATTCAGAGCTCGGGTCTGTGTTTCTGCACAGACCTGGTTCGACGGAAAGGTCCCTGGACGTCTGTGATGAGCTTGGCGTCCATCGACCATGCCGCTAACCCTGAGTCAGCGGCCAGAGACCGCCGCCGAGTTCTTCTGGACAGAACAGTGAGCTGTTCTGTCCTTCTTATGCATTAATTTCGGTATGTTTTACGTGATGAGGATATATGGTAAACCTTATACTCTATGTATATTGTGCATTGTGGTGTGTGGATGAATGTGGTGTGTGTTGGTGGATGTGGGAAATGGTGTTCCTTAAACTTGTGAGCATGAATTATTGATTTTACAAATTTAGTTTCCTGATTAGAATGTGTATGAATGCCTTGGTTTTGGTCTGATCATGAAGATTAGTGGGTCAGCATATGTGTTTGCGAATTTTGATAATTTATCCATGCTTGTGTAATTTGTAAATAAGCTCGGTTCGATGAAATAGAAGCATGCAATAATGATTTGTAGTGTTCAATCCATAGATGTGTGAATTAGGGAAATTTTGTATTCTCAGTTCATGCATATGTGATTAGCTTATGTATAAACAGCAAGTGGCTAATTTGCAAAATGTGTTAGACCCATGTTAACTTAAGTTGTTAATAGCATGTTAATTAGGCGTTTTATTTTTGGTAAATCCTATTTAGCTCAGAAAAATCTGCAAAATTGAGGGTATGACCTTGAACCCGAAAACAGCATGTGGTTAAAATTTCAGGTCATTTGGATCAGTAAATAAAAAGTTATGTGTTTTCTTGTGAAATGTGATAATTCGTGCATATAATCGTAATGTGATTAGATTTTGTTTAAACCCAGCATGATTAGTGTGTTTACTGTGTATTAAACCTTGAAATTTTGTAGTACCATGTTAGGAAAAACAGAGGTATTCATGTGAGTGAGAAAGTGAATGAGATGAGGTGTTATGTGTAAAACCAAGTGTAAAACGGTAAATATGTAAATGTGTAACTGTGCCAATGTGACACTGCTTCCGTAGAGGGCAGTGGAGGTGTATCATGGAAAAGTCCCCCTGAGAAAGTTCAATGTGATAAGTGACCCTAAGGGCATTAGGGGGAAATCCTGGAGGTGGACAAGTACCACTGGTTAGGGTGGAGACTTGTTCTCCCGGTCTGCGCAGTCCAAGAGTCGCCATTGGAATGCCTAGATGGCGTCTATGTGTAATGTGATGTGTATATGTCCTTCTTTGGTGGTTTGGACTATGTGTCACGGCACCTAAAATGTGTAATGTGAAACGTGTAATGTGTATGTGTCCATGTGTAAATGTGTAAGTGACATGTGAATGTGTATGTGTAAAGTGAACCATGTGAAAGAGAAAACTTGTGTAAATAAAAATGTGAAACTAAAGATGTGAAAATGTGTTATTGAAAACCATGTAAGACAAATCTGAAATCATGTGAAATCAGTGAATTTAGATTATCATCGTCATGTTATTATGTGCAAAGATGTTTAGAATCCATGTTAGGGATAATTTGTGAAAACGGGCAAAAGATAGCATGATTGTTTGATCACATGACATGTTTTATGTAGCATTGTAGCTCTCATGCATAGGTTTTCAGCCATGAAACCATATGAAATCAGCAACCTAAAGCATGTGAAAAGGTTCATGTATGTGTTTAAAAATGTGTAAAAATCCATGCTAGTTATGTTTCCCGTCCATGTATGTAACAGTTCATGTTGATAGCTCTCATGTTTTGATTCTTAAAGATTAAAGTTTCATGAGTAAATTGAATAGAGATCATGTGATAGGTGAATTTTATTTTAGAAATCTGAAAGCATGATTTATGTATAAGATTGTAGAATGTTCATGATAGGTTGAAAACTTGAAATGACTAGCATGCTATGTGTTGCTAATTGTAATGTGCATGTAGAAACCACTAGGACTTATAAGTGTACATCATGAGTAGTGTTGCTTGTTGAGTCCTTGGACTCACTCCTTGCTTCGGTGTACAGGTATAGTTGGTGACACGACACCGCTTGAGGAGACGGTGGAGACGGACTCCGAGCGCGGAGACTAGCTAGTTGTTGGAGTTCTTTGAGAATTGTGTATTTCATAGTATGTAACTTTGAACATTGTACTAGAAGTATCATGAGAATGATGTATAAGTGTGGACATTTGTATTTCATTTCAGCAATTTAAATCATGTGGATTTTTAGTTCTTTTATGTTAATTGCGAACTGCATGTATGTTTAATGTGGATGATGAATGAATGAAGACATTGGTCTTTTAATTCCGCTACTCTGTTGTATGTTCGCGTGTATCTCAGCTGTTTGTATCATTTGGGTAAATGTCCCACTATGGCAGGACTCTCGCTATACCGACGTGGGTCGGTATGACCGTACCGGTGTATCGAGGGCCGTCACACCCAAGAGCATCGCGATGATGTCGCGGCAGCCCTGCCGATCGCGACATCATCGTGACCTCTATAGTAGTCACGTTCTCAGCCAAGGGGGGTTCCAGAGCAGTCCTCCCAGAGACCACCCCAAAACGTGGTACAACCATTCCATGAGGGGGAGGGAGCATGCTAAACACCATAGGAACTTCTAATCAAGTCAAACCACCCTTAAAACCCCACAAACATGGATTTGCAACGAATCTACGCTTGATGGAAAACCTCACTCACACGAGCATGATTCTTCTCGCCCTAGCATGCTCCCTCTCCCCTTGAGATCGTGGTTTCTCCATGGTTTGTGTTGTGGGAGTGTGAGGAGCAGTCCTCCCAGAGACCACCCCAAAATGCGGTACAACCATTCCATGAGGGGGAGGGGAGCATGCTAAACACCATAGGAACTTCTAATCAAGCCAAACCACCCTTAAAACCCCACAAACATGGATTTACAACGATTCTACGCTTGATGGGAAACCTCACTCACACGAGCATGATTCCTCACACTCCCACAACACAAACCATGGAGAAACCACGATCTCAAGGGGAGAGGGAGCATGCTAGGGCGAGAGGAGTCAAGGGTCTCTACCTCCAAGAGTAGAGCCGACCTGTTGGGGCCTTAACATCGGAATGGCCACCTCCTCCTCATTCCAAGCACCACGAGCACGTCCCCTACACAATGGAGATGTCACCACCTCGCCACGAGCACCAAAAACCACTGGAGAAACACAAGAGGGCTTGGGGGAGGGAGAAGGGAGAAGAAAGGGAAGGAGAGGGTGAGAGGGGGAAATGGGGCGCAACCTCAGCTTTAAACCGACGGGCCCCAAGACGTGACCGTCGGGCCGACACAACACTAACCATGTCACGACGCCCCAGGGCGTCGCAGCCCTATCGCGACTGCCTGACCCAGCGCAACCCCAAAAGGTGGTCAAACCTCGAAGACTAGAAAACCAGAACGCGACGGCTGACCAGGTCACATCAACACTGTATGCACCTGACATCCGACACGACCGTTCTGACAGACAGGACATCGGTCAAGTCTGTCAGAAAAGCAATCACGACGCCTTCAGACAGTGCGACAAGGATGCGACGGCTACCCCCGTAGCGACCAGAACACGACGGCCGGGCGTGTCGCGACCCAAAGCCTGTTGCGGCAGGCTCTTCTGGCGCGACCATGGCACGACTAGGGTGCCCGTCGTGACCCTGAGGACGGGGCCAAGGGCCCAAGAGGGCCGAGTCTTACAAGGCCAACGGGTGTTGGATGTATAAGTGTCCTTGAGAGGGACTGTACCCTTGGTTAGTGGAATCCCAAGTAGTTTCTTGGGGACTGGACATAGGACTCCTAGTGATAGGAGGTCCAAAATAAGCTAAAAATTCTTGTGCATTTTGTGTGATTACTTTTATCTTATTTCCACTGCTCACTAACTCTAACACTTGCGTTTAGTGTTTCTGGTTGAAGCTATTTTTTAACAAGAAAATTTGTAGATATATTTTGAAGCAACCCATTCACCCCCCTTTGGTCTTGCAACTTGGTAAGTAGTAGGTTGTGTGTTAATGGAACCTTGGTTGAATTCCGTCAACATGTCTAACAATTTGGCTTATGAGTTTGATGATGATCTTAATGATGAATTTGTCAGAATGATTAATTCTAACATTCAACCTGAAGAATTAGTTTAGTCCTCCTCCCAAGTTGATAACGAAGAGGTGAGTTTAAGGGTCAACCCCACATATCCCATGAAGCTTAAGATGACCCCAAACTCACTCATGTTTTGTCCCGTTACTCGTCTGTGGACCTTATTTACATGCTCTCCAAGCATATGGTTCAAGCGAGAGCTTCCACCTCTTCACCCTCACCTCTTCAGGCTTCTCATATCAAGTCTACCCTGAAGCCTTCTACTCAAGCCTGGGTTCCTCCCTCCACTAATCCTACTCCAGTCCCAACTCCAACTCCACCCACTCCTCACCCTGCTTATCCTCCCTATCCATATCCACCTTATGTCCAGCTCACCCCCCAGCTTAATCTGAATCTGTCTCCAAATCTGAGATGGAGGGTTTCGTTAGGAAGCTTTTGGCTAAATCACTATCCCTTTCCAAACCCCACTCCCTTAGAAACTTCTGCAAGCTTCCAGCCGCCTACTTTCCCCCAAGTTTTAAGGCCCCGGAGTACCACAAGTATGATGGGACCTCTGACCCTCACTTCCACCTGTCGAGCTTTCTTATGGACTCACACCGATGGTTATATGATTGGGTCATCATGGTTCACCTCTTTCAACAATCATTGGAAGAGGAGGCCTTGAGGTGGTTCACTTCCTTACTCGCATCTGATCTCATTAATTTTGACGTCATCTCCGAACACTAAATCTCTCATTTTACTTACATGGACAATCAGGTGCCCACACTCTATGACTTGATTTCTAAAGAGACAAGGCCGAAGGAAGACTTTGTCACCTTCACCAACTGTTGGACAGCTATGGCTTCGAGGGCCGACCTTCCTATTCCTGAGTCCCAAGCCACCACTCTGATTGTCAATAATACCACTCCCCAACTCAAATCTATCTTGATGCTTAGTGAGTTTCCTTCCTTTGCACATCTCTGTAATCAAGCTAGAGTGGTCCAAACTTAGATTAATGACTCCTCTCTCCCACCATTCTTTGAAGGGAAGCCCAAGGGACAAAAGGCTCCCGCGGCACCTACCACCGAGGGGGTGACCATCAATGAGTCTGTGAATGCCTTCAACCAGCCATTGAAGCCTCCTAGTAAGCCCCCCACATCTAACTCCAATCCTCATCAATTTCCTTCCCATTCTTGCAAACCTTATTCAGTAATTCCTCCACCTTTTGGCTACATTGGCCCGAGCCCAAAAGATCCCACTATCCTCTTCTCCCTGAGTCCCTCAGGGACATTTTCGTCGCCCTCAGTCTTGTGAGGCCATCCAACTTCCATCATAAAAGGATGGTGTACATCCTAGGGCCGACACCTCAAAGTATTGTCCCTACCATAGGACCCTTGGCCATGAGATCCACAATTGCTTCACATTCTGTGACTGGGTGTATGATATGAATGATGAGGGTAGGATCAACTGGGATGATGTCAAGGTATCCATCGCCAAAGTTAGAATACCGATAAGGGACTTGGGTATAGTCCAGAACCCCCTCCCCAACCACAAAGGCAACAAGGACCCATCCACCTCTAAGTCTCAAGAGAATGTCAACACCATGACCCATCTAGGACCTCGAGTTGTGAGGAAAGAACAAGATTGAGGGGGGGGGGGGGGTAGAAGATTTTCAAGAATGGTACCCATGTCCGCCAGTCAAGTCCCAAGAACCCCCTACCATTGTTGATGTCATCCAGGTTGAGCAGCCTTTAATGCTTTTCAAACCTGCTCGGTAAGATGTACAATTTATTTCCTCTTCTCCCACCCAAGAGTCGGCTATTCAACCCCTTCATCTTATCCTCCCCAAGTCTCAGAAGAGCCTTAATGTTACCCTTTGGAACCGCATCGTTCATCCACCTCCCTGACCATCACAAGATGAGGAGGATAGTGGGCCTCTGTCGCCTACCAACACCGAGTATGATATCCTTCAGCACCTAGACAAGACGCTCGCAAGGGTTTCTATCTTAAAGCTGATCTCGAAATCTCCATCTCACCAGTCCATTCTCCTCTAGTTTCTTCAAAATATCATGGTCAATGAGGACCTTCCTACGAGTGGGGTAACTAATGTCATTCTCTCCCTCCCTCAAGGGCCTTCCATCTCCTTCTTAGACAAGGATCTCGCTACTCCCGAGTGTCATTTACTCCCACTTTGCTTAACCGTCACTCTCAACAGGGTGTCGGTTGACTCCACCTCTATCAACACGGAAGCTTCAATTAATGTTTGTCCATTGAAGACTCTTAGGCAACTGGGCCTAGAAGAAGGGAGCTTAGAAGAGGTGTGCACAACCATTGCAGCTTATGATAACTCCAAGAGGGTGGCAAAGGGTAAGGTTGTTCTACAATTGGGGGTAGGGCTCGTCACCATGTCCTATGAGTTTCTAATCTTAGACGTTGATCTAGCTTACAAGGCCATTCTTGATCGTCCTTGGCTAGAGCAAACTCTTGGGGTCCCTTCCACCGCCCATCAATGTTTCAAATTTCCATTCAATGGATGGATTATGAAAGATCAAGAGCGTCCCTACCATCGAAACCGTCAATTCTGTTACATCCAAGCAAGTGTCTCACCTCTCCATTCCAGACAAAGGGAAGAACCATCATGTCAATCCTTAATTTCCCATTCCCACTTGTCTTGAACCAATCTCCTCCTTCTTTCTAAGAGTTTGAGATGGCCAATTGTCCCCAAAGGAACGGATGGGGGGTGACGGCAAGGATAGGTTATATCCATGGTAAAGGGTTGGGTATAGAAGGACAAGGTCCCACCAGAAGTTTCCAAGCTAAGAGGTTGTTAGCTAGGGCTAGTTTGGGTTTTCATCTAGATCCAGTACATCTAGATCCTTTCATATCTTATACACCTCTTACTTAGACCCGGAAAGAACATTTTGTTAAAGGGCCTGTCAACCGGAGACAAGGGAACTCACTGTAGAGGTTGCTGATTCTGAGAGTGAGGAAGATAGTGAGGGAGAAGCTGAGGTGAATAAGCTTGGTGAGGACTTTGGCCTTCTCTCATTCTTTTTTTTTTATTCTGATCCTCCATCTCCATCTCCATCTCCCAATTCCTCAACCGGAGTCTTCTTGGCACGCAAGTGTCCCATGCTTGTTGCTTTCATTCCCCATTTGTTCCACACTATCTTACCTCCATTACTCACTTGGACAGTCATGGAACCTTCAAATAAACATCTTATGATTCTCACCCATGATAATAAAAAAAAAGCCAATTTTCAAAGGTGGCAATGCGAGGTTTCCATTGAACATCTTCCTCAGTGGAGCCTTCTCCGATCGGCCAGGGGCCGACTCTCCTAAGGTTGAATGTTGATCCTTGCCCATCCAGAGGCATCTCTCCTGTACATAGCTTTGTGCATAATGTTGAACCACTCCTATATTTTATCCCTTTATTTTGATGATAAAAAACCTAATAATTATCATAAATAACATGAATATATTTATTACTAATTTCAAGATTATTTTTATAAGAAATATCATGATTTTCATTGCTTTAAAATGATTCCAGTCGAAGTGGCAGTCGAAGTCCCACTTCGCATTTATCTGAAGTCTTATACGAAGTTCCCCTTCGACTGACAATGCTGTATCTTGACCAGTCGAAGTGGCAGTCAACGTTTCACATTGATTGTTGTTTAACTTGAACATTGATTGCATTTGAACCTATCGATTACTGACCATTTCCGTTGCCATTCGAAGTGTCTATCGATTGCTGACCACTTAAACATCAATTGCTGTTATGTTTAAACATCAATTGACTTAAACATCGATTGCCTTTGAACACATCGATTGCCTTTAGAAATGGATTACCTTTGAAATCATCAATTATCTTTATCATATTGATTGCCTTTAGACATCGATTGGCTTAAGAACATTGATTACTGATCAGTCTCACATCGATTACTATTATATTTAAACATCGATTACTATTATGACTTGAATATTGATTGCCACATCGATTACTGACCAGTTCACACCAATTGTCTTAGATATCGATTGCCTTTAATCAAACATTGATTGCTTCTATATTTCATGTCGATTGTTGTTGGCATTCAAGTTCGAAATACCTTTTGCGCCTAATGAAAATTCAAATTCACTTCATATGCTTAACTTATTATTTCTCTAACAGAAGTTGCCTTTTTGCTATCTCATAGGACTCCTCCTTCCTGCAAAGAAAGAAAAGCATCTACCTACTATTTCTAGCTATTAGCAAGAAATATGGACAGAAGGCAAAAGAGGTGAGGGCCATCTGAAAAAAGACTTCTCGAGTCTAAACATATGCCTTGCATTTAATGTCTGCAGGTCTACTTCTACTCATAGTCAACATCTTGGACATGCTACTGGCATCCTTGGAAGCATACACCAGCTGAAAGATATGCCTAAACTCCAAGAAGCCAGTAGGTACAAGAAAAAAGTTGTTAGACTCAAGAGAAGGAGAGTAGAAGAAGAAAAGGACAAGAAACTTTAACAACCATCTGTCAACGGTACTCTTCAAGCTACTCCATAAAAGGATGAAGCAAAGGCTGAAGAAATACAAAGAAAATCTGAAGATTTTTCAAGGAGTGTACATCGAGTGAGCATTCACCTCCACACACACTCAAAGTAAGAGAGGAAGAGCTCGACCCATTCAAGCCTTTCTCTCTTTCTCATTCTCTCTTTGTGCATCTTTGTGTACTTGTGAGAGAGTTGGGGGTTAGCCTAAGAAGAATCTTTTCTTGTATACTCTTTCCTTCTTAGGCTTAGTCTTAGATCAAACATTTCATTGTTTATCTTGAGCTTGATCTAGGGACTTTGGGTCCTAGCTTCTGTGTTCAGAAGTGTTCCTCTTCTGTTGAGAAGAGAAGACCAGCTGAAGTGTTGGGTGTTTGTCCGGCTGTGGGACTGTACACAGTGTTCCTCTTCAGGTTGGAAGAGAAGACTTGTTGTGCAAGTGTTCCCCTTGTGTTAAGGGAAGAACCGCACTGGGGTTTATACCAGGAGGTTGGCTTCTTGACTTGTAAGAGAAGTGGGTTGCCTTCTTACCTGGAAAGAGAAGAAGACTAGCTTGTGTCTAGTGGTTTGACCAGCTGGAGGTCTGTACCAGTGAATTACTTTTGAGCTCGAAAAAGAAGCACCTAGCTGAGGTGAAACAATGGGCTGCCTTCTTGCCCGGAAAGAGAAGAAGACTAGCAGGGCTGGGTGTTGTCTGTCCTTAAGGGAGACTGTACCCTTAGTTAGTGAAATCATAAGAGTTTGCTTGGGGACTGGATGTAGGACTTCCATTTGGAAGGGCCGAACCTGGATAAATCTTCGTGTCTTGTGTGTGTTTACTTCCACACTTTTAATTTTCATTGCATATGCTTATTTATACTAACCATACATTTTCAAGTGGTGATTTTTATTTCAGTTTTCAGATTACCTATTCACCCCCCCCTCTAGGTTAGTCTTACTGCCATATCAAGTGGACCAACAAGTGGTATCAGAGCCGTGGTCTCTGAATATTCAAAGTAGATCTAACGATCTTAGAGTAAAGATCAAATGGCAGCTCAAGATTTTGTAGAAGGCCAATCCATCTTTTGGCCTTCTCTATTTGATGGAGAAGAATACCCTTATTAGAAGACAATAGGGCTGCAAATGGGTCGGGTTCGGAACCGGAAACACAGATTCCGATTTCGATTCCGATAACCGAAATATGATTCCGATTCCGATAAGAATGGTTGTTCCGATTCTGATAACATTACCGGAACCAAAATTCTGATAGGTAAGGTGTTTACCATAATTTTACCTTGAGTTTATGATAATTTATCAGAATAACCGACACCGATACCGATTCCAATTCCGATTATTTTTTCAATTCCGATTCCGATTCTGATAACTTATCGAAATATCCGATACCGATTCCGATAAGCTATCGATATCATATTCCGATTCCGAAACCGATAATTTTTATCGGAATCGGGTCGGAATATCAGAATATCGGGTTTCGTTTACACCCCTAGAAGACAATGTTGGAATTCTTCCTACAACACTACGACTTCCAACTTTGGAGCATCATAGAAGATGATGACCTCCAAATATCTAAGCCCAAGGAAGAATGGACAGCTAAAGATAAAAAAAAGATATCCCTGAACAGCAAGGCCAAAAGCTTCATGTGCTACGCACTGACAAAATAAGAATTTAATAGAATATCTACTTGCAAGACAACAAAAGAGATGTGGGACAAGCTGAAGCTCACCTATGAAGGAATATATAAGGTCAAAGAAACCAAGATTGATATCTTGCTGACAAAATATGAGAAGTTCAAAATGGAATAAGGTGAGTCCATATCTTAGATATACAACGAGTTCACTAAAATCATCAATGGACTTGCAAGTTTGGGTAAGAAGTACAGCTAGAGAGACATAGTCAGAAAGATCTTAAGATCTCTCCCAAAGTAGTGGACTCCAAGGGTCACTGCTATAGAAGAAGCTAATGATCTCTCCACAATGACATTGGAAAAGCTCATTGGATCTATAAGGCCCCGAAATTTCCTTTTCTTTTCCCGCTTGTATTTTATGTATATGATGTTTGCTTGTTCTTGCATAAATGGCGTACATGAAAATGGTGCATACTATAATTGTAAATTTTGCATGTGTATATGCGTGGATGTATACTATTATCGTGAATATAAGTAATTGGCCAATTTTGTGTATAAGGTATCTGTTTGAATATTATGCAAGTACCATTTAAATATTGAAGTATACCTTATATTACCCCTTTCATGGATATTGTGTGCGAATATATGAAGTGCATATGTGTATGTACGTATGTAGGTTATCTTATGCGTGTAATAATTGTATACCTAATTCTACATACATAACACCTCGGTATACTTATGTATGCATATGTATGTTTAGTTGTAAATATTGTTCATTGCGTGGTGTAGTTAATGTGTACATTGTACTTCGTACATTACATGTACATATAGAGCGCAAGTATGGTAGGTGTATTTAGTAGTGTATATCGTAATTCCATGCTCCTCATGAATAACATGCATGTATTTTTATGATATTTAGGTGAGAATAAGCAATTAGCTAAATTGTGCATATTGTACATATTAAGGAATCCCATGCATATAGTACTTAAGTAATATTGTGCAAGTTAATCTAATTACCGGTGTGCATGTGGTATCTATCTATTGCGCGCATAATGTACATAAGTATGTTACATCCGTGTATGTATGCTATATATATGCCAAATCAAGTGAGTGCAAGCAAGAACTATTTTATTGAATAGATTATTCCTAGCTAACTTAATTCATATTGTCTCCTAATGATCTTTGAAACCCTTGCAATTCTTGTCACTTTATTTTGCCGCATGTTGCATCATGCTTATGTAAAACATCACGTACGCGTAGGTAGATATCTACGTACATATTAGCTAGTTGTGCTTATGTATGCATGTGAATAATTATATGGTAAATATGGTTTGAATGCATGGTGTGACAGTGTGTATACTATGTTACATACATTGTATGTATATATGTATAAGTTGAACATGATTCCTGCATGATTTTAAGTTCTGGCCGAAGGGCCAATTGGCGTCAACATGGGTGGACGCCCATGAGGTGTCGGCGTCCATATCGATGGACGCCAAGTAAGTAGCCGTCCATATAGGTGGACGTTTACTTCTCTGACCTGCATGCACAGCAGACCCGGAATTCCGGGGACAAGCAACCCCAGCCATTGGGGAGCTGTCCCCAACGGTTGTGAAAGCCTCACATCACCCCTACGTGGGATGAGAGGTCTCTCTCCTTAAAAGAGACCCCTCCTTGCAACCCCAAGAGCTCTCTTTGCCTCCTTGCAAAGAGAAGAGAAAAACCCTACCTTCTGGGAGAAAAACCTGGCTTTGCATGCCTTGATCCGGCAGATTGGAGCTTCATCCGGCCATCTACAACAACATGGAGCTAGCTGAAGCATAGAGGAAGGCTTCCCCGACTACAACTTGCTGTGGAGATCGACCAAGAACCAGGAGGAGGGGTGTTTTGGAGCCTTCTTGGGACTGCCCAAGGACAGCTTCAACAGCAACATAGATCCTTTTGGAGGTTTTTAGAAAGGCAAGTAACCCATAGATCTCAATCCTATACATGTGCCCTAGGTCCCAGCAAATTTTGTGGATTTTAAATCGTGTCCTGGACCCTCCCTTTCCCTCTGTATTTGGAGTTCGGTCTGTGTCCTTGCACAGACAGGAACTTGGCGTCAATACCCTTGACGCTAAGATCTCCCATCGGCATCCAGCGATCGTGCCATCCAAACCCTTGAACGGCCAGAGGCTGCCGCTAAGTTCTTCAGGATAGAACAGTGAGCTGTTCTTCCTGGTAGATGATTATTTTCGATGTGTTTTCGCAATAAGGATATAGTGTAATTTTTATATGTTATGTAAAATAGATAATGTGATGTGTGTGGAAATTTCTGTGTTTTTCTGTGGATGGCATAAATTTTTAGATTATTGAACTACATGTTGGGAAAAATGGATTATGCATGTTCACCTACTGTCTACATGATTCCTGAGGAATTAAATGCCCTAGATTTTTCTATACCATGTGTATATGTATTAGTCCATGCCCTGAAAATTCGAGAATTTTTCCATGACTGTGGGATTTACTGTAAATTTCTGTTTTGGAAATAGAAGACATGCGTAGGATTTGTAAAAATTACAGTAAATTGTGTATTGTGCAATAAATCCGAGGAAAATTCTTGTGATGATGAGTATGTTAGGATCAGGGCTGTGAACTGTTAAACCTGATGTTCGTGTTATGTTCCATGTTAAATTGAATTATGAATAGCACGAAATGAATGTTTTAATTTCTGTAAATGTAATATGATTTAGAAAAATATAAAAATTTGCATGTGCGATTATAAACCTAAAATTTGTCTGTGGTTAAAATCTCATGTTATTTTCATAACAGTAAGTATTGTTACGGATTTTAATGAGAAAAATGATTATGTGAGCATGTTAATTGTGATTTGATGTGATTCGCTAAATTTCAGTATGCTTAAATCTATATTATGATTATTTGGCAGTTGCAACAGTGAGGTTAAAATCAGTAAATGAGGACTTATGTGTGTATGAATTATGTATGAGTGTGTACATGGGACGTGAGAGAACAAGTGGTGTAGGTGTGTAAAATGGTTTGATAAGATAAACAAACATGCCCATAAGACACTGCCACCCTAGATGCTTGGAGCTGTACCGTAGTAATGCCCCTACGGGAAAGCTCAATATGATATGTGATACCCTAGAGAAGGGTCTTGATAAAGTGTATACCCTGGCAAATGGTCTTGTAAAATCCAAGAGGTGGGCAAGTTCCACTGGTAATGGTGGGAAGGGCTTTCCCCGGTTTCTGCAGGAACTAAGACTTATCACTGTGCCGGTGATTAAGTAAGTGAAAGTGAATGTGTGTGTTATGTGATCGTCTAATGGTGGTTTGGGCTGTGTCTTGGCATTATGTAAAAATGAGCATGAGTATGTGAATGTGAAAAGTGATATGTGTTCATAGCACAAGGTATGTGCGAGATACGTGTAAATGTGGCACATGTTATGTGCAAAAGTGAAATGATAAGAAGTGTGTGAATGTGAAAGAGGAATTAATAGGAAATGTGTATAAGTATTGTGTGATAGAACAAAGTGAGTGTATGTGAAAGCCAAGGTTAATCATATGGTTGTATGAAATGAGAAAATAGTATAAGTGTAAATGACAATAGTGTTAATTGATATTTTGTTTATTGATGTGTATAAGTGTGTGTGTATGTGTTGATGTATTAATTGTCAAATGCTAAAAGTGATGTTACTATTAGTGCCAAAATGTAAGTATATGCTTTCATATTCATGGAATTTGAATTATTGGATGCACATGTGTTTAGTATTATGTTGTGTAGTTAAAAATGATCCCTATGCAAAGGAAATACGAATGTGATAAAGTTTGTATAAAATCAGCAAGCTAAATGTGAAGAAAATTGTTATGATTGCATGCGAAGTGGGTTAGAAATCATGCTAGGAGTGCTACCTATCTTGTATATGTTTCCATGGTTTAGTTGTGAAGTTTCACAATGATGTGAGTAAAGTATGAAGGTATGTAAATGTGTATTTGTACTTATGTTAATGACACCATGTTATTAGTAACCTGGTTTAGACTACAGTTATACATGTGTTAGAATAGTTGTTTAATACAATTCCATGTGAATTTATTTTGTTATAGCATAAGCATGTATGATTTAATTGCTGAAATTCTATTGTGTTAAATTGTTAGAAAATATGTATGTATTGAATCTTAAGTTACTTACTGAGTCTATTGTGTAGACTCTGTGACAGATCGCCTCGGCCAAGCCCGTTAAACCGATAACGTACTTGATCCGAGTCCGCCTCCCGTGAACGGGCCGAAGCCTCGCAAGGGATACCAAACCACAGTCCGTGTAAACATAAAGGAACACACCACATTATATATATATATCACAAGTTTACATAGCCAAATTTCCACAAAAACTAAAAAGAAGTACAAGAGCCTGGGGCATACCCCGAGGTACAACTAAAGAAAGTAAACAACTACAAAACTACACTGCTGGAGCTACTCTGCTGGAGGTGCTGACCCTGCACCGCTACGACGCGGCCCGGAACTAGACGTCGGACGAGAGACGTCCTCCTCACTCTCACCTGTGGGGGTAGGGGTGAGCCTCTCTAGTCACTGGCTCAGTAGGGAACTCCCCCAAAACCGAGCGAAACAAACACCACGAGTACGAATAGTAAACAACACCAACAATTAATATAACAGCTAAGCAGGTAAGTAAAGCTGTAAAAGTACTCACCGTCTGCCGACTACGAGAAACAACAGTAATAATTAAACGGCAAACCAATATAGGTGTACAAGCTAAAGTAGAGACAGCCAACACGAGCCACGTGAACTGGTTCGCGACACCAGAAACTGACTCGGACAACTAACACAGGTCTACCTCTCAGTCTCGCAGCCACGGATGAAAGGTCCAGCTGCCGCTCCACGTAAAAAGGTCAAGCAACTGTGGAGACCAACTAAACACCACCACCTGCAGACCACACGTCACAGGCCCATGCTGGCACCTCCAGAGACCCTGGCCTGGGCTCGCTAGAGTGAGGCACTGGAAAAGGACTAGCTGGGGTCCAGTACGTCTACTGGTGTCCGTACCCCCAACTACGAGCGCGCTACAAGTGACTAAAAACAAACTCAAGTGTCACTGTCCCACTGTCATCTTTCCCTCAGCCGGACGTACAACTCTAACACAAGAGTGAGGGTGTCCAGGTCAGACGACACAGACCTCGACGGTACAGCACAAGTACCGGGACAAAGCCCCGAGCTAACAGCCTAGCTCACAAAGAACCTGGGGCACCCAACTGGAGAGGTAACCACGGTAGGCGTCGTACTACTCGCCACGTACACAGAACCACGTGCACGTCACACACAAACCACGTGAAACCTCACGTAAACCACAAGTAACCACTGGTCCACTACACGTGAACCCAACTGACTCACGTACACAACACGCAGTCACCGAAGTAAACAACTAACAACCTACCTTGTATGCTAAACACGTAAACCAAGTGCACTCAGTGCACCTCATGCGTCATCACACATGCATTATCGATAATTATTGTACTTAGTCATTTCTGCTCATATAGAAGTAGGCGGCCACATCGATTGCCGCTTACTGGGAGTCAACGGCAAGGTCCTGGCCGTTAACCTCCTGGCTGAGGATCTTGGCGACAAGCGATCTTGACGCCAAGTTCTTCGGCCATAAACCCTGCAGAAACCCTAATCCGGCTCTGCGGGCTTTCTAACTGTTCTAACTACTGAAAAACATGCAAATGCAATTCCTTTAGCATGCTAGAACCCAATACAACCCACTAAAACATGCTCTGAACATTAAATAACTCAAACCACCCTTTATCCCGCATGGTGCAACTCTATTCAAACGTGGATTATCATGCTGGTTCAAGTGGTTATGATGTGTTTTAATGTTCCTACGGAGCTAAACGGGTTCGTCCCCTACCTCAGAACGCGTTAGAATCTCCTGCAATCCCCCGGTTCACGCCGAGCCCTCCGCGAGCTCCCACGCGAATTGCACCACGCCGCGACGTTTCCTCACGTAATTCAGCGATGCCGCGCGTTCCACAATCATCCAACTACTCCTCGGTACCTGTTGGAAGCTTCAAAGACTTGGGGGCAGCAGGCTGGGGCAAGAGGGAATGAGTGAGAGCTGAGAGAACTGCCCTCGGGTGAGCCTATAACCTGCACCATTCTCAGGTTGGCGTCAACCCCCATGCCGCCAACAGCAACCGCCACCCTCTGCGTCCACATCTACTGCCACCAAGCTCATGCAGTAAACGTCCACTAAGCTGGACGCCAACAGGTCAACGGCCACACCTGGCCGCCAATTCCAACAGGACAGCAGCATGTCCCATTCTATTTTCGGACCAACCCTGCACTGCACCTGGACAAACTACACATCCACACCATGCATTCCACACAACCGACTCACACTGGCCTCACAACGGCCACTACAACCACAACACACACGATCCGCATGGATCCGAAAAGCACGCGACGTTACATTACTATCATCTAAAAAGAAAATTTCGACCTCGAAATTCATAACACAATTCAAAGTTAAACAACTCATACATACATACCTTTACAAGTACTATCATCTAAAAAGAAAATACACAAACTTATTCAAACAGATAGGGATACCCTTTACCCATTTCTGCGACTAACTCCCAGGTATCCTCACCACCCAACCTATTTTCCCATCTCACTTTAACTAGCTCAATTTCTTTATTCCTCATCTTCTTTATCTTTCGATCTGTGATCTGCACCGGATACTCTGGCATAGTCATGTCCGGCCTCAGGTCACCACCTTGATATCTAATTATTTGAGCTGGATCTTCAATACATTTTCTCAACATAGAGACATGGAAAATATCATGCACATCTGCAAAATCAGCTGGCAAATCCAGCCTATAAGCTGCTTCCCCAATTCTTTCAATCACCTGGAAAGGTCCCACATATCTCGGACTCAACTTCCCAGACTTGCCAAATCTCATAATACCTTTACTTGGGGAAACTCTCAGAAAAACAAAATCTCCCACCTCAAACTGAAGTGGTCTCCTCCGCACATCTGCATAACTTTTCTGCCTACTTTGAGCTGCCTGCAATTTTTCTTTAATAAGCTTCACTACTTCAGTGGTTTGCTGAATCAATTCAGGACCCACTAATTGCCTTTCTCCCACTTCATGCCAATTCAATGGGGTTCTACATGGCCTTCCATATAAAGCTTCATACGGTGCCATCCCAAGACTGGTATGATAACTATTATTATAGGCAAACTCAACCATTCCCAAATGATGCTCCCAACTACCTCCCCAAACTAAACAACAAGCCCGCAACCATCTGTCTGGGGATGATAAGCGGAGCTATATCTCAATTCAGAACCAATTACTTTCTGCAGACTCTCCAAAAACCAGAAGTAAATCTTGGATCTCTATCAGATACAATAGTCTTTGGAATACCATGCAGTGGAACAATTCTTTCAACATAAATATTTGCCAACCTGTCCACTGTCCAAGACATACTTACTGCTACTAATCTGCACACCTTAGTCAATCTGTCAACAAACACCCATATTCCATTATGCCCTGAACTCGACCTTGGTAAACCTGCCACAAAGTCCATTGCGATATCATCCCATTTCCACTGTGGAATAGGCAACGGTTGCAATAGACCTCCAGGCTTCTGATGCTCTGCTTTAATCTGCTGACAGATAGAACATCTTGCCACAAATTCTGCTATTTCTTTCTTCATATGAGGCCACCAAAAATGCTTCCTTAAATCATGGTACATTTTAGTACTACCCGGATGAATAGTGTACCTAGATTTATGAGCCTCTTCCAAACTCGCTGCTTCACCTCTCTTCTGCAGGAACAAACAACCTGCCCTTGAGCCTGACCACACAATTATCATCAATAGAAACTCCTTCCATTTTCACAATTTCAGGTAAACCTGCATCTGCTCTCTGAGCTTCAATATCTGCCAATACAAAGATGGCTCTACAGCACTAGCAGCTAGAATTGCCCGTCGCTGACTGCTGGGCACATACAAGGAATTCTCTGCTACTTCTTCATACAACTTCCATTCTTTAATCATCATCAAATTCATATATGCTTTCTACTCAAAGCATCAGCTACAACATTGGCCTTACCCGGATGGTAGCCAAACTGAAATCATAATCCTTCAAATATTCAACCCATCTGCGCTGGCGAAGATTCAAATCTTTCTGCGAGAAGATATACTTCAAGCTTTTATGATCTGTAAAAATCTCAAATCTCTCGCCATACAGATAATGCCTCCACATTTTTAAAGCAAATACAACTGCTGCCAATTCTAAATCATGAGTGGGGTAATTCTCTTCTGCTGGCTTCAATTGTCTGGACGCATAGGCTATCACTTTACCATGCTGCATAAGCACTGCACCAAGACCTCTTCTTGAAGCATCAGTATACAACACAAAACCACCACTCCCTGCCGGCAATGTCAATATAGGTGCTGATGTGAGTCTTTTCTTCAATTCCATGAAACTTCTCTGACATTCACCGGACCACACAAAAGGCACTCCTTTCCTGGTCAGTCTAGTCATAGGTGCTGCAATCTTAGAAAAATCTTGAATAAAGCGCCTATAATAACCTGCCAACCCCAGAAAACTTCTAATCTCGGTTATTGTCTTAGGCACTTCCCACCTAGACACAGCTTCCACTTTACTCGGGTCTACTGCTACTCCTTTGGCTGAAATAACATGACCCAAAAACTGAATTTCCTTTAACCAGAATTCACACTTACTGAATTTAGCAAACAACTGGTTATCCCTTAACAACTGCAAGGTAAACCTCAAATGAGCTGCATGCTCCTCTTCAGATGCTGAATAAATTAGAATATCATCAATAAAGACCACAATAAATTGATCTAAATATGGATGAAAAATTCTATTCATCAGATCCATAAAACCTGCAGGAGCATTAGTCAACCCAAAAGGCATTACCACAAACTCATAGTGACCATATCTGGTTTGAACGCTGTCTTATCTATATCCTCCTCTTTGATTCTCAACTGATGGTACCCGGACCTCAAATCAATCTTAGAAAACACTTTTGCTGATTGCAACTGATCAAATAAATCATCTATCCTCGGCAACGGGTACTTATTCTTGATGGTCACATCATTCAATTTTCTATAATCAATGCACATCTGAAAACTTCCATCTTTCTTTTTCACAAATAAAACCGGCGCTCCCCACGGGGAATGACTCGGTCTAATAAAACCTTTCTGCAACAACTCTTCTAACTGCTTTTTCAATTCTTTAAGTTCTGCTGGTGCCATCCGATATGGAGCTTTAGAAATCGGCATGGTACCTGGCAGCAACTCAATAGAAAAGTCCACCTCTCTGTGTGGAGCTAAACCAGGCAAATCTTCCGGAAAAACATCAGCAAATTCCCTAACCACGGGAACTGCTTCCATTGGCTGACTGGCTTCTACCAAACTTACTGAGGCTAAATAGGCCACACACCCATCATTTATCAACTTTCTAGCTTTAATTGCAGAAATTAGAAACTTGGAGGTATAAAAAGGCATACCTTGATATTCAAACACTGCACCATTAGGATGACAAAATCTGATCCTTTTCTTTCTGCAATCTAACATTGCTCCATACATCTCAAGCCAATCCATACCCAGAATAATATCATAATCTGACAGCTGCAGGGCATACAACCGACCCGGCATCTGGTTCCCTTCAATCATAACAGGAGCTTCATCTATATAACTCGAAGTGAGTAAGAACTCACCTGAAGGAACCTCCACCACTAACTCACAAGACTTCTCTTCTAAAGGATGAGCTATGCAATCCAGAAATTCTTCGGAAATAAAAGAATGAGAGGCACCCGAATCAAATAAGACTCTTGCTGAATATTCATAAAGAGGTAAAATACCTTCTATCATATTTGACGCCTCTGCCTGGGCTCGGGTGATAGCCATAACCCGGCCTCTCCCTCGCTGCTGCGGTGCTCCTCTGCCACGACCTGCCTGTGGCTGTTGGAACTGCTGAGGCTGCTGCTGCTGCTGCACACCTCTGCCATACCCATACTCTCTTGCATACGGACAATTGCGGATCAAATGTCCCGGCTGATTGCAATTATAACATCTATACCCTGGAGGAACCATAGGCTGCCTGGCAGTGCTCTGCTGCGACTCCTCCGCCTCAGGCCTACCTCGGCCCTGCTGCAACTGCTGACGACCTCCCCATCCTCTTCCCTTGCCTTTAAATGCTTGCTTTAACTTCTGGCCCCATTTCCCGAAACCAGATGAAGAAGGTCCTGCTGGTGCCTTGCCCTTGCTTGCACCTACTGTCTGCTGCGGTAGCCGTAAACTACCTGAACCTGATTCACCTGCCTGACGAGTACGGATAGACCTCTCCAAAGTAGCTGCCCTCTGCGCTGCCTCTTCCACTGTCCTACACATAAGAGGTACTATCGCATCCTGCAATTCCACTCTCAACCTCTGATAAAGTACTCAACCATCATATTATTATCTGAAACCACATATGGCGCATAACGGCTAAGTGCCATAAATCTCATCTGGTACTCTAAGACTGAAGAGTTACCTTGCTGAAGAGTTCGGAATTGCTCTCTTTTTACTTGCTGCACTTGGATCGGAAAGAATGTATCGTTAAATACATCAAGAAACTCCGGCCAAGTGATAGCTTCTTCCGTCCTGCCTGCAAAAGTGGTTTGCATCTTCAATCGCCACCATTCCAAGGCAAAACCTCTCAACTGATAAGCAGCTAATACCACTCTATCCGCTGCCGGACACCTCATAGTCGCAAAAACTCTCTCAATTTCATGAACCCAATGCTCAGCTGTATCTGGATTCGGCCCTCCTGAATAAGTAGGTGGCTGCAATCTCAGAAACTTTTCAACCTGCAACACTGGTTCTTCCGCTAACAACACTGGTGGTGGCACATGAGCTACAAAAGGCACCTCCACTCTCGGCGGAACTAGAGCAACATGTACAACCTCTCCATCCCCAGGTGGCACTGCAATCGGTGGTACTGGCGCCTGCTGATCCATTCTTGCTCGAATATCCGTGAGGCTTTCCCAAATTCTTTCTATCATACGCTGGGTGCTTTCCTCCGGATCATCTCCTCCACCACCCCAATCTCTCCTATCAGCCATTTCAGAAATTTTCTACATACACAAAACACCAGACAAAAATCAAAACCATGAATGATAAAAAACCAGGGTCCCTACCAGCAGTGTAAAATGACCGAAATAAGGCTATGTATCCTTTCAATTCCCTTATATTAACACGGACCTTGCTCTGATACCAACTGTGACGGATCGCCTCGGCCAAGCCCGTTAAACCGATAACGTACTTGATCCGAGTCCGCCTCCCGCGAACGGGCCGAAGCCTCGCAAGGGATACCAAACCACAGTCCGTGTAAACATAAAGGAACACACCACATTATATATATATCACAAGTTTACATAGCCAAATTTCCACAAAAACTAAAAAGAAGTACAAGAGCCTGGGGCATACCCTGAGGTACAACTGAAGAAAGTAAACAACTACAAAACTACACTGCTGGAGCTACTCTGCTGGAGGTGCTGACCCTGCACCGCTACGACGCGGCCTAGAACTGGACGTTGGACGAGAGACGTCCTCCTCACTCTCACCTGTGGGGGTAGGGGTGAGCCTCTCTAGTCACTGGCTCAGTAGGGAACTCCCCCAAAACCGAGCGAAACAAACACCACGAGTACGAATAGTAAACAACACCAACAATTAATATAACAGCTAAGCAGGTAAGTAAAGCTGTAAAAGTACTCACCGTCTGCCGACTACGAGAAACAACAGTAATAATTAAACGGCAAACCAGTACAGTGTACAAGCTAAAGTAGAGACAGCCAACACGAGCCACGTGAACTGGTTCGCGACACCAGAAACTGACCGGACAACTAACACAGGTCTACCTCTCAGTCTCGCAGCCACGGACGAAAGGTCCAGCTGCCGCTCCACGTAAAAAGGTCAAGAACTGTGGAGACCAACTAAACACCACCACCTGCAGACCACACGGTCACAGGCCCATGCCTGGCACCTCCAGAGACCCTGGCCTGGGCTCGCTAGAGTGAGGCACTGGAAAAGGACTAGCTGGGGTCCAGTACGTCTACTGGTGTCCGTACCCCCAACTACGAGCGCGCTACAAGTGACTAAAAACAAACTCAAGTGTCACTGTCCCACTGTCGTCTTTCCCTCAGCCGACGTACAACTCTAACACAAGAGTGAGGGTGTCCAGGTCAGACGACACAGACCTCGACGGTACAGCACAAGTACCGGGACAAAGCCCCGAGCTAACAGCTGGCTCACAAAGAACCTGGGGCACCCAACTGGAGAGGTAACCACGGTAGGCGTCGTACTACTCGCCACGTACACAGAACCACGTGCACGTCACACACAAACCACGTGAAACCTCACGTAAACCACAAGTAACCACTGGTCCACTACACGTGAACCCAACTGACTCGCGTACACAACGCGCAGTCACCGAAGTAAACAACTAACAACATACCTTGTATGCTAAACACGTAAACCAAGTGCACTCAGTGCACCTCATGCGTCATCACACATGCATTATCGATAATTATTGTACTTAGTCATTTCTGCTCATATAGAAGTAGGCGGCCACATCGATTGCCGCTTACTGGGAGTCAACGGCAAGGGTCCTGGCCGTTAACCTCCTGGCTGAGGATCTTGGCGACAAGCGATCTTGACGCCAAGTTCTTCGGCCATAAACCCTGCAGAAACCCTAATCCGGCTCTGCGGGCTTTCTAACTGTTCTAACTACTGAAAAACATGCAAATGCAATTCCTTTAGCATGCTAGAACCCAATACAACCCACTAAAACATGCTCTGAACATTAAATAACTCAAACCACCCTTTATCCCGCATGGTGCAACTCTATTCAAACGTGGATTATCATGTTGGTTCAAGTGGTTATGATGTGTTTTAATGTTCCTACGGAGCTAAACGAGTTCGTCCCCTACCTCAGAACGTGTTAGAATCTCCTGCAATCCCCCGGTTCACGCCGAGCCCTCCGCGAGCTCCCACGCAAATTGCACCACGCCGCGACATTTCCTCGCGTAATTCAGCGATGCCGAGCGTTCCACAATCGTCCAACTACTCCTCGGTACCTGTTGGAAGCTTCAAAGACTCGGGGGAAGCAGGCTGGGGCAAGAGGGAATGAGTGAGAGCTGAGAGAACTGCCCTCGGGTGAGCCTATAACCTGCACCATTCTCAGGTTGGCGTCAACCTCCATGCCGCCAACAGCAACCGCCACCCTCTGCGTCCACATCTACTGCCGCCAAGCTCATGCAGTAAACGTCCACTAAGCTGGACGCCAACAGGTCAACGGCCACACCTGGCCGCCAATTCCAACAGGACAGCAGCATGTCCCATTCTATTTTTGGACCAACCCTGCGCTGCACCTGGACAAACTACACATCCACACCATGCATTCCACACAACCGACTCACACTGGCCTCACAACGGCCGCTACAACCACAACACACACGATCCGCATGGATCCGAAAAGCACGCGACGTTACAGACTCACTCTTGCTAAACATTTCAGGAAATTAGCAGCGGAGGAACCAGCAAGATTTGAAGTGGAGTTGGACTAAGTGATTGAAGATTGTAATTTATATTTCATAAGTATGTAATGCTACAATTGAAATTTGGATTTTGTTCAAATGTACTTGGAGTCGGCTATGTATTTGGAACATTTTGCACTTATGTCATCTCTTGTTGAACTATACAGACTGTGGTATGTGGATTTAAAAGTTGATGGAATAAGATTCATTTAAATTCCGTTGCATTTATTTAATTCTATTTGTGTATATCTCAGCTCATTTGTTACTTGTTGGGGTATTCTCCCCTGTAGCGGCTTGCTCTCATCCGATGTGGGTTGGTATAACCGTACCGAGTGGAGGCGGGTCGTTGCAGAGATGGTATCAGAGCCTTTGGGTTGAGATTATACATAAATAGCCATCAACTAAATCACATCTCTGAGTCTTTGTAGTGGATAGCCAGATCCAAGGAATAATTAAGATAGTACTAGAAAAGTAGTAAGATAAATACATGATAACATGTTAGGTATAGGGATGAATGGAGTTTAACTTGATGTTTATTTTGTAGCAATGGCTGGAGAGGTTCGACGTTCGAGCTTACCTATTCGGAATGAAGAGTCAAGTAGGACTGACAGAGAGCAGCATGAAGTACCAACACCTCAAGGATCGCTTGCGCCACCCCCGCCACCGTTGGCTGATTATGGTACAGTCATGCAAGGGATTGTACAAGCAATACAAACTCAAGCGCAAACACAAGCGGCTCTTCAAACTCAGTTTGAGGCTCAGGTTCCAGCACCAGCTCAACAGGACCGTGGTTTAGGAGGTGTATCCGTCATGGAGAGGTTCAAGAGGATGGCTCCACCCTCTTTTAAGGGGGAGAGTGAGCCGTTAGTTGCAGAAAGTTGGCTCAGGGAAATCGAAAAGATATTCCGAGCCATCAGGTGTGCAGAGGATGACAAGATCAGTCTGGCGGCATACATGCTTCAGGAGCGAGCGGATGTGTGGTGGTCTTCCGTTCTTCGCACACGGTTTGAGGGAGTGGAGCTAGAGGTTACTTGGGAAGATTTCGTAAGGATGTTTCAGGCCAAGTATGTTCCTGAGCATATGCAGGACAAAATGGAGCAGGAATTCTTAGCATTGACTCAGGGATCGATGACAGTTTTGGAGTATGAGGCTAGATTTGCAGAGTTGTCTAGATATGCACCACACATAGTTGTTGATGAGAGGCGCAAGGTAAGGAAGTTTGTAATGGGGCTTAGACCGTCAATGAGAGCCAGACTGGTGGCGTTTGACCTTAGAACTATGGATGTAGCTCTTAGCGCGGCGTGCAAACAAGAGAGTGAAATGGAGTTGTACTTGGCAGAGAAGAAAGCAAGACTAGAAATGTTGCCAGAACCATTTCAGCGGCAAAAGAGGAAGATGAAGAAGCTCATGAAAAGACAACAACCAACTATGATACCAATAGAATCAACCTTTCAGTCAGTGGTTTTGGCCGGCAATGAAAAGCCCGTATGTGTGCATTGTGGCAAGCGCCACGGTGGAGACGTATGTTGGACGAGGTTGGGAAGATGTCTCAAGTGTGGTAGCAAGAATCATCGGATTAAAGACTGTCCGAATCAGAAGAAGAGGCTCATTCACCGAGATGTTCCAGTAGTAAGGAAGCCATCGGTAGGAAATTAGGCACCAGTCTGAATGGGCTAGAAGCGGCAACGAGATGTCATCAAGGGTACGTGATCCGATCTTCGAGGACGAAGATCTCTTTTAAGGGGGAGAGGGTATAAGGCCCCGAAATTTCCTTTTCTTTTCCCGCTTGTATTTTATGTATATGATGTTTGCTTGTTTATGCATAAATGGCGTACATGAAAATGGTGCATATTATAATTGTAAATTTTGCATGTGTATATGCGTGGATGTATACTATATATATGCCAAATCAAGTGAGTGCAAGCAAGAACTATTTTATTGAATAGATTATTCCTAGCTAACTTAATTCATATTGTCTCCTAATGATCTTTGAAACCCTTGCAATTCTTGTCACTTTATTTTGCCGCATGTTGCATCATGCTTATGTAAAACATCACGTACGCGTAGGTAGATATCTACGTACGTATTAGCTAGTTGTGCTTATGTATGCATGTGAATAATTATATGGTAAATATGGTTTGAATGCATGGTGTGACAGTGTGTATACTATGTTACATACATTGTATGTATATATGTATAAGTTGAACATGATTCCTGCATGATTTTAAGTTCTGGCCGAAGGGCCAATTGGCGTCAACATGGGTGGACGCCCATGAGGTGTCGGCGTCCATATCGATGGATGCCAAGCCTTAAGTAGCCGTCCATATAGGTGGACGTTTACTTCTCTGACCTGCATGCACAGCAGACCGGAATTCCGGGGACAAGCAACCCCAGCCATTGGGGAGCTGTCCCCAACGGTTGTGAAAGCCTCACATCACCCCTGCGTGGGATAAGAGGTCTCTCTCCTTAAAAGAGACCCCTCCTTGCAACCCAAAGAGCTCTCTTTGCCTCCTTGCAAAGAGAAGAGAAAAACCCTACCTTCTGGGAGAAAAACCTGGCTTTGCATGCCTTGATCCGGCGGATTGGAGCTTCATCCGGCCATCTACGGCAACATGGAGCTAGCTGAAGCATAGAGGAAGGCTTCCCCGACTACAACTTGCTGTGGAGATCGATCAAGAACCAGGAGGAGTGGTGTTTTGGAGCCTTCTTGGGACTGCCCAAGGAGAGCTTCAACAGCAACATAGATCCTTTTGGAGGTTTTTAGAAAGGCAAGTAACCATAGATCTCAATCCTATACATGTGCCCTAGGTCCCATCAAATTTTGTGGATTTTAAATCGTGTCCTGGACCCTCCCTTTCCCTCTGTATTTGGAGTTCGGTCTGTGCCCTTGCACAGACAGGAACTTGGCGTCAATACCCTTGACGCCAAGATCTCCCATCGGCGTCCAGCTATCGTGCCGTCCAAACCCTTGAACGGCCAGAGGCTGCCGCTAAGTTCTTCAGGATAGAACAGTGAGCTGTTCTTCCTGGTAGATGATTATTTTCGATGTGTTTTCGCAATAAGGATATAGTGTAATTTTTATATGTTATGCAAAATAGATAATGTGATGTGTGTGGAAATTTCTGTGTTTTTCTGTGGATGGCATAAAATTTTAGATTATTGAACTACATGTTGGGAAAAATGGATTATGCATGTTCACCTACTATCTACATGATTCCTGAGGAATTAAATGCCCTAGATTTTTCTATACCATGTGTATATGTATCAGTCCATGCCCTAAAAATTCGAGAATTTTTCCATGACTGTGGGATTTACTGTAAATTTCTGTTTTGGAAATAGAAGACATGCGTAGGATTTGTAAAAATTACAGTAAATTGTGTATTGTGCAATAAATGTGAGGAAAATTCCTGTGATGATGAGTATGTTAGGATCAGGGCTGTGAACTGTTAAACCTGATGTTCGTGTTATGTTCCATGTTAAATTGAATTATGAATAGCACGAAACTGAATGTTTTAATTTCTGTAAATGTAATATGATTCAGAAAAATATGAAAATTTGCATGTGCGATTATAAACCTAAAATTTGTCTGTGGTTAAAATATCATGTTATTTTGATAACAGTAAGTATTTTTACAGATTTTAATGAGAAAAATGACTATGTGAGCATGTTAATTGTGATTTGATGTGATTCGGTAAATTTCAGTATGCTTAAATCTTTATTATGATTATTTGGCAGTTGCAACAGTGAGGTTAAAATCAGTAAATGAGGACTTATGTGTGTATGAATTATGTATGAGTGTGTACATGGGACGTGAGAGAACAAGTGGTGTAGGTGTGTAAAATGGTTAATGTGATAAGATAAACAAACATGCCCATAAGACACTGCCACCCTAGATGCTTGGAGCTGTACCGTAGTAATGCCCCTACGGGAAAGCTCAATATGATATGTGATACCCTAGAGAAGGGTCTTGATAAAGTGTATACCCTGGCATAGGGTCTTGTAAAATCCTGGAGGTGGACAAGTTCCACTGGTAATGGTGGGAAGGGCTTTCCCCGGTTTCTGCAGGAACTAAGACTTATCACTGTGCCGGTGATTAAGTAAGTGAAAGTGAATGTGTGTGTTATGTGATCGTCTAATGGTGGTTTGGGCTGTGTCTTGGCATTATGTAAAAATGAGCATGAGTATGTGAATGTGAAAAGTGATATGTGTTCATAGCACAAGGTATGTGCGAGATACGTGTAAATGTGGCACATGTTATGTGCAAAAGTGAAATGATAAGAAGTGTGTGAATGTGAAAGAGGAATTAATGGGAAATGTGTATAAGTATTATGTGATAGAACAAAGTGAGTGTATGTGAAAGCCAAGGTTAATCATATGGTTGTATGAAATGAGAAAATAGTATAAGTGTAAATGACAATAGTGTTAATTGATATTTTGTTTATTGATGTGTATAAGTGTGTGTGTATGTGTTGATGTATTAATTGTCAAATGCTAAAAGTGATGTTACTATTAGTGCCAAAATGTAAGTATATGCTTTCATATTCATGGAATTTGAATTATTGGATGCACATGTGTTTAGTATTATGTTGTGTAGTTAAAAATGATCCCTATGCAAAGGAAATACGAATGTGATAAAGTTTGTATAAAATCAGCAAGCTAAATATGAAGAAAATTGTTATGATTGCATGCGAAGTGGGTTAGAAATCATGCTAGGAGTGCTACCTATCTTGTATATGTTTCCATGGTTTAGTTGTGAAGTTTCACAATGATGTGAGTAAAGTATGAAGGTATGTAAATGTGTATTTGTACTTATGTTAATGACACCATGTTATTAGTAACCTGGTTTAGACTACAGTTATACATGTGTTAGAATAGTTGTTTAATATAATTCCATGTGAATTTATTTTGTTATAGCATAAGCATGTATGATTTAATTGCTGAAATTCTATTGTGTTAAATTGTTAGAAAATCTGTATGTATTGAATCTTAAGTTACTTGCTGAGTCTATTGTGTATACTCACTCTTGCAAAACATTTTAGGAAATTAGCAGCGGAGGAACCAGCAAGATTTGAAGTGGAGTTGGACTAAGTGATTGAAGATTGTAATTTATATTTCATAAGTATGTAATGCTACAATTGAAATTTGGATTTTGATCAAATGTACTTGGAGTCGGCTATGTATTTGGAACATTTTGCACTTATGTCATCTCTTGTTGAACTATACAGACTGTGGTATGTGGATTTAAAAGTTGATGGAATAAGATTCATTTAAATTCCGTTGCATTTATTTAATTCTATTTGTGTATATCTCAGCTCATTTGTTACTTGTTGGGGTATTCTCCCCTGTAGCGGCTTGCTCTCATCCGATGTGGGTTGGTATAACCGTACCGGGTGGAGGCGGGTCGTTGCAGAATCTCTCATGGATCATGAGATCAACATGGAGAGATTAGAAGAAAGCTCTTTCAAAACAAGGCCAAATAATGCATTCAAGGCTGAGGAGAGCACTTCGGATGAAGCCACTGCCAGTGAGTGCAGTGATAGTGAAGAAGAACGTATCCTCTTAAAGACAATACGAAAGATCTTAACAAGAAGAAAGAGAAGAAGAAGAGAAAAGAGAAGAAATACAAGAAATATAAAAGGAAGATCTTCACAGCTACATGGAAAAACTCCTTAGATAGCTCAAGCACAAAAGAAGAAGAAGAAGAAGAAGAAGAAGAAGAAGAAGAAGAAGAAGAAGAAGAAGAGAAGAAGAAGAAGAAGAAGAAGAAGAAGAGAGAAGAAGAAGAGAATGCAAATATGCTCTTGATAAATAAAGTAAAAAGGCATTCAAATCGGTATGGATAGAGGATGCTGAAAAACATCCGATTGGTGACTATCAACTCTTCACTTCATTCCTATTTGAAGAGGAAGTAGTCATCCTTAATTTTCAGTTTTTGTTTTCAAACTTACATTCCTTTTATTGTTATATTCTTTAAATTACTATACTACTAACATCCTTGCAAGAATTTCTATCTTTTTGTAACATAAATGCAGGGTACTCTTTGAAGACTTAACAAATAACAAATGGATGTATCAACTAAATAACAAGATCAAACCCAACAAGAGGAGCATCAACTAAGGGGGAGCCTCATATTTAGGGGGAGCATACACTAAGGGGGAGTACTAATTCATGACAAATATTGTTGAACTTCTCTCCTTCAAACTTCTCAAAGGCAAGAAGTGGTAAGAGATCTCCACACAAACAATAAGGAGAATGCAAATGGTAAGATCCTTCCTTTTCACAAAAGGGGGAGAGTGTTTTATCTATGAATTTTCTGTTTAATGCTTGACTTTATGTTTATGTCAAAAAATTCTCATGAGTTTTGTCATCACCAAAAAGGGGGGAGATTGTTGAACCACTCCTATATTTTATCCCTTTATTTTGGTGATAACAAAACCTCATGATCATCATAAATAGCATGAATATATTTATTACCAATTTTCAAGATTATTTTTATAAGAAATATCATGATTAGTTTTACCACTTTGCATTTATCTAAAGTCTTATACAAAGTTCCACTTCGACTGACAATGTTGTATCTTGACCAGTTGAAGTTTCACATGGATTGCTGTTTAACTTTGACATCGATTGCCTTTGAACCTATCGATTACTGACTAGGGTGTTAAAAATATGGTCCAAACCGAACCGAACGGTTTGGATCGGTTCGGTTTCACGGATCTCATAGTTCAGTTCGGTTTCAGGTTGGGAAATGGAAAATAACCGAATATGTATATACAATTAATTAATAACACATATATACACAAAAGTGCTTGTAGCGCAGTGGTCGCCAGCCTTGGCGCGACCTCCACACGGAGGTCGCGAGATCAAATCTCGCTTAAATCATTCTTTTTTTTGCATATTTTGAACCGAATATGTACATATAACTAATTAACAATACATATATACATAAAAGCACTTGTAGCGTAGTGGTTGGGAGCTTTGGCGCCTCCTCCACGCGGAGGTCGTGTAAAGACCCTCCTTATACCGGTACGGTTATACCAACCCACATTGATATAATGAGTGCCGCTACAGTGGAACATTTACCCATCACATATTCAATAGACTGAAACGTACACAAATATATCACATAACAGCGGAATTGAAAGAACTAGAAATAAATCTCTTATCCCATCATCATCATTTATACACAGTCTATATAGAACAAAGGAAAATCAAATACTTCATAACTGAGAAATTAAACTATTACATTGTCCACATTGTCCACATCCGAATTACAACAACTCCTTTATTACATACTTATGAAAATGAAGAGTACAATAAGTCAATTTCCACGAAGAGGCTACTCCTCACGCTTGGAGTCACTCCTAACGATCTCCTCCAAGGGAGTAATATCACCTGCACCTGTACGCCGAAGCAAGAGTGAGTCTACAAGACTCAGCAAGTAACTTCCCACACATTAAGCATACATACATCATATGACATTTTACTCATTCAATCAATTTCACTAGTTCATGTAGCATGGATTAAACAATCTGAAAAGAAAGCCTAACATGATACTTCTATCAACTTCATGACACATGGTACATGGTTATGTTCATACAATAATAACCTTAACACATGCTTTCTATATATCTTCTAACATATATTCTCAATTCACGTTCTAATACATTCATGTTGTAGTATCATGGCAACTTAACATGCAACTTACACATGAAGAATGAAATGTTCTTAACATGGATTCTAAGTAATTCCCACATTCATTACACATGTATAAACATCATGAGCTTGCTGTTTTGACAAAACCTTAACACATTTAGAACCCTATTTACAATTTCATATGTTATCACACTAATTCACATATTCGCATGTTCATTTACTAATTTATACAAACTTCACATTCACTTTTCACATAACCACAATTTCACATTTTTATCGTTATATGCCATGACACATAGTCCAAACCACCTCTTAGAAAGACACACACTGATCACATCACACATATATTTGTCACCTAGACATTATAGTGATAAATCTTAGTTACTGCGCAGAACCGGGAGAAGCACTCTCCACCCTAACTAGCAGTACTTGTCCGCCTCCAGGATTTTATCCCAATGCCCATGGGATTTCACACACATATGAACCTTCCCGTAGGGACTTTACTACGGTACAGTTCCACAGCCCTCTAAGGTAGCAATGTCACCCATTGGCACATTTACACATTTTTTCACTTTTAAACTCACACTTAGTACACAATTTATCACATCTATTTCATGCTTACATAATAACATATGGTTCAGATTTACCAAATCATGGTACTACTATTTACAGGTTTAACAATTATTCAATCACGCTAACATGTTGTAAACATTAAATTATCATGCTCTAATTGGTCATTACACGATGATTTTACAAAATTAGTAACTGTTATTATTCAATTCCTTTGAAAATTTAACTACAGACCATTCACGGATCATACATCACATATGCAAATTTTCATATTTTTCTAAAATATCTACTAATTAAGAAAATTATAACTGTGGTACTATACAAAGTAAAAATAGTCAAATTGGCATGGATTTTCATTATTCAGACCCACAACTCATTCTACACACGTACTCTGACAGTCCTAAACATATGCAATTTCTAGGAAATTTACTATTTTTACACTATTTATCTGAATTTCTATACTAATAAAACATGCTTACTATTTTACCATTCAGAAAATATACTAATTTACACAGATATCAGAAATTTCCCAAATTTCTACAGCATGAACTGAAACCCATAAACACTGCACAAAAATTTTATGACACTTGGATTCCACACAGATTGCACAAACGAAATTTTACAAGATTAAAACCTGTCAGCCAGACATTTCAGAAATTCTAGTAACTGAAGCATTCCACCAAAATTCATAAAATCTCACAACATACTCCAACATAGATATTTACATATCATATAAAATTTACCATATATCCTCATGCGAAAAATCCCAAAAAATAGATCATATAGGTCAAACATGCACACTGCTGCAGTCTGGCGAACTTGACGGCATGCAGGTGGTCGTTTATAAGGTTAACGGCAACAAAGTGTGCCGCCAACTAAAGATCTTAACGGCAAGGGATCCCGTCGTTAAGTTCTTGTCTGTGCAAAACACAGACTGTTCGCAAGAACTTGGTGAAATTAGGGTTCCAGGACATGAATAAAAATCCAGAAAATTACTTAGGACCTACTAGACGTACGTAGGAATGATGTAGAAGGGTTACTTGCCTCTTGGAAAATCCACAAGCAACGATTTAAGCCGGAGAAGCCCTCCTCGGCCTGAGCCAAAGAGTCCTCAAAACTCCCTCGATCCGAGTTCTGTGTTGATCTCCTCTGCACTCTAGTGTGGGTAAGTTGTTCCCAGATGTTCAGAGCCCTCTCCAGTCATTGTAGAACGCCGAATGAAGCCTCCAGTCGTCGGATCAAGGGGTTCCTAAATCAAGTTTCGCATAGAAAATAGGGTTTTGAACAAAAGAGTCAAAAAGGGTTAGATCTGGCCAGAGATGGGGTGTTTTATAGAGCTAGGGTCGGAGACGTAATTGGGTAAGGCTGGGTTACCGTTGGAGAACAGTTACCATAACAAGGGACGAAGATTTCGGGGGCGTTTCCGGATCTGAAGATGCAACAGATCTGGGAGGTAAACGTCAACATCACTAGCCGCCAATTCTCAATCGGCATCCATCGATGTGGCCACTGACTTACCATCAACGTCAACTCATGTTGATGCCAACAGGTCGTCTGCACAGAACTTAAAACTGCAGAAAATCATATTTACACCATACCAATACATAAAATATATAATGTACTCTTCAAAAATAATACTATCCATGCAATGTAATTATATATATATACATATATGTATACAATAGGTATACATACTTAAATTTACATCAATCTATCAATTAGTTTATTTACATACTCATATATATACCTACACATACAAGCATCTAGTTCTACCACAACTAACACTTATACAAGAAAGCAAAATTCTAGGGCCTTACACCCTCTCCCCTTTGAAGAAACTTCGTCCTCGAAGTTAGACTGACACTACTCAAACAACTGAGGATATTTCTTCCTCATTGCATCCTCAAGCTCCCAAGTAGCCTCCTCTCGTGAGAAGCTGCGCCATAATACTTTCACCGACGCAATACTCTTGTTCCGAAGATGCTGAACCTTCCGGTCAAGAATAGCTACTGGTTGCTCCACATAAGAAAGATCTGACTGGATCTCCACTGGCTCGTGGCTAATAACATGAGATGGATCTCTGACATACCTTCTGAGCATAGATACTTGGAAAACAGGATGAACACTAGCTAATGCCGGGGGTAAAGCTAGTTCATATGCCACGTTGCCCAATCGCCTGAGAATCTCATACGGGCCAATGAATCTAGGACTTAACTTACCATGCCTGCCAAATCTAACTACACCACGAGTAGGTGAAATCTTTAAAAAGACATGCTCACCTACCTCGAACTCCAAATCCTTCCTCCTGTTGTTGGCATAACTCTTCTGCCTATCCTGTGCCGCAACAAGTCTCTTCCTCATAAGCTGGACCTTATCCGAAGTCTCCTGAACTAACTCCGGACCAATCAACTGCCTATCTCCGGTCTCCTCCAACATAAAGGAGATCTACAAGGCCTGCCATACAACGCCTCAAATGGAGCCATACCAATGCTCTCATGAAAACTGTTGTTGTATGCGAACTCCACAAGAGGTAAATGGCGCTCCCAATTATCCTTCCAATCCAGAACACACGCCCTCAACATATCCTCGAGCGTCTGAATAGTCCTCTCGGACTGTCCATCTATCTGGGGATGAAAAGCCAAACTGAGCTTCAGCTCCAAACCGAACGCATCCTGAAGACCCTTCCACAGCCTCGAAGTAAATCTCGGATCTCGATCTGAAATGATCGACTTCGGGACACCATGCAATCTAATAATGCTACTAATATACAATCTAGCTAAACTCTCTACTGACTGCTTTTTCTTCATAGGCAAGAAATGCGCAGTCTTCGAGAATCTATCTACCACTGCCCAAATCGAGTCATTACCCCATCTGGATTGAGGAAAACCCGTAACAAAATCCATAGTGAAAGCTTCCCACTTCCATACTGGAATCTCTATCTTCTACATAAGCCCAGATGGTCGCTGCTGCTCTGCATTTACTTGCTGGCAAACTCGACATCTAGACACATACTCCACTACATCCTTCTTCATGCCAGACCACCAAAAAGATCTCTTCAAATCCTGGTACATCTTAGTGTTACCCGGATGAATAGAGAATCTAGACCTATGAGCCTCCGCTAAAACATGCTCACGGACATCCACGATGTCTGGAACACAAATACGGTGATGGAATCTAATCATACCATCCTCATCACGAGTAATGCCCGCCTTGCCCACTAACTCTTGGAGTCTAGGGTTGGCTTTTTGATGCTCCATCACCTCATCCAACACTGAAGACCTAATGGACAACTGAGATACAAAAGCCTGGCACAATGATGACTCTAACTCAGTCATCGTACACGCTGCATCCTTTAACATCTTCCAATCCTACTGGAGCGATGACCTCTTCCTACTAAGGGCATCTGCTACAACATTCGCCTTTCCAGGATGATACTGGAGGTCGAAGTCATAGTCTTTCAGGAATTCAATCCATCTTCTCTGCCTAAAGTTTAATTCCTTTTGGGAGAAAAGATACTTTAGACTCTTGTGGTCAGTGAACACCTCAAATCTGACACCATAAAGATAGTGTCTCCAGATCTTCAGTGCATGCACCACTGCCGCAAGCTCCAAATCATGAGTCGGATAGTTTCGCTCATGCTCCTTCAATTGGCAAGAAGCATACGCTACTACCCTTCCTTGCTGCATCAATACACAGCCAAGGCCAATCCGAGATGCATCTGTGTAGATAGCAAAACCCTCTACACCGCTCGGCAAAACTAACACAGGAGCCGATGTGAGCTTAGTCTTCAATAATTGAAAACTACTCTCACACTCCTCAGACCAGACAAACTTTACTCCCTTCCTGGTTAGCTGAGTCAATGGTGCGGCGATGGATGAAAATCCCTCAATGAATCGCCGATAATAACCCGCCAGACCAAGAAAACTCCTAATCTCTGAAGGAGTCTTGGGAATCTCCCAATCCATAACAGCCTGGACCTTTGCTGAATCAACTGATACACCAGCACCGGAGATTACATGCCCAAGGAAATGAACCTCGCGCAACCAAAAATCGCACTTGCTGAATTTTGCATACAGCTTGTGCTCACGGAGAACCTCTAATACTACCCTCAAATGCTGACGATGTGTGGCCTCATCCGGAGAGTAGACCAACACGTCATCAATAAAAACTATGATGAAACTATCTAGGTATGGTCTAAACACCCTGATCATGAGATCCATGAACACTGCAGGGGAGTTGGTCAAACCAAAAGGAAGAACCAAAAACTCATAATGTCCATAACGGGTTCTAAAAGCGTCTTGGACACATCCTCACTCCTAATCCTCAACTGATGATAACCAGACCACAAATCAATCTTAGAAAAGACTGATGCATCCTGCAGCTGGTCAAACAGATCATCAATCCGAGGTAAGGGATACCTGTTTTTCACTGTCACTTGGTTTAGCTTTCTATAATCAATGCATAACCTAAGTGATCCATCCTTCTTTTTCACGAATAAGACAGGTGCGCCCCAAGGGGAAATGCTAGGGCGAATAAATCCCTTATCTAACAAATCCTGCAACTGCTTCCTTAGCTCAGGTAATTGCGCAGGTGCCATCCGATAAGGTGCCTTCGAGATAGGGGAGGTGCCTGGAAGCAACTCTAGAGTGAACTCTATCTCTCTAGCTGGTGGCAAACCAGATTAGTCATCAGAGAAGACATCTGGAAACTCTCACACTACATCTATCTCCGCAAGAGTGGGAGGCTCATCAGCCTTGGGTACTAATACCACGCTGGCAAGAAAAGCGTCACAACCCTTGTTCACCATTCTTATTGCCCTCACGGCAGAGATGACAAACTTCCCCGCTAAGTTCCTCGGCAAAGGATGAGAAAATTCATCCTCACCATGAATATGTAAAACAATCTTTTTCCCACGACAATCCACTAGTGCATAGTGCTCCTCTAGCTAATCCAGACCAAGAATAGCAACGTAGTCCTTCATCTTTAGCAAGAAGAAACACCCTTCTAGGACTCCATCCTCAATGCACGCCGGTAAAGACGGAATACACTTCCTAGTCGATACCGTACCCACAGGTGTGTGCACAGACAAAGGGACTTCTAAATCCTCAGACTCTATCCCTGACTCTAAGGCTAACTGCCTAGCAAAATGCTAGGAAATGAACGAGTGGATAGCACCCGTATCGAACAAAACCCGAGTATGCACACCTAAGAACAAAACCGTACCTTCGGTAACATGCTCCGCTTGCTCAGCATCCTCACGAGCTAACGCAAACACTCGAGCTGGGGCTCGAGGTCTCCCTGGTCATCCTGTCGCTGGCGCTGCTGCTGCTGCTGGGGCTGGTGCCGCTCCACGCTGACCTCCCTGCTGCAGTCTGGGACAATCCTTGATCCTATGCTCACTGCTCCCGCACTTCAAGCACTTCCCCGCCAACTTCCAACATTCCGTACCACCATGTGCCCTCCCGCAATGAGGACACTCCTTCTGGCCACTAGGGGAACGCTGAGAAGGTACCTGACTGCTTCTCGATGCCACGGGACGCTGCGGTGACTGAAAAGTCGCCTTCTTTCTCTCCTGCCTCTAGAAAGGAGCTGAAGGCCTCTTCTGAGAAACCGTCTTCTCCTCCAAGTACTGCTCCATCTCTCCCTCCTGATGACACGCTGTGCTAAGGGCCTCATTGAGGGTACGATGGTCAAAAGCCACCAACCTCGTCCTCAGCGATGGCCTCAGTCCCATCACAAACTTCTTTGCCTTCCTGCGCTCATTAGCTACAATATGAGGGGCATACTTAGACAGCTCGGAAAACCTGGCCTCGTACTCCAGTATGGTCATAGAGCCCTGAGTCAGAGAGAGGAACTCCTGCTCCATCTTGTCCTGGATGTGCTCCAGAACAAACTTGGCTCGGAAAAGCCTCACGAATTCGTCCCAACCAATCTCCACAACACCATCCTCGAACCTAGTACGTAGCAACGAGGACCACCACACGTCGGCTCGCTCCTGCCAAAACCACCCATAAGGACTAATCTAAATACTCTAAACTCAGAGAAACTAAATGCATAATTAAACAACACATACCTGTAGCATATAGGTGGCTAGGGTGACTCTGTCATCGTCAGCACACCTAATAGCTCGGAAGATCTTCTCGATCTCCCTTAACCAGCTCTCAACTAACAATGGATCGCTCTCCCCCTTAAAAGAGGGTGGTGACATCCTCTTGAACCGTTCCATGATGGAGGGTCCACCATGGTCCTGAGCCTGAGGAACTGGCACCTGAGCCTGCTACAATAAACAACATAAGCAACACATATAGCATAGCAACATAATAAACATATCATCAAGTAAAACAGACTACTCTGTCTATCATTCTAACCTGAGCCTGCTGAGCCTCCAGCTGAGCCTGGAGTGCAGCCTGGGTGTGGGCCTGCGTCTGCATGGCCTGCACTAAACTCTGCATGAACACTTCATAGTCTACTGGTGGCGGTGGGGGAAGCACATGACCCTGGGGTGCTGGGGCATGATGCTCACCCTGATCCTCACGCCGAGGCTTATTTCTCTCTGCTCACCCTCACGAGCAGGGACACTACCACGCCTACCTCGCGAAGCCATAACTGCAAAATATTCAATCTCCATTAAGGACTAAGCTATCAAATTTCCTAACCATATTCTTAAATATGTGGATAGTCTATACAAACTTAGCATATAATGAAGATGATGGTATATGCATATTTATGTACAATTTCAGCCTGTAGCTCTGATACCAATCTCTGTAACGACCCTCCTTATACCGATACGGTTATACCAACCCACATCGATATAATGAGTGCCGCCACAGTGGGACATTTACCCATCACATATTCAATAGACTAAAACGTACACAAATATATCACATAACAGCGGAATTGAAAGAACTAGAAATAAATTTCTTATTCCATCATCATCATTTATACACAGTCTATATAGAACAAAGGAAAATCAAATACTTCATAACTGAGAAATTAAACTATTACATTGTCCACATTGTCCACATCCGAATTACAACAATTCCTTTATTACATACTTATGAAAATGAAGAGTACAATAAGTCAATTTCCACGAAGAGGCTACTCCTCACGCTTGGAGTCACTCCTAACGATCTCCTCCAAGGGAGTGATATCATCTGCACCTGTACGCCAAAGCAAGAGTGAGTCTATAAGACTCAGCAAGTAACTTCCCACACATTAAGCATACATACATCATATGACATTTTACTCATTCAATCAATTTCACTAGTTCATGTAGCATGGATTAAACAATCTGAAAAGAAAGCCTAACATGATACTTCTATCAACTTCATGACACATGGTACATGGTTATGTTCATACAATAATAACCTTAACACATGCTTTCTATATATCTTCTAACATATATTCTCAATTGACGTTCTAATACATTCATGTTGTAGTATCATGGCAACTTAACATGCAACTTACACATGAAGAATGAAATGTTCCTAACATGGATTCTAAGTAATTCCCACATTCATTACACATGTATAAACATCATGAGCTTGCTGTTTTGACAAAACCTTAACACATTTAGAACCCTATTTACAATTTCATATGTTATCACACTAATTCACATATTCACATGTTCATTTACTCATTTACACAAACTTCACATTCACTTTTCACATAACCACAATTTCACATTTTTATTGTTATATGCCATGACACATAGTCCAAACCACCTCTTAGAAGGGCACACACTGATCACATCACACATATATCTATCACCTAGACATTACAGTGATAAATCTTAGTTACTGCGCAGAACCAGGAGAAGCACTCTCCACCCTAATCAGTGGTACTTGTCCGCCTCCAGGATTTTATCCCAATGCCCATGGGATTTCACACACATATGAACCTTCCCGTAGGGACTTTACTACGGTACAATTCCACAGCCCTCTAAGGTAGCAGTGTCACCCATTGGCAGATTTACACATTTTTTCACTTTTAAACTCACACTTAGTACACAATTTATCACATCTATTTCATGCTTACACAATAACATATGGTTCAGATTTACCAAATCATGGTACTACTATTTACAGGTTTAACAATTATTCAATCACGCTAACATGTTGTAAACATTAAATTATCATGCTCTAATTGGTCATTACACGATGATTTTACAAAATCAGTAACTGTTATTATTCAATTATTCTGAAAATTTAACTACAGACCATTCACGGATCATACATCACATATGCAAAATTTCATAATTTTCTGAAATATCTACTAATTAAGAAAATTATAACTGTGGTACTATACAAAGTAAAAATAGTCAAATTGGCATGGATTTTCATTGTTTAGACCCACAACTCATTCTACACACGAACTCTGACAGTCCTAAACCTATGCAATTTCTAGGAAATTTACTGTTTTTACACTATTTATCTAAATTTCTATAAAATAAAACATGCTTACTATTTTACCATTCAGAAAATGTACTAATTTACACAGATATCAGAAATTTCCCAAATTTCTACAGCATGAATTGAAACTCAGAAATTCTAGCAATTGAAGCATTCCACCAAAATTCATAAAATCTCACAACATACTCCAACATAGATATTTAGATATCATAGAAAATTTACCATATATCCTCATGCGAAAAATCCCAAAAATTAGATCATATAGGTCAAACATGCACACTGTTGCAGTCTGGCGAACTTGATGGTATGCAGGTGGCCGTTTATAAGGTTAACAACAACAAAGTGTGCCGCCAACTGAAGATCTTAATGGCAAGGGATCCTGCCGTTAAGTTCCTGTCTGTGCAAAACACAGACTGCTCGCAAGAACTTGGTGAAATTAGGGTTCCAGGACACGAATAAAAATCCAAAAAATTACCTAGGACCTACTAGACGTACATAGGAATGATGTAGAAGGGTTACTTGCCTCTTGAAAAATCCACAAGCAACGATTTAAGCTGGAGAAGCCCTCCTCGGCCAGAGCTAAAGAGTCCTCAAAACTCCCTCGATCTGAGTTCTATGTTGATCTCCTCTGCACTCCAGTGTGGGTAAGTCGTTCCCAGATGTTCAGAGCCCTCTCCAGCCGTTGTAGAACGCCAGATGAAGCCTCCAGTCGCCGGATCAAGGGGTTCCAAAATCAGGTTTCGCACAGAAAATAGGGTTTTTGACAAAAGAGTCAAAAAGGGTTAGATCTGGCTGGAGATGGGGTGTTTTATAGAGCTAGGGTCGGAGACATAATTGGGTAAGGCTGGGTTACCGTTGGAGAACGGTTACCATAACAAGGGGCGAAGATTTCGGGGGCGTTTTTGGATCTGAAGATGCAACATATCTGGGAGGTAAACGTCAACATCACTAGCCGCCAATTCTCAATCGGCGTCCATCGATGTGGCCGCTGACTTACCATCAACGTCAACTCATGTTGATGCCAACATGTCGTCTGCACAGAACTTAAAACTGCAGAAAATCATATTTACACCATACCAATACATAAAATATATAATGTACTCTTCAAAAATAATACTATCCATGCAATGTAATTATATATATATATATATATATATATATATATATATACAATAGGTGTACATAATTAAATTTACATCAATCTATCAATTAGTTTATTTACATACTCATATATATATCTACACATACAAGCATCTAGTTCTACCACAACAAACACCTATACAAGAAAGCAAAATTCTAGGGCCTTACAGGTCGTCTCTTAAAACCTTATTTCTTTTGCATATTTCGGTTTGAATCTGTTCAGTTCACTGTAGCAATTCGGGTCGGTTCGGTTCCCCTAAAAATAGGGGTGAACCGGACTGAATCGACTCGTTGTTCACCCCTATTACTGACCATTTCCGTCACCAGTCGAACTGTCTATCGATTGCTGACCACTTAAACGTCAATTGCTATTATGTTTAAACATCGATTGCCTTAAACATTGATTGCCTTTAAAACATCGATTGCCTTTGAACACATTGATTTCCTTTAAAAATTGATTGCCTTTGAAATCATCGATTGTCTTTATCATATCAATTGCCTTTATACATCAATTGGCTTAAGAACATTGATTGCTCTTCATTCACATCAATTACTAATCAGTCTCACATCGATTACTATTATATTTAAACATTGATTGCTATTATGACTTGAATATCGATTGCCACATCAATTACTGACCAGTTTCACATTGATTGCCTTAGATATCGATTGCCTTTAATCAAACATCGATTGCTTCTATATTTCATATCGATTATTGTTGGCTTTCAAGTTCGAAATACCTTTGGCACCCAATGAAAATTCAAATGCACTTCATATGCTTAACTTATTATTTCTCTAACATAAGTTGCCTTTTTACTGTCTCATAGGACGTCTCCTTCCTACAGAGAAAGAAAAGCATCTATCTACCATTTCTATCTATTAGCAGGAAATATGGACAGAAGGCAAAAGAGGTGAGGGCCATGTGACAAAAGACTTCTCGAGTCTAAATATCTGCCTTGCATTTAATGTGTGTAGGTCCACTTCTACTCATAGTCAATATTTTGGACCTACTGTTGGCATCCTTGGAAGCATACACTAGTTGGAAGATCTGCATAAACTCTAAGGAGCCAGTAGGCACAAGAAAGAATTCATTAGACTCAAGAGAAGGAAAGTAGAAGAAGAACAAGACAAGAAACTTCAACAGGCATCTGTCAACGGTACTCTTCAAGTTGCTCCATAAAAAGATGAAGCAAAGGCTGAAGAAATATAGAGAAAATCTGAAGATCTTTCAAGGAGTATACATCTAGTGAGTATTCAACTCCATACACACTCAAAGTAAAAGAGGAAGAGCTCGAGCCCATTCAAGCAGAAGCATTCAGCCTTTCTATCTTTCTCATTATCTCTCCGTGCATCTTTTTGTATTTGTGAGAGAGTTAAGAAGAGTCTTTTCTTGTATACTCTTTCCTTCTTAGGCTTAGTCTCAGATCAAGCATTTCATTGTTTATTTTGAGGTTGATCTAGGGACTTCAGATCCTAGCTTCTGTGTTCATAAGTGTTCCTCTTCTGTTAAGAACAGAAGACCAGCTGAAATGCTGGGTGTTTGTCCGACTGTGGGACTGTACACAGTGTTCCTCTTCGGATTGGAAGAGAAGACTTGTTGTGCAAGTGTTCCCCTTGTGTTAAGGGAAGAACCGCACTGGGGTTTGTACCAGGAGGTTGGCTTCTTGACCTGTAAGAGAAGTGGGTTACCTTCTTACCTGGAAAGAGAAGAAGACCAGCTTGTGTCTGGTGGTTTGACCAGCTGGAGGTCTATACCAGTGAGTTACTTTTGAGCTCGAAAAAGAAGCACCTGGCTAAGGTGAAACAGTGGGCTGCCTTCTTGCCCGGAAAGAGAAGAAGACCAATAGGGCCTGGGTGTTGTATGTCCTTAAGGGAGTCTGTACTCTTGATTAGTGAAATCTCAAGAGTTGCTAGAAGACTGGACGTAGGAGGGCCGAACAAGAATAAATCTCTGTGTCTTGTGTGTGTTTGCTTCTGCACCTTTAATTTCCATTGCACACGCTTATTTGTACTAACCAAACATTTTCAAGTGGTGATTTTTGTTTCAATTTTTAGATTACCTATTCACCCCCCCCTTTAGGTTAGTCTTGCTGCCATATCAAGTGGGCCAACACATATTAGTGTAGATCTGAGTTTAGGGTTTAGTGTAGGTCTAGAAGAGTCGAGTCCCTCTCAGCCATGCACCTCAAAGGAGAAGGGCATGCAAGTTCCTGCCCGATATGTTCTGGCTTTGGCTGAGAGATGTTCTAGGTTTAGTCAAGTCCCAGAATTTCTTGAGTAGCCTGCACTTGTAGAATCAGATTTTGTAGAAGGAGACTTAGATGATGATGATTTAGGTGTTTATCTGCTACATCTTGATGAAGAAGGTGAGTCGAGAGATCTTGGGTCAGGAGAAGAGGACCCAGTGAGCTCTTATGTGGATGGCACATAGAGGTTTGACGAGCCAACTATGGCTGCTGATGAACCAACTAGAGAGATCAACCTTGGCACCGAAGAATCTCTGAAGGTTGTTTTGATAAGTGCCAACTTGAGCGTAGAGGAAGAAGAAGCTATTGTAGCTATCCTTAAAGACATGATGGGACTTGGCACCTCTTTGGTCGAGCACCAGATAGTCTTAAAACCCGACGCAAAGTCCATCAAATAAAAGCTAAGAAGGATGCTGTCACGTCCTAATAAATGTCTATTTATTGGAAATGATAGAAAACAGACATAAGAAATAAAACTTATAATTTTATACATCTAACATTGTCATAGTGGAAGCTTTAATTACATAATATTCCTCATTACTGTCCACAAGAGGAGAAAGAAAAAGAAAACTTAATTACACTCCATTTCTACAATACTAAAGAAAAGTGAAGTTATTGGACTTCTGAAGACTGGTTGTCCCGCTCATCACACTCCCCTTAAGAATTACGCTCATCTTTGAAGGATCGAATAGGTGGATGGATCAGATCTAGAAGAGGGGGGGGGGGTTGAATAGATCGAACACTAATTATTGCGGAAGCTTAAGCAATTCAAAATTACTTCGAATTAGAGATCAATTCAGACAAACAATTTATTGATCTAAAGTGTGGGTGTGTGTAGATGATTTGTGAAGCAATTAAACACTTAGTGTGAAAGCGAAATCCTATGCAAGCATCTAACGTAGACAATCAGATCAAACCATTGCACAAAGGATTTTTAGGTGGTTCGAAAATCACACCTATGATTCCTACATCCACCCCTCACACAGTGAGGCCACACTACTCAAACCTGAGTACAACACACACTGGAGCATGATGACTCCAACACCCTTGACCTCGATGGCTCAAAACACACAACCTGGAGCACACCTACTCCAAAACAGAGCACAACGGCTCAACCACATAGTGAGTGCGATGACTCACAAACTAGAGCTCGACGGCTCACAAACTAGAGCTAGATCAAAGACAAAAGAAATCAGATCCTCTAGCAATGATCTGCTTCATAGACTCAATCGAACACAGAAATCTGCACAAACTACATGTACAGATCTCACAGATGAAAGTGAGAAGAACACTCCAAGAAATGAGGAAAATAAATGTAAATTGGATGTTCCTTGGTGAAGAGGTCTTGCAGAAGCTCGAATTGAAGAGACTTGAAAGAATTCGATGAAGATCCTCTTCAATTTGCGATGCTATGCTCCAATGGCATCTGAATTGCTAGAAATTCTTCTTCTGCTGTTGCTCTTCAGTTGGATCTGCTCCCTTTCTCAGCACATCACACTTCGCTCCAGAGATTGGCCTTGATTACTACGTCCTTCCTCTTGAAAGGATGGTCTGCAACTTCTGGAGATGGAGCAAGATATGGAAAAACCCCTTTTGCCGCCAAAAAGCTTCTTCTGGGAATTGTATGGGGTTGGCTTCCTTTGGAGTTCGAGGATCATGGGTATTTATAGCCCCATATGTCCATGAGATGCCTTGGGGTGCGTGGGCACAAAAATCTAGGTCAAATCCCTTGATTCCTAAGCAGCCACGTGTCCATAAAAATTCTCGTTTTTAAGCTTCTGTCGAAGTGTGTCGACACACAGGCAGACTGTGTCAACACCACTGGCTACTGCTTCAGAACAGGCTTCTGGGAGGGACAATGAGTGTCGACACACAGGTAGACTGTGTCGACACCACTGACAGACTGTGTCGACACACAGGTAGACTGTGTCGACACCACTAGCAGACTGTGTCGACACACAGACAGACTATGTCGACACCACTGTGACAAAGTTATATAAACCTGAAAATATGAAGTGTGAACCATTAACATAAGTCATTATCATCAACATATGAAATATTAACATGTCATTTAGTCATCATTTTAATATGTACAAAATGTCATCATCAAAATCAAATTATGAGTGATGTCAAATAGTCATGATTAAAATCATCATTAAAAGGTTTCAAATACACACTCAACACAACATTCTCCCCCTTTTTGATGATGACAAAATAAATGCAATTTTCTTCCATGTCTGCAATTTCTCCCTCTTAAGTCTTTGCAATTTCTCCCCCTTTTTTTGACAACATCAAAAAGATATTCATGAAAGAGAACAAAGAATGGTAGGAGATCAATAAATTCAGTTGTGGAAATGAAGGTTCAGGAATGATCAAAATTAGTGAGATAAAGTGATATTAACATATGAGAGAAGTTATTGTGTGTTTGGTATTGTGCAATAAAGTTTAATCATAAAGACACACTCAACACAATGTATAGCAAGATAGAATGATATGAATGTAGTTAAAATAATGATGCAAATGTGAAGTGAAGTGACCTATATGAGTGAGCATAAATATTTAACAAGGATGTTAGGAGCTTTAATTTTAACACAATGTAAAATAATAGGTCTAAACTCAGTATACATGAACTTTATTAAGGTCTTAAGCTTTTCCATCCTGTCAAGTTGATTTTCTTTCATTTTTAACTGGGAAAGAATACAAGAATAAATTAGTTAAATCTCACTTTTCAGTGCAAGAGATCACATTCATCAGATGCAAGACCTCTTGATTACTCAGTGGTTTAACTTTCATTATCTTATACAGAGTTGAAAATTTTGATTTCCACTTTTTGACGCGAAACAAATCACTTTTCAGGTGAAATGGCCCAGTTACTCAGTGGTTCAAGAATTTGCATTGCTCTGTTTGTATCTTTCCATATTGTTGATCATTTTCTTTTGATGTTTTGCAAGAATATGTTTGCTTTGACCAGAAAAGTCATGACTACGAATTTAGAAAAATTATTCTTAACATGTGGTAAAAATGAAGCTTAAACATGCACATGTTAAATAGTAAAGCCACTCATGTGCCTACAAGTGTTTTGCAAGTCATTTTAAAGACATTCAGTATTAAGATTGCTTAACCTTAAAATGATAATGAATCTTTGAAATTAAACTAAATACACAATGAGTTTAGTGTCAATGTCTTAATTCTCTCATAAGAAAATAGCACAAGGACTCAAAAATTCTGATGAGTTTGGGGTTCAAGATAGACAAGTAAGGTCAAGGAATGTGACAATGACTCCCCCTTTCATGTATCTCCCCCTCACACGGTGAACATGAAGATTATTGAAGAAATAGGAATGGAATGAAGTGAAAAATAGAATGAACGAGAGTGTTTTATTGAAAGACAAGGACTCCCCCTCAACAATTGCATACAAGGCTCTTGATACTTGGCGGAGACATATACTCACGCATAGTGAAAGTATCCAGACAAGCCTGACTTATCTTTCTTTAAATCACCATTTGATATACCAAGAATGCCAATACAATGTGAGAGTGAGGAAATTATTGCAAGAATAGGAAGACTTTTATTTACAAAAAGAGATAGAAGATATCAAGAATGTGGAAACTTGCACAAACCAAGCTCTCTTCTTAAAGATGAGAATCTATTTTCTGGAAGAGGCTTAGTGAAAATATCTGCAATTTGTTTTTCAGTTTCAATGAAGTGAAGCTCAAAAGATTTCTTAGCAACCTCATCTCTTAGAAAATGGTGCCTTATTTCAATGTGTTTTGTTCGTGAATGCTGAATTAGGTTTTTAGACAAATTAATAGCACTAGTGTTATCACACAAAATAGGAATACAACCCAATTTGTGATTATAGTTTAGGAGCTGATGTTTCACCCAAAGAACTTGAGTGCCACAACAACCAGCCGCAACATATTCAGCCTCTACAGTGGATAGAGCTACTGAATATTGCTTTTTGGAAGCCCAAGAAATTAGGCATCCACCTAGATATAAACACAAGCCACTAGTACTTTTTCTATCAAGCTTACAACCAGCATAATCAGCATCACAGTAAGCAATTAAATCTAACTTGCAACCAGCAAGATACCAAATTCCAAGTTCACATGTTCCAACTGTTGCCCAGTTGACGAGCCCAGAGGGGGGGGGGTGAATGGGTCTTTAAAAATTAATCTAGAAGATACCTGTAACTCAAAACAATCACACAAACATTCTTTGAAATAGATTAGTGACAGTTAGTTTAAATAACAATCACACAAAGAAGACAGTCACACAACACAAGGATTATCCTGGTTTGGACCTCCTTTCCTTAGGAGTCCTACGTCCAGTCCCTGAGCAACAACTCAGGATTTCACTAACTAGGGAACAGTCCCCCTAAGGACGCTACAACACCCAGCTCAGCTGGTCTTCCTTCACACACGAAGGGAACAACACCCTGGATACCACCAGGTCTTCCTTCACACCCGAAGGGAACAACACCCTGGATACCACCAGGTCTTCCTTCACACCCGAAGGGAATAACACAGAGAAGAATGAATGACTTTCAAGCCCCTAGATCAAGCTTTTGATAAGCAAGGATCTGAAGCAACTAGAACTGAGAGCAAAGAGATTTTAAACAAGTCACACTCTCAGAACTATACAGGCTCTCTCAAGATTTTCACAAACTAGTGGAGAGCAAAAGAGCAAAAGCTAAGTGGAATGACGGTTCTTGGCTCTTGACTTTCTTCAGAAGAATTTGAATGCTTGAATACGCGATGTCGCCTTTCTTCTGTTCTTCTGACTTGAATTTATATCTTCAATTTGAAATTTAGACGTTGAAGTGTCCGTTGTCTCTCTTTTGAGTAGTCGTTAGACTGAATGACATCTAGAGTCTTGGAAGCTTCCAGTCACAGTCTTTTGATCACTTGAGCACACAAAGAGATGAGATCTTCAGAAATATCCATTGGCTTCTATTTTGTTTAACGTTGTACCATGAAGTTAGTTCAGAGGTCTGCACAAATGTCAATCTCAAATAGCAGACAGCTAAGCTGTCTCTGATGTCAGTCAACGTCAGTATCCATAGACATGAAAATAGTAATGCTAAATAGCTTAAGTCTAAAAGACGTAATCAGAGTAGGCACGATAAAGGATGATATAGTCTGCATGCATGCAGAGATACGTTCAGATCTCATAAATGCAAAAGCGTCAGAGAGATGTCTACGTGGACTTTGACTAGTCAACGCTCTTAAGATGAATAAGATATCAAGATATGAAATCCATGGTTATATGACTTATGAATTCGTTATGAATACTAACAAGTCATTATAGAGAGCAAATCGTTATGAACACTTATCAAGTCGTTATGAACTCTAAAGAAATCGTTATGGTAACTTATGAAGTCGTTACAACAAGCAAGTCGTTGCGAGTTCTAAAGAAATCCTTATGGTAACTTATGAAGTCGTTACAACAAGCAAGTCGTTGCGCTTTCTAAAGAAATCGTTGTGAATACTTATAGAATCGTTACGGCGAGCAAGTCGTTGCGAGTTCTAAAGAAGTCGTTACGGTAACTTATGAAATTGTTACAACAAGTAAGTCGTTGCGCTTTCTAAAGAAATCGTTATGAATACTTATAGAATCGTTACGGCGAGCAAGTTGTTACGGGTTCTAAGGAAATCGTTATGGTTACTTATAGAGTCGTTGCGACAGACAAGTCGTTACGGGCTCTAAAGAAATCGTTATGAATACTTATAGAGTCGTTGTGACGAGCAAGTCGTTACGGGCTCTAAAGAAATCGTTATGAATACTTATAGAGTCGTTGTGACGAGCAAGTCGTTACGGGCTCTAAAGAAATCGTTACGGTAACTTATAGAGTCGTTGCGACAGACAAGTCGTTACGGGCTCTAAAGAAATCGTTATGAATACTTATAGAGTCGTTGTGACGAGCAAGTCGTTACGGGCTCTAAAGAAATCGTTACGGTAACTTATAGAGTCGTTGTGACATCGACTTGTTTGAAACAACATGACTTTTCAGTCTTATAAGGAAATCGTTGCGATCACTTATAGAATCGTTACGACATCGATTTGTTTGAAACAACATGACTTTTCAGTCTTATAAGGAAATCGTTATGAACTTCAACAGAAATCGATATGGACTTAGAGAAATATCATGTTGAAAAGATTAAAGCTTCAGAGAAGTAATGCATACCTTTATTGACTTGTTTGACCTTGGTATTTTTCCTGTACTTAAGACTTATGAAATATTCATTAGATATAATTGATAAACTCTTGTTTGGTTTTGTTAATCATCAAATATGTATATATATGTAATTAATTAAAATTGCATGGGGACAGACTGATCATCAATCTCCCCCTTTTTGGTGATGACAAAACTGATCAATAAGTATGGATAAAAGTATCTGAAATTTGTTGTAAAGAGATGATATGCTAAGTTTCTAAGCAAAATTTAAAATTTCAGACATGCTAAGTATTTTCTCCCCCTTTTTGTCATTAAGCAAAAAGATAAACTTCGACAAAGAAAGAAGAGAGAAAGAGAAATAGAGAATACACAGAAGGTCATGTCATTTACTGTGGAGGTACAGGTAAATAGAAGGCAGGAGACAACAGAGGCAAAATGGGAGATGGTTTCCCATGCCTGAACTTCCTGCTCTTCAAAAAGATTTTTAAAAACTCCAAAGGACACAGAGTAAGATGGTCCCATGGTGGAAGCCATCCGTTTGAGATGAAGATCTAGGTGCTGATAGAGAAGATCAGCATATGCATTCTTGTCCATGTTCATCTTGAGAAAACGACGAGTGCCAAAGCTGGCACAGGTGAGGAATTGGTCCATGGTGACAGGGTAGTGGTTGTGGTTATCTCTGAGAGCTTTGTGCATAGCCACATACACTTTGTATCTTTCCTCCCAGACCTTGAAGGGGTCATTAACAAGATTAATGGAGTTCATATCTAGGAAAGTGGCTGGAGAAATAGCTGGTTTGCCTTCCCTGACCTGAGCTTCATTGAGTGCAAACAGTTGCTGAGCTGACAGGGGGTAGAACTTGGACCATTCAGAAGATGTGAGCCTTTCACATTCAGACAGAATAGGGGAGAGAACTTCAGCACTGACATGGCCCTGGTGATATTCCCTAAATAGGAATCTAGCAAAGGAAACCAGGTAGCCTTTCTGCACTTTAATTCTGCCCAAGACTCTGGCAAAACGCTCAAAGATGATGGATCCGACAGAGGATTCCATAACTAGAAAGTGAATTTGAGGAAGGGCTATCTCCTCAGGTATTTGAAGGGTAGCAAAATCTACCTGAATATCTGAAGATTGAGAGATATCTGGAGTCAAAGCTGAAATGGCCTTCCTGAACTGACAGAGCTGAACTTCTGGAAGTCTATGAATATATCTGTAGTTGTTGAATAGCATGAAATGCCTGATCATATTTATCTCCTTATTCTGAATGGCCTAGTACATCATGTCCGAATCGGCCTTTGTGCAAGATGAAAAAGTTGCACTTCTGGGAACTAAGATTTGACAGACAATAAAATGGAGAAGATGGTTGAAGGCGGATAGTTGATTTATATCGATCTTGCCGTCCCTCAGCTTGAATCCTGGCCCGATAATTCCCAAACCTTTCACTTGGGTGTCCACAGTGTGAACCCCACTAAATCCGGAAGTCTTTACATTGAACAACATTTTCAGCAACTCAGGGTCTATCCTAATCATGGTTCCCTTTACTGAAGAAACTAGAGACCCATCTTACTCTGTTCTCATACACACAAGAAGGCTTTTACCAAGTCCGGATAACTGACCTCTGAAAAGGTGGAAATTTCTGTCCACTGCATCTGATTGATCAAATCTACTACGCTGCTCATTCCACTTTTCCTCAGATTAGCGACATCTACTTCTTTATTGCCACAGAGCTTTGTCTTCACAAAAGTAAATCTCTTCTGCTGCTCAGGAGTGAGGAACTCGGCGCTGTAGCCACCCAAATTGTCGGCGATAACTGGTGTGGCCATAGATTCAGGTGGGAAAGGCAACGGAGGGTGGAGACGGAAGGTGAGGAGAAGGAATCCTCAAGAAATTTTGCGGGAAGTAGGAGGAAGATTCAAATTTGCAGAGGATTGAGATGTGAGTTGTTAGGGCATCGGCTCAAGCGATAGGATAAAAGAGGGGAAAAGGTAGACGATGAGATACGAATCGTTCTGTCATCGATTTTATGAATAAATTAATGCTACGTGGAAAGTGAGGCGCCAAACGGCGGTGGAAAACGACAAAAGGTTTTGACTATTCAAACAGACTTCAATGAGAGAGCGGTTACAACAATACAATTTGAATTTCTTTTGCTTATCGCCATGGAGGTAAAAATTACTTTAATTCTAAAAATTTAATGTGCCACTTGTAAGTAAACTTTTATCACAAATTGCACATGCCTAATTCCCTTCTAAGAGATGTAAATCTCTCTTCAGGTAAGGCTTTTGTGAAAATGTCTGCTAATTGGCCATTTGTATCAATAAAGGATATTTCAATATTTCCATTTGCAACATGATCACGAATAAAATGATATCTAACCTCAATATGTTTGGTCCTTGAGTGCTGGATTGGATTCTTGGTGAGATTAATGGCACTGGTGTTGTCACACAGCAACGGGATTGATTTGATATTTAATCCAAAGTCCTCAAGCTGTTGCTTTATCCATAAGAGTTGTGTGCAGCAACTTCCAGCAGCCACGTACTCAGCTTCAGCTATAGAGAGTGCTACTGAATTTTGTTTCTTTGAGGACCAAGATATCAAACACCCTGCAAGGAACTGACAACCACCACTGGTGCTCTTTCTATCTAATTTGCATCCAGCATAGTCAGCATCAGAGTAACCTACTAGGATAATTTCACAATGTTTTGGATACCATAGACCTAAGTCATGAGATCTTGCTAAATATCTAAATATTCTTTTCACAGAAATTAAATGTGATTCTTTAGGATCTGCCTGATATCTAGCACACATGCATACACTAAATAAAATATCAGGTCTACTAGCTGTTAAATAAAGGAGTGAACCTATCATACCTCTGTAGATCTTTTGGTCTACTTTCTTACCATCTTTCACTGTCCATTCTTGTTGATGTACTCATTGGTGTCGACAGTGGCTTGGTATTTTTGAATCCAAATTTCTTCAAGAGTTCTTTTGTGTACTTTGCTTGACTGATGTGAATTCCTTCCTTTCCTTGTTTGATTTGAAGTCCAAGAAAATAGTTGAGTTCTCCCATCATACTCATTTCAAATTCTCCCTGCATTAACTTTTCAAAATACTTGCAAAGAGACTCATCAGTAGAACCAAAAATGATATCATCTACATAGATTTGAACTAATAGGATGTGTTTGACTTTTGACTTTATAAAAAGAGTACTATCTACTTGACCTCTACTAAAACCATGATTTAGAAGAAAAGAGCTAAGCCTTTCATACCAAGCTCTAGGTGCTTGCTTTAAACCATATAATGCCTTGTGAAGTTTGAAAACATGATTAGGAAATTCTGTGTCATCAAAGCCCGGAGGTTGTTCCACATAAACTTCCTCTTTTATGAAACCATTTAAGAAGGCGGATTTAACATCCATTTGAAATAGTGTCAAGTTCAGAGCAGATGCATATGCAAGTAATATTCTAATGGCCTCAAGTCTAGCTACAGGTGCATAGGTTTCATCGAAATCTATGCCTTCCTCTTGAGAATAGCCTTGAGCTACCAATCTGGCCTTGTTTCTTAAGATTGCACCAGTTTCATCCAGTTTATTCCTGAACACCCATTTGGTGCCAATGACTGGATGGTCTGATGGTCTAGGAACAAGTGACCATACTTGGTTTCTCTTGAATTGATTTAATTCATCTTGCATGACTACTATCCAAGATTCATCAGAAAGAGCTTCATTGACTGTTCTAGGCTCTATCTGAGAAAGAAAAGCTAGGTAATCACAAGGAATAACATTACCTCTTGTTCTTACCCCTATGGATGGATCACCAATGATATTCTCAAGTGGGTGATCTTTCTTGTATCTCCACTCCTTTGGAAGGTTTTCATGAGTAACTTCTTCTTGTTGTAATTCTTCCAGAGGTGGATCATCCTTGTCCTCAATTGATGCATCTTTTAGTTTTTTGGATAGTTCTTCTGCATCATCATCGTCACTATCTACTTCCTTTCTCAAGGAAGGGTTAGTTTCATCAAAAATAATGTGCACAGATTGTTCAATCAACAAGGTACGTTTATTAAATACTCTATAGCCTTTGGGTTTAGACGTGTACCCCATGAAGATGCCTTCATCTGATTTGGCATCCAACTTACCAATGTCCCTTTTTCCATTGTTGTGAATGAAGCAAGGGCACCCAAAAGTCCTGAAGTGGCTGATCTTTGGCTTCTTCCCTTTGAATAGTTCATATGCAGTCTTCTTCAGGATTGGCCTGATCATTACTCGGTTGATAATGTAGCTTGCTGTATTGATTGCTTCAGCCCAAAAGTATCTTGGCAGATCATATTCTGAGAGCATAGTTCTTGCCATATCCAATAGGGTTATGTTCTTCCTCTCAGCAATGCCATTTTGTTGAGGTGTCCTTGGTGCTGAGAAATTATGCTCAATTCCCTGATCATCACAAAATCTAGCAAATTTTTCATTTTGAAATTCACCACCATGATCTGATCTGATAGACACAATGCTGAACTTCTGATCTTTCTGAACTTTCTTACTGAAGCTGACGAAACTTTCAAAAGTGTCATCTTTATGTTCTAGGAATGACACCCATGTGAATCTTGAGTAGTCATCAACTATGACAAATTCGTAACTCTTTCCTCTAAGACTGGTAGTCCTCATTGGCCCAAATAGATCCATATGAAGAAGCTCCAAGGGTTTTGAGGTGGTCACTATCGACTTTGACTTGAAGGAGACTTTGGTGTGTTTTCCTTTAGCACAAGGTTTACATACACCCTCCAATTTTGTACTAACCTTAGGTAGACCTTCCACAAGATTCTTCTTTAGCAATTTTCTCATGCCAACTATGCTGCAATGTCCAAGTCGTCTGTGCCATAATTCTGTGGATTTATCTTTATTTGCTGCCAGGCAAACATTTTGAACCTTGAGTTCTTCAAGATAGAGCACATACAAATTCTTTTCTCTATTAGCTTCAAAGATGACTGTTCCATCCTTCAGTATGCTGCACTTTGACTCTTGAAACTTGATCTGATGGCCTCTGTCGCACAGCTGGCTAATGCTGATGAGATTGTGCTTCAATCCCTTGACTAATAGCACATCTTCGATGACTATTTTTCCTTTATTATTCACAGAGCCACTGCCTATCACGGTTCCTTTCCCATTATCTCCATAAGTAACTGTTCCATCTTCAGCTTGGAGATGAGAGAACAGCTTCTGGTTTCCTGTCATGTGTCTTGAGCACCCACTATCCAAATACCATTTGGATGCTCGAGGGTTAACCTGAAATAAAAACATCAAGCTTTAGGTACCCAAATTCTTTTGGGTCCTGATTGGTTAGTATCATTAATTTTATCTTTTAATATCCATTTTTTATGTCTTGTTGGGCATGTAGTTATAATATGTCCTAACTTATTGCAGTGACTACAGCAGGATAACTTAGTCACTTTTTCTATGTATTTGAAATCAGCTTTGTATGCTACATCTTGTTCGGGTACAAATTTTGGTGTTGGATATGTTTTAGGATAGACTATGGTTTCTTCATTATCTGGGGTGTATATCCTAACCCATTTTTCTTCTTACCTGATCTCCTAGCACCTTTTAATATTAGAGAGTTTTTACCATTAGTAAATTTTTCTAGTGTGCTTGATAGTTTATCATTTTCTTCATTTAAGCTTTTGATTTCTTTCCTTAATTCATCTGTACTTTCCTGTTTTTATAGTTTAGTTATTTGTTCATTCTTAGCTTTTAGGTCTTCACATAACAGTTCATTTCTTCGTTTAAGTTCAGTTATTTGACTTTCTAATTGTTCATTTTCTGATTTTAGATCTGAGTTTGTATTTTCTATACAGACTATGTTTTTCTTACTTACTTTTAATAATTTGGTTACTTCTTTATATTTTTCATAAAGTTCGTTGAAAGCCTCTTCTAAACTATTGGAGTCTGAACCATTGCATGAATCAAAAGAGGAGTCAGAAGTTACATTTTCTTCAGTATTTGTCATGAAGGCCAAGTGGGCTTTTTCTTCATCACTGCAGGAGCTTGACTCACTATCTGAGTCGCTACTGTTTTCCCATGCTGCTGCCATTACTTTCTTTTTGTATTTTCTAAACTTCTTGGAACTGTCCTTCCTGAACTCTGGCTTCTTTAACTTAGGACACTCAGTCTTAATGTGTCCTGGCTTCTTACATTCATAGCAGATGGGTTCTCCTTTCTTTATTTCTTTTCCGTCTGGCTTCTTGAATTCCTTATTCTTTTTGAAATACCTTCTACCAGATTGAGATTTCTTCTTTTTAGCCAAAATTCGCTGTAACTTTCTAGATAACATAGCTTCCTCATTCTCGCTGTCCGCATCACTTTCGCTTTCAGCTGAGCTTGCATCTGGTGAATCTTCTTCAGCTTTTAAGGCGTTGGAGTGCTTCTTTCTGCTAGAGGACTCTCCTAGCCTTTCCATATTGATCTCATGGGCCATGATGGACCCAATGAGCTTTTCTACAAACATTCTCTTCAGGTCATTAGCTTCTTCTATTGCTGTGACTTTTGGAGTCCATGAGGATGGTAAGGATCTAAGTATCTTTCTTACCATATCTCCCATCTCATAGACTTTCCCCAGGCTAGCCAGTCCATTTGTGATGTCAGTGAACCGGCTGAACATTTGAGTTATGGACTCACTTGATTGCATCTGAAATCTTTGATATTGAGTGACAAGAATATCGATTCTTGTTTCCTTTACTTTGTCTGTGCCTTCATAAGTAATCCTGAGCTATTCCCACATTTCCATTGAGGATTTGCAGGCTAAAACTCTGTTGAATTCCTTCTTGCTTAGAGCACAGCATAGGATGCTCTTTGCTTTGCAATTCAGGGAAATCTTCTTCCTGTCATCATCTGTCCATTGTGCTTTCTCATTTGTGACTAACAGATCATGTAAGACCCTCGAATTTTCCGTCGTATTCTTTGCAATTATGTGTGAATAATTGTGTTTATGTATGTATGTACATAATTACGTACATATTAATTAGTATAATTACGTATGCATGTGTTTATATCAAGTATAAATAATGTATATATTGCATGATGATAGTGTGGATATAATACCATATACATATTGCATGTATATATGCTTGATATGCATGGTTTTCTACATAATTAGGGTTCTGGCCGAAGGCCACCTTGGCGTCAACCCTAGGCCGTTTATCTGGTGTCAGCGTCCAGACCTGGACGCCAACACTAACTCCGGCGTCCAGAGATATGGACGCCAACTTCTCTGACCTGCATGCGTTGCAGAGCCAGAAAATCCGGGAGCAAGGCATGGCCTCCATTGGGGGGATGTCCCCCAACGGCTCTAAGGCTGTCTAATCGGTATGGTGAGTGGGTGAGGGGCTCTCCTACACCCTGAACCCGAATTGGCCTCTCCCAACTTCCCATTCTCACCCTTGCAAGAGGAGAGAAGAAGAGAGAAAAACCCTAGAGCATTCTGTGAGAAAACCCCATTTTAGAACCCTCAAATCCGACCCCTTGGAGCTGGATTTGGAGATCTTCTGCAACAAGGAGGAAGCTGAAGCAAAGGGGAAGGCTTCCCCATCATCCCCTCGGCGTGGAGATCACCCAGGAGCTCGGAGGAAGGCGATCTTGGAGGCACTTCTGCAACTTCTTGGAACTGCCCAAGGAGGTCTTCTTCGAGCCATAAATCTCTTGGAGGAATTTTAGAGAGGCAAGTGACCTATCTATGGTGTCCCCGTATGAGTCTAGGTGGTTTTTGACATTTTTATGGAATTTTCCTCGAGTCCTAGACCCTCCAATTCACCCAAGATTTAGAGCTCGGGTCTGTGTTTCTGCACAGACCTGAGTAGACGGCAAGGTCCCTGGACGCCCAGTTCATCCTTGGCGTCCATCGATCATGCCGCTGACTCTGAGTCAGCGGCCAGAGACCGCCGTCTAGTTCTTCTGGACAGAACAGTGAGCTATTCTGTCCCTCTTGTACATTAATTTCGGTATGTTTTATGCGATGAGGATATATTGTACACCTTATACTCTACGTATATTGTGCATTGTGGTTGTGGATGAATGTGGTGTATGTGGGGTAATGATGTCTTGTAAACTTGTGAGCATGACTTGTAGACCGTTTTGCAAAATCCATGATTTATGATTTAGATTAATGTGAATGCCTTAGTTTCAGTTTGATCATGAAAAAAAAAATAGTGGGTCAGTATATGTGTTTGCAGATTTTAGTAAATTACCCATGCTTGTGAGCTTTGTAAATAAGCTCGGTTCGGAAAAAAAAAAAAGAGAACATGTAAAAATGGTTGTGGTAATTGATTTATAGATGTATGAATTAGGGTGATGTTGTATTCTAAAATCATGCATATACATTAGTAGTCTCTGTGCAAAACAGTAAGTGGATAAATTGCAAAATGTGTTAGACCCATGTTAGCTCAAGTTGTGAATAATATGCTAATTAGGTGTTTGATTTTCTGTAAATCCTATTTAGCTCAGAAAAATCTGAAAAATTGAGGGTATGATTTGGAACCCGAAAACAACTATGGTTAAAATTTCAGGTCAATTGGAACAATAAATAAAACGTTATGTGTTTTCATGTGAAATGTGATAATTCGTGCATATGATCGAAATGTGATTAGATTTTGTTTAAACCCAGCATGATTAATGTGTTTACTGTGTGTTAAACCTTGAAAATTGTAGTATCATGTTAGGAAAAGCAGAGATATTAATGTGAGTGAGAAAGTGAATGAGATGAAGAGTGTCAAGTGTAAAACCATGTGTAAAACGGTAAATGTGTAAAAGTGTAAACTGTGCCAATGTGATACTGCTTCCGAGAAGGCAGTGGAGCCGTATCAGGGAAAAGTCCCCCTGAGAAAGTTCATTGTGTTAAGTGACCCTAAGGGCATTAGGGGGAAATCCTGGAGGTGGACAAGTACCACTGGTTAGGGTGGAGACTTGTTCTCCCGGTCTGCGCAGTCCAAGAGTCGCCATTGTATTGCCTAGATGGCGTCTATGTGATGTGATGTGTTTGTGTCCTTCTTTGGTGGTTTGGACTATGTGTCACGGCACCTAAAATATGTGTAAAGTGTATGTGACCATGTGTAAATGTGTAAGTGATATGTGAATGTGTATATGTAAAGTGAACCATGTGAAAGAGGAAACTAGTGTAAAGAAAAAAGTGAAATCCTAGATATGTAAATGCGTTATAGAAACCATGTGAAACTAAATCTGAAACCAAGTGAATTCAGAAAATGCATGTTATTATTCTCATGTTTATGTGTGCAAAAGTGTTTAGAGTCCATGTTAGGAACAACTAATGAATATGTGTGCAAAATGGCATGATGGATTGTTCATATGTGATGTTTAAGCAACGTTGTAGCTCTCATGTGTAGATTTATAGTCATTGAACCATGCGAAATCAGCAACCTAAAGCATGTGAAAAAGTTATGTATGTACTTAAGAACATGTGGAATCCATGCTAATTATGTTTCCCCGTTCATGTATGTAAATTGTTCATGTTAATAGCTCTCACGTTTTGATTAAAGTCTCATGAGTGAATGGAATAGAGACCATGTCATAGGTGAATGTTATTTTTGAAATCTGAAAGCATGCGTTATGTATAAAATTGTAGAACTTTCATGATAGGTTGAAAACTTAAATGGACTAGCATGCTATGTGTTGCTAATTGTAATGTGCGTGTAGAAACCACTAGGACTTGTACGTGTATATCATGCATAGTGTTACTTGCTGAGTCCCTGGACTCACTCCTTGCTTCGGCGTACAGGTATAGTTGGTGACACAGTACCCTCGGAGGAGGTAGCAGAGACGGACTCCGAGCGTGGAGACTAGCTAGTTTTTGAGTTATTTGTGATTGTGTGCTCCATAGTATGTACTTGAACATTGTATTAGAATTACCATTGAGAGAATGTAATATGTGGACATTTTGTATTTCTATTTCAGCAATTTAATTCATGTGAACTTTAGTTCCTTTTTGCAAATTTCGAATTGCATGTATGTTTAATGTGGATGATGAATGAATGGAGATAGTTCTCTTTTACTTCCGCTACTCTGTTATATATATTCGCGTGTATCTCAGCTGTTTGTATCGTTGGGTAAATGTCCCACTGTGACTGGCAGCACTCGCTATACCGACGTGGGTTGGTATAACCGTACCGGTACAATGAGGGCCGTCACAGATCACCTTCTTCTACTATGGACCAAATTTGATAGTTGTGTCCTTGTAAAAAGTATTCCATTCTGGTCTTCCTGTAAGGATAATCTTCACCATCGAAGAGAGGGGGTCGGTTGACGGACTGACCTTCAAAGTTACCTTGGGCTGCCATGGATCTTTGCTCTTCAGATCGTTGGATCCTTTCTTTGTCGAAGAGACTTGCTCTGATACCACTTGTTGCCCAGTTGACGAGGCCAGAGGGGGGGTGAATGGGTCTTTAAAAATTAATCTAGAAGATACCTGTAACTCAAAACAATCACACAAACGTTCTTCGAAATAGATTAGTGACAGTTAGTTTAAATAACAATCACACAAAGAAGACAGTCACACAACACAAGGATTATCCTGGTTTGGACCTCCTTTCCTTAGGAGTCCTACGTCCAGTCCCTGAGCAACAACTCAGGATTTCACTAACTAGGGAACAGTCCCCCTAAGGACGCTACAACACCCAGCTCAGCTGGTCTTCCTTCACACACGAAGGGAACAACACCCTGGATACCACCAGGTCTTCCTTCACACCCGAAGGGAACAACACCCTGGATACCACCAGGTCTTCCTTCACACCCGAAGGGAATAACACAGAGAAGAATGAATGACTTTCAAGCCCCTAGATCAAGCTTTTGATAAGCAAGGATCTGAAGCAACTAGAACTGAGAGCAAAGAGATTTTAAACAAGTCACACTCTCAGAACTATACAGGCTCTCTCAAGATTTTCACAAACTAGTGGAGAGCAAAAGAGCAAAAGCTAAGTGGAATGACGGTTCTTGGCTCTGGACTTTCTTCAGAAGAATTTGAATGCTTGAATACGCGATGTCGCCTTTCTTCTGTTCTTCTGACTTGAATTTATATCTTCAATTTGAAATTTAGACGTTGAAGTGTCCGTTGTCTCTCTTTTGAGTAGTCGTTAGACTGAATGACATCTAGAGTCTTGGAAGCTTCCAGTCACAGTCTTTTGATCACTTGAGCACGCAAAGAGATGAGATCTTCAGAAATATCCGTTGGCTTCTATTTTGTTTAACGTTGTACCATGAAGTTAGTTCAGAGGTCTGCACAAATGTCAATCTCAAATAGCAGACAGCTAAGCTGTCTCTGATGTCAGTCAACGTCAGTAGCCATAGACATGAAAATAGTAATGCCAAATAGCTTAAGTCTAAAAGACGTAATCAGAGTAGGCACGATAAAGGATGATATAGTCTGCATGCATGCAGAGATACGTTCAGATCTCATAAATGCAAAAGCGTCAGAGAGATGTCTACGTGGACTTTGACTAGTCAACGCTCTTAAGATGAATAAGATATCAAGATATGAAATCCATGGTTATATGACTTATGAATTCTTTATGAATACTAACAAATCATTATAGAGAGCAAATCGTTATGAACACTTATCAAGTCGTTATGAACTCTAAAGAAATCATTATGGTAACTTATGAAGTCGTTACAACAAGAAGTCGTTGCGAGTTCTAAAGAAATCCTTATGGTAACTTATGAAGTCGTTACAACAAGCAAGTCGTTGCGCTTTCTAAAGAAATCGTTGTGAATACTTATAGAATCGTTACAGCGAGCAAGTCGTTGCGAGTTCTAAAGAAGTCGTTACGGTAACTTATAAAATTGTTACAAGAAGCAAGTCGTTGCACTTTCTAAAGAAATCGTTATGAATACTTATAGAATCGTTACGGCGAGCAAGTCGTTACGGGTTCTAAGGAAATCGTTATGGTCACTTATAGAGTCGTTGCGATAGACATGTCGTTACGGGCTCTAAAGAAATCGTTATGAATACTTATAGAGTCGTTGTGACGAGCAAGTCGTTACGGGCTCTAAAGAAATCGTTATGAATACTTATAGAGTCGTTGTGACGAGCAAGTCGTTACGGGCTCTAAAGAAATCGTTACGGTAACTTATAGAGTCGTTGCGACAGACAAGTCGTTACGGGCTCTAAAGAAATCGTTATGAATACTTATAGAGTCGTTGTGACGAGCAAGTCGTTACGGCTCTAAAGAAATCGTTACGGTAACTTATAGAGTCGTTGTGACATCGACTTGTTTGAAACAACATGACTTTTCAGTCTTATAAGGAAATCGTTGCGATCACTTATAGAATCGTTACGACATCGATTTGTTTGAAACAACATGACTTTTCAGTCTTATAAGGAAATCATTATAAACTTCAACAGAAATCGATATGGACTTAGAGAAATATCATGTTGAAAAAATTAAAGCTTTAGAGAAGTAATGCATACATTTATTGACTTGTTTGACCTTGGTATTTTTCCTGTACTTAAGACTTATGAAATATTCATTAGATATAATTGATAAACTCTTGTTTGGTTTTGTTAATCATCAAAATATGTATATATATGTAATTAATTAAAATTGCATGGGGACAGACTGATCATCACCAACAAGATATTTAAAAATCCTTTTGACAGCTAACATGTGACTTTCTTTAGGATTGGCTTGAAACCTAGCACACATACACACACTATACTGAATATCTGGTCTAGAGGTTGTGAGGTAATGTAGAGAACTAATCATACCTCTGTAGGTCTTTGGATCTATTGACTTACCAAATGAATGTTCCTCTAGTCTTACATTTATTGCCATTGGTGTGCTTGAGTGCTTGAGGTGCTGAAAGTCAAACCTTTTCAGAAGTTCTTTCACATACTTTGTTTGACTTATGAAAATTCCTTCACTGGTTTGATGTACCTACAATCCCAAAAAGAATTGTAAGTCTCCCATCAAACTCATTTCAAACTCAGTTTTCATAAGATCAACAAATTCAGTGCAAAGAGCTTTATTTGTAGACCCAAAAATTATGTCATCAACATAGATTTGGACAACAATGATTTGATTATTAACAACTTTAGTAAACAATGTCTGGTCTACATTACCTCTTGTGTAACCTTTATTCAACAAAAATGAACTCAAACGGTCATACCAAGCTCTTGGAGCTTGCTTAAGACCATAAAGAGCCTTATTGAGTCTAAAAACATGATTAAGATATTTTTGATTTTCAAATCCAGGAGGTTGTTCTACAAAAACATTTTCTTTGATGTATCCATTCAAGAAAGCACTTTTCACATCCATTTGATATACTTTAAATTTCAGGGATGATGCAAAAGTAGAAAACATTCTCACAGCTTCTAGTCTAGCTACAGGGGCATATGATTCTTCAAAATCAATTCCAAACTCTTGATTGTACCCCTTGGCAACTAGTCTAGCTTTATTCCTAACAACCTGTCCATTTTCATTCAATTTATTTCTGAACACCCATCTAATGCCAATAACAAATTGATCACTAGGTCTAGGTACTAATTCCCACACTTGATTTCTATTAAATTGATGAAGTTCATCATGCATTGCATTGATCCAATCCTCACTAGTTAAAGCTTCATCAATAGACTTAGGTTCAATTTGGGAAATTAGTGCCAGTGGGTCTTCATTTATTGCATTCAGAAAAGATGATCTAGTTCTAACTCTATCATACACATTACCAACTACATTCTCAATTGGATGATCTCTTAAAAATCTATTTTCAGGAATTACCTCTTGAGGTTCATTCAGTCCTGGAACAATGTTACCTGATCCACTTGTGGTAGGTGACTAATTGTCCAGATTTTCAAATGGATCTTCATCCTCTTCAACAGTCGGTGAAGATTCGACAATGATGTCATCTTCTTCATTACTTTGAGGAACCCTGCAAGATGTAGAGTCATCCGTTTGATACGAATTTTCATCAAAATTACATGTGGAGATTCTTCCACATTTTTATTCTTGAGAATGTAAACTCTATAAGCTCTTGAAATCTCAGAATAACCAAGGAAAATGGCTTCAAGACTTTTGACATCAAATTTATCAAGATTTTCTATATTGTTGTTATGTACAAAACACTTGCAACCAAAAATTTTAAAATAAGACAGAGTTGGCTTTTCGTTTTTCAAAAGTTCATAGGGGGTTTTTCTGATTTTTAGTCTAACCAATGCTCTGTTCAAGATGTGATTTACTATGTTCACAGCTTCAGCCCAGAAGTATTTGAGCAATTTACTTTCCAAGAGCATAGATCTAGCCATTTCCACCAGAGTTCTATTCTTCCTTTCCACAGCTCCATTTTGTTCTGGAGTTCTTGGAGAAGAGAATCTGTGGAAAATGTTCAGTTCAACACATAAATCAGAAAAAGCTTTGTTTTCAAATTCTCCCCCATGATCAGTCAAAATGGATTTGATTTGATGTGAAAAATCCATTAAGGCAGTGGTACAGAATTTTTTGAATTCCTGACAAGCATCACTTTTGTGGGATAAAAAGATTATCCAAGTGTATCTAGTGAAATCATCAATGATTACAAATCCATATCTTTTGCCACTAAGACTGAGAATTCTTATTGGCCCCAAAAAGGTCCATATGAAGTAATTCCAGTGGCTTAGAAGTGAGAACATCATTGAAAATTTTAAAAGATTTTCTGGTTTGTTTTCCTTGAGCACATATCCCACAAAGTTGATTCTCTACATTGGAAAGAGATTTAGGAAGTCCTTTAACCAGATTTAGCCTTAAGAGTTTATTTATTGTGTTGAAACTTGCACGACCAAGTCTTTTGTGCCATGTCCATGCAATTTTATTTTTATTTTCCACCAAACAAATGTTTTCAGCAAAGTTTTTATCAAGATGGATCATGCAGACATTGTTTTCTATTTTACCAAAGAATTTTATTTTTTTTAGTTGAAGAATCATTTATTTTGTAGAAATCAGATTCAAAAACAACCTTGTGACCTTTGTCACACAATTGGCTTATACTCAAAAGATTGTAGTCTAAACTATCAACTAATAGAACATTTTTAATTGAGTTTGAGGAGGATTTACTAACCTTTCCAGATCCAATGATTTTCCCTTTATTTTTACCTCCAAATGTGACGAATCCTCCTTCCTTTTCAATCAGAAATGAAAATTTTGTTCTGTCTCCTATCATGTGTCGTGAACACCCACTGTCAAGAAACCACACATTGGAGCTGTGTGCACGACCTTCCTGCATAAATCAGATCAGAGAAGAAAGATTTTGGTACCCAAACATTGTTGGGACCATCAGTTTGTTTGAGCAAAAACAATAAGTCTTTTCTGATCCATATTTGAGTTATTTTTGGTTTTTGTTTTGTTTCAGAAATGATTTTCCTTTTTGGCATTTTAACATTCTGATTTGGAATGAAAACACCAGTGTTCTTCCTTTCATAAGTATGGAAATTATATATTTTGGCATGATTGTTCATGTATGGAAATCCAAACCAAGAATTCTGTTGATATCTTAGAAATTTTGGATAAAGAGATTGTGAATGGTACCAATGAGGATTATGATACCATTGATTCCAAGAATTGATCCAATTAGATTGATGTGATGTCCTGGATCTCCAATAACCATCATGAAGGTTTGTTTTAGTGTTTTTATAATTTTTAGATTTTTATTTGAATTTTTTTCAACTGGTTGTTGTTTTTCAGAATTGGACAGGTCGACCTATGTTAGGCTAGTGTCGACTCAGTGGCCACAGTTTTCAACTTGTGGTTGACAGGTGTCGACCTATCAGAAATATGTGTCGACCTATTTTGTTTCTTTTGATTATAAACATTCTTTTCACTTTGGTTTTTGATTATTTCAGATGTTTTCTTTGACACTTATTTATTTTTGTTTTCTAGACTAGTTCTTTTGACAAATTTTATCAAAGGAATTTTTGAAAGTTTATCTTTCTTTTCAAAGATTTATTGTTCAATGATTTTTCTGTGGTGAATCCTAGTCCATGTTTTTCCGCAATTATTCTAAGTCCTAACAATGCATCAAGATTTTTTTTCCATTTGTGAAATTTTTTATTACTTGTTCCTTTTCACCCAACAACTTCTTAAGTTTCTAATTTCATCAATAGCTTGTTGCTTTTCTTTTTATTGTAATTCCATTCTTTCAGAAAGCTTTTCAAAATCATTGTTGGCCTTTTGAGATGCAATTTTAAATTCATCAATTTCATTCAGAAGGTCTTCCTTTTCTTCATTAAGTTCAGATATTTCATTTTCCAGTTCAGAAATTCTTCTATTTAAGGAAGTATCATGCATGAAATTTTCAATTTTCTTTTTCAGATGTTTATTTTCTTTTCTTATTTCAGAATATTTTTCAACCAACTCAGCATATGCATCTTGCCAATCTTCAATAGTATATTGTTCAAAAGAAGAACTTACCTTTCCATCACTGTTGTTGGCCATAAAGCATAACTCCTCATTTATAGAACTTGAGGAGTTCTCTTCTTCATCTTCACTTTGGTCTTCATCCGACCAAGTTGCTATCATGGCTTTTGGCTTCTTCATTTTGTTCTTCTTCTTGTATTTGTCCTTTTTAATCTCAGGACACTCACCCTTCATGTGTCCTTCCTTGTTGCACCTGTAGCAAATAATACCTTCATCAGTTTTTTGATTTTTGCCAGCATTAAAATTTGAAGAAGAAGCATTCCTTTTACCAGAAGAATATTTTTTCATTCTATTGAATTTTCCTCTTCTTGACTTTAAAAATTTTCTGAATTGCCTAGTCATGAGGGCAAGTTCATCCTCATCAGACTCAGACTCTTCAGAACTTGATTTTACTTGACTTTTCTCTTTGTTGCTTGATGAAGCCTTAAGTGCTACTGGTTTAGCTTTAAGCATATGTTCTTCACTTCTTTTCAGATTTATTTCATAAGTCATTAAAGATCCTATGACTTCATCCAAAGAAATTTGGACAAATCCTTAGAATCTTCAATCACTATAGCCTTTGTGTGCCAGATAGATGATAGAGAGCGCAGGATTTTTCTTACCAGATCAGCATCAGTGTATTCCTTATCTAGTGCCGTCAGTCCATTGACAATTATCATAAACCTAGCAAACATTTTAGAAATTGATTCGTCAGATTTCATCATAAACAATTCATATTCAGAGACAAGTATGTTTGCTTTGGTTTCCCTAACTTGAGATGTTCCTTCATACATTAATTCAAATTTATCCCACATTTCTTTAGCAGATTTACACATGGATATTCTTGAATATTCTTTAGGGTGGACAGCACACTGAAGCATATTCATGGCACTGTAATTAAGAGTAGCTTTCCTAATCTGCTCTCTAGTCCAATTCTCCTCATCTCCATGATTTTCATAAGGACCCACTTCAACTATCCTCCAGATTTCATAGTTTTGAGCCCTAAGAAAAACTTGCATGCGATTTTTCCAATAAGAGTAATCAGACCCATTAAAAAATGGTGGTCTATTAATGGAATGGCCCTCAGCTACAAATCCTCGAGAATCCATCAATCAAGATGAGATAGTGAAAGAGCAAGCAAACAATTCAAGCAATTAACACAGAGATCAAACAGAAGCAGTCAAATCAGAAATAGATATTAACCCGCTTTGATACCAATTGAAGGATCGAATAGGTGGATGGATCAGATCTAGAAGGGGGGGTTGAATAGATCTAACACCAATTATTGCGGAAGCTTAAGCAATTCAAAATTACTTCGAATCAGAGATCAATTCAGACAAATAATTTACTGATTTGAAGTGTGGGTGTGTGTAGATGATGTGTGAAGCAATTAAACCTTTAGTGTGAAAGCGAAATCCTATGAAAGCATCTAGCGCAGACAGGTAGATCAAACCATTACACAAAGGATTTTTAGGTGGTTTGGAAATCACACCAGTGATTCCTACATCCACCCCTCACACAGTGAGGCCACACTACTCAAACCTGAGTACAACACACACTGGAGCACGACGACTCCAACACCCTTGAGCTCGACGGCTCAAAGCACACAACCTGGAGCACACCTACTCCAAAACAAAGCATGACGGCTCAACCACACAATGAGTGCGACGACTCACAAACTAGAGCTCGACGGCTCACAAACTAGAGCTAGATCAAAGACAAAGAAATCAGATCCTCTAGCAATGATCTGATTCACAGACTCATTCGAACACAGAAATCTGCACAGAACTACATGCACAGATCTCACAGACAAAAGTGAGAAGAACACTCCAAGAAATGAGTAAAATAAATGTAAATTGGATGTTCCTTGGTGAAGAGGTCTTGCAGAAGCTCGAATTGAAGAGACTTGAAAGAATTCGATGAAGATCCCCTTCAATTTATGATGTTCTGCTCCAATGGCATTTGAATTGCCAGAAATTCTTCTTCTGCTGCTACTCTTCAGTTGGATCTGCTCCCTTTCTCAGCACATCACACTTCTCTCCAGAGATTGGCCTTGATTACCACGTCCTTCCTCTTGAAAGGATGGTCTGCAACTTCTGGAGATGGAGCAAGATCTAGAAAAACCCCTTTTGCTGCCAAAAAGCTTCTTCTGGGAATTGTATGGGGTTGGCTTCCTTTGGAGTACGAGGATCATGGGTATTTATAGCCCCATATGTCCATGAGGTGCCTTGGGGTGCGTGGGCACAAAAATCTAGGTAAAATCCCTTGATTCCTAAGCAGCCACGTGTCTAGAAAAATTCCCATTTTTGAGCTTCAGTCGAAGTGTGTCGACAGATAGGTAGACTGTGCCGACACCACTAGCTACTGCTTCAGAACAAGCTTCTGGGAGGGACAGTGAGTGTCGACACACAGACAGACTATGTCGACACATAGGCAGACTGTGTCGACACACAGGCAGACTGTGTCGACACTACTGTGACAAAGTTATGTAAACCTTAAAATATGAAGTGTGAACCATTAACATAAGTCATTATCATCAACATATGAAATATTAACATGTCATTTAGTCATCATTTTAATATGTACAAAATGTCATCATTAAAATCAAATTATGAGTGATGTCAAATAATCATGATTAAAATCATCATTAAAAGGTTTCAAATACACACTTAACACAACAATCTTGATCACCTGAAAAAGTAGGATTTTATGAGCTGACTAGCCCAGTAGGATTCATTCTTCTAATCAAAAGAATTAAGATAATCAAAGAATAGGGCAAGAACTTAACTGTTAGCACCACTGAATTTCAAAGACGATTGGATGATCATGTCAAATAGGTAACAATTGTAGAACAAGAGTACTTAATTAAGTTTGCACGTACACGAATTCAGAATAGCAATCACAATCTGGTTCAAGTACATATTCAACTCATGGTAAAATAAGATGATGACCAATCAAGAATGTATGATGCAATGTCAAACATCTACGGATCCTTTATCATTCCGTACGACCACTAAATGAATTTGGATGCTCCTCCCGGGACTGAACCAGCCCCACTTGCACAGGCATATATCTCATTGAGTCCAAAGACCCAAAAATTGTCATCACTAATCATTTCTGGTAATATTCAAGTGTGGTACATAGGTACTCCGAATCTCACATGTAACAAAGGTTTATGGTCCAATGCCAATAATTTCAGAAGGTTGTAGCCATATAGAAATCAATTGTACTTGGGGAATTCAAGAATAATTCAAAGTAGAATATGGAAGGCACTTGAATGATCCCTCTTAATGATAAAGTAGTTGGAACCCAAGAGAATGAGGGAAACAACTTGTTGGGTTAATAGTATAGTGGGTCATCAGGGGATTGGACAAGAAATGGTGCTAGAAAGCATAACAGGACAGTGTATGTCGATAGCCATAGTGTGGCTGTCAACAGCCACTGTCCTTCCAGAACCAGTTTCTGGAACCTGGACACTATCTGTCAACAGGCCAAGGGTGGCTGTCGACAGATGAAGACCAACTGTTGACATATAAGAGCTATTTGTTGACAGCTACTAGTGGTTTTGCATTTCTGGGTTCTGGAAGCATGAACCCTATCGACAGATGGGTTCTAACTGTCGACAGGCGCAGACTAAACTTCCAGAAATGGTGGAATACTACCTCAGAAACTCTACCAAGTGTTCCTATGATTACTAACATGGTTAACAACATCTAACGGGTCTTATTTACATTTCTAAACACCACTTACATGAAGGAAGGAAATAGAACAATAGGAGTATGTTGTGGTATGGAAACTTATAACATGACGATAACTGAAATACCACTCTTCCAAACAACATTTCCTTGCATCTAATAGGAATATTTTCACAAGTATGCTTGGACATAACATGAGCATTAGCTAAAACATAATTACAATGGATAGGAGAAACATTTCCAAGGATGTTTACAGAACCCAAGTCTAAGTGTGAACGTAGTAAACACTTATACATGAAGTTCCTAACAAGAGAAGAAGACAAGAGGAAAGAATCCTACCTGACTTAAGAAAGATGAAATCCTTCTCCTTTCCTCCCAACGAAGGAACTAGCAGTAGCAGGAAGGAAGAAGACTTGTAGTGGCAGCCACGGCAGGTACAGAAGATGAAGTAGCAGCAACAACAGCTATAGTTGGGGCAGCTCGGCTACAGGAAAGTAGCAACAGCTACTACAACAAAGTAGCACCAGCAGCTACGGCAAAATAGCACCAGTAGCTCTAACAGAGCAAGTGGGTAAAAGTCCACACAATGGGTTTAGGGAAGGTTTATATAACTCCCAGGTTTCCCATGCATGTATGGCACGTAGCCATACATGTGTTGTGGTAAAAACCCACTTGTTTTTACAACAACACGTTTACCATGCAACTTCTATGGCTTGCACATATAAGGAAATGTATAACTCCACTAACCCATGTAATAAGAAGCCTTACGTAACCATGGTTACATAAGCAAAGTGTTTTTTTAAAAAATTGGTTTACGTAAATAGAAGATAAATCAACTAGTCCATTTGTCCCTAAAGTTTTATACCCAAATGATGTCCATTCAAGTTGAAATTTCAAACATAAGCTATTAGGAAGGTTTTACAAATTATGGTGATTTTAGTTTAATTTTTAGAATTAATTTTTCACCTAGCAAAAATTGCCCGAAAAATCATTACATCGACTTAATCTTGAAATCTGCGCGTCAATAATTCTGGATTTTTACATTTCTAGTATCAGCATATTTTTCTGGAAATTATGGTGTTTTCAGATTTTCAATTTCATTACAGAATTCTGGTGTCGCCCTGTCAGAGTGCGCACCTCTGAGAACGACACTAAGATTGTATTTATTAATATAAATTAATCCTCAATTAAAGTTAATTGCATCTCATGAAAGTAGTTATGTTTAACAATCAAAATCTTCACATTTTTATAAATTTCCAATAAATAAAATTTTGGGGTGTTACAAATGCATCCTAAACTCAAGCTCAAAATCAAAGAAGAAGTTGACAAGTTGTATAAGGCAAAATTCATCAGAGTTCTACTCTATCCACAATGGGTAGCTAATATCATCCCTATGATGAAGGATGGTAAGGTTAGGATCTACATGGATTTCTGTGACCTTAATCGTGTCTGCCCTAAGGATGATTTTCCTCTTCCCCACATAGATGTCCTAGTGGACAATAGTGTCAGCTTTGAGATGTTCTCGTTCATGGATGGTTTCTCTGGGTACAACTAGATTCGTCTGGAGAAGGAAGACCAAGAGAAAACTTCTTTCACCACGCCATGGGGGACTTATTGCTATGTCGTGGTGCTCTTCAGATTGAAGAACGCAGGAGGAACATATCAAATGGCAATGATGGCAATTTTTTACGACATGATGCATGTGCATATGGAAGTTTATGTCAATGATGTCTTGGTTAAATCTAGAACATGGCATGGCCATGCTAAAGTCCTTCGGGTAGTTCTCCAACAGTCTAGAGAGCATAAGCTTAATATGAACCCCAAGATGTGTGTCTTTGGAGTATCCTCGGGGAAGTTGCTGGGGTTCATTATTAGCAAGAGGGGAATAGAGATTGATCATATTAAAGCCAAAGCAATAATTGGCATGCCTCCTCCTAGGAATATCAAGGAAGTTAGAGGGCTAATTAGAAGACTTTAGTTCATGAGGAGATTTATATCTCAGCATTCGATTCATTGCAAGCCCTTCTACGAGATGCTTAGAAGAGAGGCTAAGTTTGATTGGAACCATTCCGCCTAAAATCCTAGGAATTCGTTGGTAGTTGGAATAGATTCATAGACCAGGTCGGCTGATACGCTTTAAAATTGTTTTATATATTCTTTCCCTAGTTCTTTTATGGCGTAGGGTTGATAAGTGTCAAAGGGTTATCTATTAAATCCCCATGTTCTCACTCCTCCGGTCCTGGGTCGGTGTAGCAACCTGAATTTTTACGAAAAATAAAAATTTAAATAAAGAATTTAAAACCTAGCTAAATGATATTTAAGTAGAGCATTAAATAAAACTCATTAGATGGAAAAGAGTAATAGGCTTTGCTTAATGGATCTTCTAGAATTTATTGGGTCAAAAATATAAATTTACAAAGGGAGAATAATAGGAAAATACCCTAAATTCGTAACTAAATTATTACCTAAATAGAAACGGGGTATTTAATGCATTAAATAGCTAGTTTGAGTTATAATAGGATTCCTAAACCTACCCCATATGGGTTAGCACGAATTTGGATCTCTTCCTAGTCTAAATAGAGATTGGAAAGCAAGGAAGGAAGGAGGAAGTAAGGAAATTTCGGAATTTAAGAGGAATTAGAGTCCTATTAGGAAATAGAAAGAGGAGAAGCTTAAATACACCTCTTAAACCCTCTTGGCCGACCCAAGCTCGTGCCAAGGGATTCCTGGACCAGGAGGAGAGGCCTAGGAGGAGGAGATTTCGTGGGAAGAAGAACCTTTCAAGCTCTCAACCCCGTTCTTCAAGTTCTAGCCCTAGAAGAGGAAATCGAGTCAAGGTAGGCATTCTCACAAGCACAAATCCTAAAATTTCGTCTGTAGATTGTTCCATACATCAGGAACAAAACCCTCAAATTTCAAAATTTTCCATCGAGCCAATATTTTCTTCTTGCATTTAGAAGTTCTGCAACTCTCTTGACCCCGAGCCCTCTTCTTAACTCTTGATCTCTATGTAGACTTGATCCCATGCTACGAAAGTTTTACTGTAGATACTTCATGTTGTTAGGGATCATTTGCCCCTAAAAAGCCTAAATTTTATCGAGCATGTTGCCCGAATTAAATCAGTCTTGCTCTCTATGTCATGTTCTATGTTACTCGTCCTTGTCCGTTCTCAAACCATGATCAAACCATGCTTTCTCTCTAATTCCGATTTACTGGAAGTACCCTTACATGTCTAGTTTAATTTGCAACTGATTTCATGATTTTTCATCGCGTATATAATTAGTTATGGATTTCTGAACAACCCTCTATCAAGAATTGAAATCCCTGGTCCGCAATCCAATGTCTGGTCTAACTTCTGTCAGAGCCAGGCGCAGACAACCAGAAGGCGACACCTCGATATGTCGTTTTCTAGGGCCGGATTGCGACAGCCTCCTTGTCGTGATCAAGAAGGCGACAGGTGAGCCGTCGCTTTAACAGTACCCGATTTGCAAGCCCTGTCGCGACCCTTACAAGACCCTGTCGCGTTCACCAGGCCGTCGCGACAGTACCCATGTCGCGATCTGCCTCCCTGTCGCAATCCTCATTGGACCATGTCGCTTTCACAGAGATTTTGGTGAAAAACCCATGAAAAATATTTTGTCACTTTCTAAATAATCCTTACGCCTTCTTACCGTTATACCCCCAGTAACAACCCTACTTAAATATGGTGCTATATTGAATGATTTAAAATACATGTTCACGACTTATTTCTATCTATGATTTCTCTTGCACTTGCACACACTTGAACATCCATTTGTGGCTGAAATATTACAGAAAATATCTCATAATGTGCCTGGTAATTTATTGAAATAACGTATATTAATTGCCCTATTTTAAATGACTTGTATTCATTTCTCGCGTTGTTTATACACCGATATCGACGCTCCACTGTTCTAGAATTCCTTTAGAACGTCGAGCACCTATTTTATATACACACTTTTCTTGGCTTGTGGTGAACTCTCCGTCGGATATTCCTTTTGCCGGACTAGTGAACTCTTGCACAAGGCCTCCGTAAGTCTCCTCTGATCATGGATTCCCACATGGTCGACGAGCCGGTTGTACCCTAATACCTATGATACCCTTTAGGGATCTATATGATCCAAACGGCTATTAGAGATTCACTCTCGTCTTAAATCACGCCGGACCTCTGGACCTGTGCATAACAAGGCTAGTGGTAGAGTCGTGAGTCCCACCTGACTGCCAACACCAAGTGCGCGTGTTGTGCAACTGTTACTATCGCCTGTTTACTCGTCGCTTTACGTGAAATGTCCACTAGCTCTCATCTATACTCGACTCGCTCATCCATTCACGTTCACTCTACTATCTCATCTATTCATCTAGCGATCTCATCTATTTCTTGGTACTCTCTATTTGGCCAATTAAATGATTGATTGTCTACGATAAAAACATGACTATGCTAGGCAACATTATAAGGGCCTGATCTAGTCCTTGGGAGGAGCACCTGAAAGGCTATAACTCGCGGGGGTCTAATGATCAGGGTGATGGCATACACCTAACGCATGACACGCAAGATTTGATCTATGGCAATCAATTAATCAAACAGTCAATTATTGGTTTACTTGAATCTCGTGGTTGAAAGAATATCGACCAACACTTGCTATCGTGACTTGTGCACTGTTGTGCAACTTTACTTGTTAACTTGTTATACGGCCAATCCGATATCAACACCTGTCGTGCTATACTCTTGTGCATTGTGCTATTGTTTCGCGTTATCATGTACCAGCACTTGCTATACGCTCTCGTTATTCTCTCTAGTTATCCTGCTTTATAAGACATTAATCACTTGAAGCATGCTTGATCCTGAGATTTAAGTCCTACTGGGCGTTATCGCTCACCCTGCGTTATTTGTCGTTGTGTTCTCAGGTGAGGCTGAGGATGAACCATACACTCAAGAGGACGGGAACGACTTGGAGTGATGTCTTGAGTACCCTAGCGTCCTATTTAGCGTTGTAGTAGTTAGGATTGAAGTTTAGTCTTTTGCTTTTATTTCAATGTAATCGGGCCCTATAAATCGGCTCTGATATTAGTGGTTGTAACTAGACATTTGGAAAATTATTAATGAGAAAGATTTGCTTTAGTATTATTCAGTGTGCAATGGTTTGATGTCTAGTATACGCTCTATACCTTTCTTGCAACTGCCTTCGCGCTCCGATATTCCGCATTGGGGCGTGACAGTCGGCCTTTATTGCTCTACACATCCACCACGGAGGAATCCACTAGAGCAGTCTTGGCCCAATATGACGACGAGAAGAAGGAGAGAGTGGTGTATTATCTATCCAAGTTGTTCAATGAAGCTAAAAGGAAGTACACCGCCATGGAAAGGACATGTACAGCCGTCGTCTGGGTCGCCTAAAAGTTGAAGCACTACTTCCTAGCTCACAAAGTGAAGCTTCTGGCGCAAATGGACCCAATTCAATACTTGCTAGAAAGGCCTATTCTGACTGAATGATTGGTGAGGTGGCAAAGTTTCCTTAATCAATTTGACATCACCTACGTGAATCAGAAGTCTATCAAGGGGCATGCCATCGCTGAGCAGTTGGCCCACCATCCCTTACCTTCATGTTCTCCTGTCGATGAAAGTTTTGTTGTACTCTGTAGATTTTGATGATCATGAAAATACTAATTTAATTCATAATGATAAAATCACGAAATACCAATTCTCATTCATGTTCATAACCCAAGTGTTTGAACTATTCATATTTTATTTGAGGGTCTAAGTTGTGTGTTAAGTGTATCGTAAAATAAAGTCCAAAAGTCGCACTTAAAGTGGACTTTACAAAGGCCAAGACCTGGAGCAAGATAGATTTTTGGACTGTGGAAAAATATAATAATCGAACGACCGATTCTATGAAATCGTTCGATCGACTTGGAGCAGGATGTCGATGCAAAAGAAACAGGTTGGCATTGAAGCAGATAGAAAATCGGACGACTGACTTGAAGAATTCGGTCGACCAACCTTGTAAGACCCGGCCCCCTTGGGCCCTTTGGCCCCGTCCTCAGGGTCGCGACATGCTCCCTGGTCGCGACGGGGAGGCTGTCGCGACAAGGTTCAGGTCGCGACGACCAGGGCTGTCGCATTCTTATCGCAACGGTGTGGCCATCGCGTTATGGTCGTGACGTCTGATGGCGTCGCGATAGCGTTTCTGACAGACGTGACCGCTGTCCTTTCTATCAGAACGGCTCTATCGTGTGTCAGACGCACGTGCGTGAACGCGACGTGGTCATCCGTCGCGATCGCTTTTCTGGTCTTCGAGGGTTGACCCACTTTTTGGGGTCACGACAGAGGCGACCGTCGCGATAAGGTCGCGACGCCTAGGGGTGTCGCGACAAGAGAGTTATCGTGACATGTCGATCTGTCGCGTTCTGGGGGCCGCCGGGTTAAAACCCAAGGCCACGCCCCCTTTCCCCCTCTCACCCTCTCAGCTCTCTTTCTCTCCTCTCCTTTCCCTCTCGTGTTTCCCTTGCGGATTCTTGGTGGTTCTTGGTGCTTGAGGCATTCGTGCTGAGGTGGTGTCGTTCCCGCTCATGCAGGGGACGTGTTCGTGTCGTTTGGAGCGAGGAGAAGGCGTCCTTTCCTACGAGAAGGCCCCAACAGGTTCGTTCTTCACGTGGAGGTAGAGACTCTTGATCCTCTCGCCCTAAGCATGCTCCCTCCCCCTCTAGATTGTGGTTTCTCGGTGGTTTGGGGTTTGGGAGTGTGAGAACTCCATGCTCGAGGTTGAGTGAGGTTCCTCTTCGAGTGTAGATCCATGTTTGTGGGGTTTTAAGGGCAGTTTGGATGCTTTACTAGCTTTCTAGCATGTTAAGCATGATCCCCTCCCCCTTGTGTGGTTGTTTCCCCGTTTTTGGGGTGGTTCTCGAAGGGGTTGCTCCGGAACCCCCCTCTGTCTGAGAACATGACGATCGTGGAGGTTGCGATCTGGTCGCGACGGCCTGGCCGGTCGCGACGAGATCGCGACGCTCTTGTGTGCCACGATCTGGTCACGACAATCTGGCCAGTCGTGACGAGATTGCGATGCTCTTGGGTGTCGCGACCCTGTCGCAACGGCTCGGGCCGCCATGACGGGATCACGATAGGGTAGGGCGTTGTGACCAGGTCGCGATGGCCCGCTGTGTCGCGACCTCAGCCGTGCGACAGGTTTGATCTTCACCGTTTCCGTTTCGTTTATTGTACCCGTGGCACCTATGCTAGTTCCCTAGTATGGTCTACACTAGTCTTTCGCCTGGTGCTCGGCACTTGAGGGCTTGTCCCGTGTGAGAGTTGTTACCGTTGCCTGGGACCCCCATCCTCGGGAGCCTGTCGAGGGAGTACTCCGGGCTACGAGTGTGCTCGAGTTGGCAGCCACCAGGCGGACTCTGGAGCTTAGGGGAAAACTGTGGTTAGGATAGTGACATTGAGTCATTGTAGAGCTCTCGTGGTTGGACTGGGATGCCGAGGTTAGTTTTGGAGTTCTTCCCGACCCAGTCCAGCTAGTCCTTTTCTCACTGCCTTGCTCTCTGCGGCCCTAGAACTGCTTAGAGAGGCCAGGCATGGGACCGTAGTCCGGCCAAACTATGGCGGTTACTGTTGTGTTACTTTGTGTCATACCTCACTCTGACGAGATGTGAGGGTCAGGACCCGGGTCGAGGATAAGACGTCGGTGGGCACACCTGACCTTGACTAGTGGTAGTGCTTCCCGTAGCTAGTGTTCCCTGTCCAGGCGGAGTCCCCTCTGTTTGTGTTTTCTAGCCGTATGGTGGTCACAACGAGCAGTCGTATGGAGTTTCCGACCGTGTGTACTTTTCGTACCGTGCTAGTTGTAGTTTCGCTTCCGCACTTCCGTTGTAGGTAGAAGATATAAACTGCTGTCATTTATTTTATGTTTATATTCTTCTGTCTGTTTAGAGCCAGTAGGAGATTGGTAGTCCCTACTGAGCTTCTGTTGTGAAGCTCATCCCTCCTTTTCCCGGGTGAGACTTCTCAGCAGCGGCAGTGTGCACGCCAGGTGGAGGAGACGGGGTGGTAGGTGGGGTCCCCGTAGCTAGCAGTGGTTCCCCTTTTTCAGTGTACGTCACCCTCGGGGTATGCCCCTAAAGGACTTGTTCTTCCCCTGCCTTTTACTTGTACTAGCATGCGTGCGTTGGGACTGTACTTAGAGCGGTACACGACGGTCTCGCTCTCTCTTCTGTTCCGCTTATACGCTTCTAGCTTAGTAGTTGACGTTTACTTCCGCTACATATCTTGTTAGACATGAATTATAGCCCTTCCGGGTCCTCGGATCTGTGGGCGGCGACTGCGAAAATCGGGTCCTCGGCATGGGCCGAGGGTCGGGTTCTCGGGTCGTTACAGTTGGTATCAGAGCGAGAATCTGACAGGACTTGTAATGGATTTAAATTGCAACAGGAAGTCCCAACGGTAGTACAAGTACACTGCTAGCTGCCTGAGTGGTTTTGGTAACCTTTGTTGGTTGTGTTGCCATGCAGGACATGGCTCCGCGGAGGTACAGGCAGGCCAGAGAGCTGATTGAGAAGTAGGATGAGTCTGAGATGCCCGTGCAGGGGCAGGTCCATGAGAAGGTGTCCGCAATAGAGTCAGTGGCACAGCCTCAGGGTGCACAGGCAGCAGCGGCAGCAGCGGCAGCAGGCGGGCAGCAGTAGCAGCAGGAGCACTAGCCTCAGCTACAGCAGTACGCAGACTGGTTTCCCCTAGTAGAGCATTTCTTTAGGAATTTGTACCAGGGAGCATACCAGCCCGGGCAGGCAGCAGCAGGTGTTCAGCCTCTGGTACCTCCCCCAGTGGTGCCAGAGCAGCAGGTAGAGCCAGAGGTGGAGCATCTAGCTCGTCAGTAGCCGTCGGGTACTGGGAGTACCCGAGCCGGCCGGGGAGGACGTCGGTTATAGAGGACAGGACCACTCTCCTAGAGAGGTTCAGGGTGACCTTACAGTTTCTCAGTACCACCAGAGGTTTTTTCGGTTGTTGAGGCATGTGCCTCATGTCGTAGGCAGCGATCAGGCATGTGCAGAGAGGTTCATAGCAGGACTGAGACCAGACTTGAGGTGGGGTGTGACGGCACACATGTGTACCAGCTTGGGGGAGGCCGTGGCGAAGGCCACCGCCTTGGACAGAGAGACCTAGCAGCCTCAGCAGCAACAGCAGCAGCAACAGCAGCAGAGAGGAGCCTCTTCCAGGTCCTCGCCTTACCAGCATCCAGCGGGTAGCTGCGGTAGTGGGACTTCCTCTTCCTCCGGCTCAGGCAGTTCCGACAGCGCTGGGATTCGCTCGGAGTTTAGGAAGTTGTCTACTCGCGGAGGCGGTCAGAGCGGGCAGCAGAAGTGCCAGTCCAGGTTTGCAGAGTAGTCAGTTGTCCATGGAGCTGAGCAGGGCAGTCAGGAGGCAGTTTGCTACACATGTGGCTTACCGGGCCACTTCAGGAGGGATTGCCCCATGGGGCAAGCTCCGCAGCAGTAGCAGCAGCCAGTTCAGTACGCTCAGCAGCTGCCTCAGTACCAGTACCCTCCTCAGCAGCAGGCACTGCATCAGCATCAGCGGGGGCAGTACCAGCAGCAGACTCAACAGTTTTCGCAGCCACAACAGTACCAGCCGTAACAGCAGCAACAACAGTACCCTCAGCCTCAGCCGCCGCAGCAGCAGCAGCCCCAGCAGGCGCAGCAGCATGGGCGTGGTCATGGTCGTGTGATGGCACTCACCCGGGAGCAGGCAGAGGCATCAAACCTTGTTATAGGTACTCTACCTATCCTTGGCAGAGCTGCTCGTGTTTTGGTCGACCCCGGTGCTTCTTTGTGTTTTGCTTCCGAAGAATTCTATGAGTCCCTAGCTTGTAACGCTCCTAAGAGGTAGTGTGACGTGATGGTCGATCTCCGTCTGGTGACTGTATGCACTCTTTTGGTTACCTGGAGGGTGTGACAGTCGAGGTTGAGGGGCACCAGTTGCCGGCCAGGTTGTACGCACTACAGCTTTGCGACTTTGACGTCATCCTAGGCATGGACTGGTTGGAGGCTCACTTAGCTGTGGTTGATTGCCAGCGGAAGACCGTTCATTTTAGGATACCTGGAGAGCCCGTCCTCTACTTCTGATGTATCCGGTCTACCAGTCGGCCATTTATTTCCTTGTGTAGAGCTCGCCGTTTGATCCATGATGGCTGTGTGGCGTACCTTGCTTCGGTTTGTTCTTTAGAGCCTAGCGGATCTTCAGTTTCTGACCTGCCGATCGTTTCTGAGTTCTCCGACATCTTCCCGGAGGATCTACCTGGCTTGCCTCCTGAGCGGGAGGTAGAGTTCTCCATTGAGCTTTTTCCGGGTACGATGCCTTTGTCCAAGGCACCTTACTGGATGGCCCCGACGGAGCTGCGTGAGCTGAAGCGCCAGCTGCAAGAGTTGCTTGAGCTGGGCTTCATTCGCCCGAGTCATTCGCCGTGGGGTGCGCCTATTTTGTTTGTGAGGAAGAAGGATGGCAGTCTTCATTTGTGCATCGATCATCGGCAGTTGAACCAGGTTACTGTGAAGAACAGGTACCCGTTGCTGAGGATCGATGATTTGTTTGATCAGTTGCAGTCGGCCAAAGTTTTCTCAAAGATTGACTTGAGATCTAGGTACTATTAGATGCGGATCAGAGAGTCATATGTTGGTTTGACAGCTTTTCGTTCCAGATACGGTCACTTTGAGTTCGTCGTGATGCCGTTTGGGCTGACGAACGCACCCGCAACATTCATGGATCTGATGCATAGGGTGTTCAGTGAGTACCTAGATCGTTTTGTGGTTGTTTTTGTTGATGATATTTTGGTCTACTCGACTTCTAAGGAGGAGCATGAGGAGCACTTGAGGATCATGCTGGAGACCCTGCGGAGTCACCGCCTTTGTGCCAAGTTCGACAAGTGCAAATTTTGACTGAGGGAGGTGCACTTTCTCAGGCACGTGATCTCGGGTTCTGGTGTGGCAGTGGACCCTGCCAAGGTGGAGGCCGTGTTGTCATGGGAGCAGCCCACATCGGTGTCAGAGGTCCGCAGTTTTCTGGGTTTGGCTGGTTACTACCGGAGGTTTATTCAGGATTTTGCCAAGATTGCGGTGCCATTGACCAGGTTGACTAGGCAGGACATCAGGTTTGTTTGGTCAGAGGACTGTGAGCAGAGCTTCCGAGAGCTGAAGACGAGGTTGACTTCAGAGCCAGTGTTGGTCTTGCCGTCGGGCAGCGGTGGTTTCGTGGTCTTCACCGATGCGTCGAGGTCAGGTTTGGGTGCCGTGCTGATGCAGCATGGTGGGGTCGTTGCCTATGCTTCTCCGCAGCTCAAGAAGCATGAGGAGAACTACCCCACCCACGACTTGGAGCTGGCAACAGTAGTGTTCGCTCTCAAGTTGTGGAGGCACTACCTGTATGGTGAGGCTTTTCAGATCTTCACCGATCACCAGAGTCTGCAGTATATCTTCACCTAGAGGGATCTGAACTTGAGGCAGTGCCGATGGATGGAGTATTTGAAGGACTACGACCCAACCCTTTCCTATCACTCAGGAAGGGCTAACGTTGTAGCCGATGCTTTGAGCAGATGCGTGCGCTTGAGTTTGCTGATGGTCAGAGAGTGGAGGCTGTTCGAGGAGCTGTCCCAGGGAGTGTTCGTTCTGTCGAGTACCAGAGACCGTGCTGTGGTGAGTAGTTTGTCAGTTCGGCCGTCAGTGTTCAGGACTGTGTTGCAGGCACAGCAGGCAGACCCTCAATTGGCAGACGTTTTGTAGATGCCAGATGTTGAGCTCGATGAGGACAACGAGGTTAGATTCAGAGGCCGCTTGTATGTTCCTGAGGAGGCGCGCCAGACAATTTTGTCAGAGGCTCATAGATCGAGGTATGCAGTTCATCCTGGCTCCACCAAGATGTACCATTGCTTGAGGAGGTTCTTCTGGTGGCCAGGGATGAAGAGGGGAGTGGCAGAGTTTGTTGCTCGGTGCCTTACTTGTCAGCAGGTGAAGGCCGAGCATCAGCATCCTGGTGGTGAGCTGCAACCATTATCCATTCCCGAGTGGAAGTGGGACGACATCACCATGGACTTTGTAGTTGGTTTTCCCCACACCCCGCAGAGGCACGATGGTATCTGGGTGATTGTGGATCGTTTGACCAAGGCAGCGCATTTTCTTCCGATCAGGATGTCGTGGTCAGTGGACAGGTTAGCCAGGCTATACGTGGGCAAAGTTGTTTCGTTGCACAGGATCCGCGTTTCGGTCGCCTCCGACAGAGATCCGAGGTTCACGTCAGGGTTTTGGCACAGTCTTTAGAGAGCACTGGGCACAGAGTTGAGGTTCAGCACATCGTACCACCCTCAGACAGATGGACAGTCAGAGCGAACCATTCAGACACTGGAGGACATGCTGAGAGCGTGCTGTTCTGGAGTGGCACTTGGGAGTCGCACTATCCGATGGTAGAGTTTGCGTATAACAATAGTTATCACTCGAGCATCAGAATGGCACCATACGAGGCTTTGTATAGTCGCCCGTGTAGGACTCCACTTCACTGGTTCGAGGTCGGTGAGAGGCAGCTTTTGGGGCCAGAGTTAGTGCAGCAGTGTGCAGACACGGTCAGTCTGATCAGGCAGAGGCTTCGGGCAGCGTAGAGCAGATAGAAGAGCTACACAGACGTCTGCAGGAGACCGTTACAATTCTGTGTTGGTGATCTTGTCTTCTTGCGGGTCTCGCCGACCAAGGGCGTCATGAGGTTTGGCAGAAAGGGAAAGCTCAGTTCGAGGTACGTTGGGCCTTTCCCTATCACCGAAAGGGTCGGTGAGGTGGCTTACAGGTTGAGTCTTCCGGTAGAGCTAGCAGGTGTGCATAGTGTGTTTCACGTTTTGCAGCTCAGGAGGTACGTTGCAGATCCTTCGCACGTGTTGGACTACTCGCAGCTTGAGGTGGCACCAGACTTGTCAGTGCCAGAGTACCTAGTCAGCGTTGTCGACCGCAGAGTTCAGCAGTTGCGCCGGAAGCAGATTCCGCTGGTGAAGGTCGTCTGGGAGAACCGCGTTGGTGGTGAGGCCACCTGGGAGCGCGAGGATGAGATGCGCGAGCAGTTCCCCTATTTGTTTGATTGATTGGTATGCTATCTTCCTTTTTTTTCTGCTTTCCGGATTGAGACAGAGTTGTTTTCATTTCGAGGGAGAAATGTCTTAAGGTGGGTGGGATGTAAGACCCGGCCCCCTTGGGCCCTTTGGCCTCGTCCTCAGGGTCACGACATGCTCCCTGGTCGCGACGAGGTCGGGACAAGGAGGCCATCGTGACAAGGTTCAGGTTGCGACGACCAGGGCTGTCGTATTCTTGTCGCGATGGTGTGGCCGTCGCGTTCTGGTCGTGACGTCCGATGGCGTTGCGATAGCATTTCTGACAGACGTGACCAGTGTCCTTTCTGTCAGAACGGCTCTATCGTGTGTCAGACGCACGCGCGTGAACGCGATGTGGTCATCTGTCGCGATCGCTTTTCCGGTCTTCGAGGTTTGTCCCGCTTTTTGGTGTCGTGGCAGAGGCGACCGTTGTGGTCACGTCCCGACATTTAATATATCTATAAATGCCAGAATGTGAATGCAAGAGGAATCAAGAGTAAAATTTAAACTAATTGAGCAGTAAATTGCTCAGAAGCTCTACTAAATAAAAATTTGACAATTGTCATTCTATGAATATTACAAGATTTCCAATTTATAATCTCAAAAGTAAAATGTCGTCAAGGATGGTCTCTCCACACACAAATCCCGAAGTTCCCGCCTTCTAGATACCTGAAAAATAGGATTTAGTGAGCTAACTAGCCCAGTAGGATTCAAATTCTCAAATCAAAGGATTAAACGGTATGATGATCAAGGAAAAGGCTTGAGTGAAATCATAGATGGACCAAAAAGCATCTAAATATGACAGTGAATGTGAAACAGTAGAATGGATACATGGGATATGCTCAAGAATTCACATTGAAACTCAAGTTCTAGTTCATGTAAATACAAGAAAAGACTTAACTGATACCAAAGATGAACAAACAAATATCTTATCATGATAATGAAAATTGGAACAATGGTACTGAATTACAAAACGTGCTCAGGAATTCACAGTGAATCTCATAATTTGGTTCCTATATATATATATATATATATATATATATATTCACACAGAACAGGTAACAGGATGACTGTAATCAACAGTATCAGGTAACAGGATGACTATAATCAACAGTATTTGATGCTATGCCAAACATCTAGTTGCCCTTTATCATTCCGTACGGTCAGAAAATGAATTCGGGTGCTCCTTCCAGGACTGGACCAGCCCTATTTGCACAGTAGTTGTCCTTTATCATTCCGTACGGTCAGAAAATGAATTCGGGTGCTCCTCCCAAGACTGGACCAGCCCTATTTGCACAGGCATATCAGTCAGGTGGGGTCCAAGGACCCAATAAATGTCATCATCATCGATTAATCATATCTCACATGGTGTTCAAACATTTGAACTCTCAAGACATCAAGTTACATGAACTCAATTACCGAATACAGGAGAATGGACTCAACAGAGTGCCATTCGTAGTTAACAACTTCAAGGATAACTCAAGGGTGAGTAAGGTACACCAAGAGGGTAATCTTTACAATGGAATGACAGTAAACACTAAGGCAATTAGGGGGATAACTTGGTAGGCTAATATGGTGAAGTTTAAGCAAGAGTTTTATCATAAAAAGTTGCTGAAATACAAGGTAGGACAAGTGTTGTCGACAGCCAGGAAGGGGCTGTCGACAGATGGCAATAGACAGAGCTCAGGTTTGCTGGCTCTGTGGGTATCTGTCAACAGCAACAAGAGGGCTGTCGACAGATACACACAGTCCAAAAATCTAGAGTTTTGGAAGACATGCGCCTGTCGACAACTTTGGGCTGGCTGTCGACAGGTAGCAGTAGAAATTCCAGAAATGACTTTAAATCCATCCTAAACACCATAATTATAGAACTTATAAACCAAGACATGTTTTATATCAAATAGAAGAGTCTAATTGGAGTTCTCACAGTGGTTTATAAGCTAAACAATCGAGATGAAACAAGAGACTTATAATTCAAACTTGGCTAGCTAGAAACTAACATAGTGTAGTACTGAAAGTATAGCCTTGATAGCAATGGTTTAATGGAAGATTCCTACATGATGGACACTAAACCACAAAGTGTTTCATGAATCTTAATCAAGACTTGAAGTATCAATCATCTAAACCGAAGTCTTCATACTATTCTAAAGATGATTGAGACTTCTACAAAACTCTATAGCATGTACAAGAATCAAGGGTGGAAGAAGAGGATAGGAGTTAGTTTCTAAATTGGAACAAAGTTGTTCCTCTTCCAACAAGAGTATTTCTATCATGACTGGAATAAAAATAGAAGAACTACAGGTATAGCCACTAGTTTAATCATCCAGAAATTCTTATCATGTGTGGAAGACAGATCTGAACCAGAGGGAGATGAATCCTACACCTGAATAGCTAGGAATCTACTACAACGTGATACTGGAAGAAGATCCTTTCCAAACAGGGATCATATGAATCTCGAAGAGTAGCTTCTACAACAATACAAGATACACAAATAGTGCTAGAGGTACTCATGACATTAGAACATAAACTTGAACATCCAAACAGTAGGTTCTAAAGAATGTTCAAGAATATGAGTTAGAGAAGAAAGAAAGAGAATCGAATCCTACCTAACTGGAGAAAGGATGAAGTTCTTCTCTTCTCCTTAACGAAGGAGTCCACAGTATCTAGGAGAGGGAAACTTGTAGAGGCAGCCACAACAGCTTCAATTGGAGCAGCTCATCACCTCCAGGAAGCAGTAGCACACAGTAGTAGAAGTTTCCTCCAAGCAACGACAACAACCCACTATGGAAGGAACTACTCCAGCAGCTCCGACAGCCACAGCTCCAGCTAGAGCAAGAGGCAGCAAGTACAAGAGTGGGTGCAAGAACAGGGAAGGGGCTAATGTTGGAAAGGTTCGCAATATGGTGTTGAGATCTTCTTTTATAACCCAGCAAGGTTCCATGCACAAGGACACGTTGGCCGCCCAGGTGTTGGGGCAAAACCTCCTTAACCCACCCAAAGACACGTTTAGCATGCAAGCTCCCTTGGGCTTACACCTATGGAGTTAATGTGTAAGATTTCTACTTAAGTGTGTTGACCTTCTCCATGCCTCACACGTAAGCAAGCGAAATAACCAGAAAATGACCACCATAATTGGACCATAATTCGACTGGCCCAAAAATCACTATGTAAATGTGTTCAAATGAGGTCCGTTTGTATTAAAATTTCAACCATAGACTAATATGATAGTTTTACAAATTATAGTGATTTTAGTTTAATTTTTAGAATTTATTTTACAGTAGGTGAAAAATCACCCGAAAAATAGTCGCATCGACTTAATCTCGAAATCTGTACGTCAAAAAATTCAGATATTTACATTTTTGATATCTCCACATTTTTCTGAAAATTATGGTGTGCTCAGATTTCATTTTCGTTACAGTTTTTCAGTGTCGCCCTGTGGGAGCGCGCACGTCCGAGCACGACACTGGGGAAACGTTTATTAATGCTAAACATTTCCAAATATCAATTAATTCAACCTAAGAATAATGGTTAAGTCTAAGAACCTTATTTTTCAAGTTTCTCAACTAAAAAAAAAAAAATTCGGGGTGTTACAACTCTCCCCCACTAAACAGAGTTTGGTCCTCCAAACTTCTTGACTAGTTTGGATGGATCACAAAGATGTAAGTTTTTAGTCTTTGAAACTTTATCTAATCCAGATTAGTTTCACCAATCCCGTCATGATTATTATGTCATACGATGTTTACACTCTCTATATAATCATATCATCGTTAGTTGATGGGGATCTAAATATTAACATCTTTAGATATTAAAGAGCCATGTTGTGATTATGGGTTCAATTAGATACAACCTTCACTATGTTCTTTATCACTGGCAGTGGTATATCATACTCAAAGTCTCCCCCACTAAGGAATAACTTTATTCTTTAGAGAGTTATGATTTTTATGATATTTTTATTGGATTCAAATGGGGGGTACTTCCTTATTTACATGTAATATCTTAAGTAAATGAAACATCAAATTATAACATTTACTTAGGTATGAGTTTCAGTTCTACAGAGTGCCTGCTGACACTTCTAACTGACTGAAGAAGGACCAGTTCATCACAGACTGGTGTCTGTCGACAGCTAGAAAGTGGCTGTCGACAGATAGCAACAGACAGAGCAAGGTTTTTCTGATTCTGAGGGTATCTGTCGACAACTAGGGAGTAGCTGTCGACAGTTACTGTCAGTTCTGCATTTCTGGGTTCTGGAAGCATGTTACCTGTCGACAGGTAAATGCTGGCTATCGACAAGTGTGATCTAAACTTCCAGGAATCTTGAAAAACTACCATAGGAAATTCTACCAAGTGCTCTTATGAATCTTTACATGATTGACAACATCAAAAGAGTTTTGTTTCTAGTTCTAAACACCACTTTCCATGAGGGAAACAAGTAGAACAATAGGGATATATTATGGCATGGAAATCTAAGAAAAGATGACAGCTAGGAGTGCAACACTTCCTGACAACATTTTCTTGCTTCTAATAGGATGAGTTTCATAGTATGCTTGAGTCATAACATAAACTTTAGCTAAAGCATGGTTACAAGAAATAGAACAACACATCTATGGTTGTTTTAAGTGTGTATACATGGTAAACACTTTAATTATGAAGTTCTTGTGTAGGAATAAGAAGCAAGAATGAAAGAAAGAAGGAATCCTCTAAATTTTCATTTCATACTCAATACAATCTATATCCAACTATACTTATCTAGCTTAACCTCAGGCTTTCTACCCATCCTCACAGGTTATCCCTAGGTTTATCGAACTAATGCTCTGATACCATTCTGTCACGTCCCGACATTTAATATATCTATAAATGCCAGAATGTGAATGCAAGAGGAATCAAGAGTAAAATTTAAACTAATTGAGCAGTAAATTGCTCAGGAGCTCTACTAAATAAAAATTTGACAATTGTCATTCTATGAATATTACAAGATTTCCAATTTATAATCTCAAAAGTAAAATGTCGTCAAGGATGGTCTCTCCACACACAAATCCCGAAGTTCCCACCTTCTAGATACCTGAAAAATAGGATTTAGTGAGCTAACTAGCCCAGTAGGATTCAAATTCTCAAATCAAAGGATTAAACGGTATGATGATCAAGGAAAAGGCTTGAGTGAAATCATAGATGGACCAACAAGCATCTAAATATGACATTTAATGTGAAACAGTAGAATGGATACATAGGATATGCTCAAGAATTCACATTGAAACTCAAGTTCTAGTTCATGTAAACACAAGAAAAGACTTAACTGATACCAAAGATGAACAAACAAATATCTTATCATGATAAAGAAAATTGGAACAGTGGTACTGAATTACAAAACGTGCTCAGGAATTCACAGTGAATCTCATAATTTGGTTCCTATATATATATATTCACACAGAACAGGTAACAGGATGACTGTAATCAACAGTATCAGGTAACAGGATGACTATAATCAACATTATTTGATGCTATGCCAAACATCCAGTTGCCCTTTATCATTCCGTACGGTCAGAAAATGAATTCGGGTGCTCCTTCCAGGACTGGACCAGCCCTATTTGCACAGTAGTTGTCCTTTATCATTCCGTACGGTCAGAAAATGAATTCGGGTGCTCCTCCTAAGACTGGACCAGCCCTATTTGCACAGGCATATCAGTCAGGTGGGGTCCAAGGACCCAATAAATGTCATCATCATCGATTAATCATATCTCACATGGTGTTCAAGCATTTGAACTCTCAAGACATCAAGTTACATGAACTCAATTACCGAATACAGGAGAATGGACTCAACAGAGTGCCATTCGTAGTTAACAACTTCAAGGATAACTCAAGGGTGAGTAAGGTACACCAAGAGGGTAATCTTTACAATGGAATGACAGTAAACACTAAGGCAATTAGGGGGATAACTTGGTAGGCTAATATGGTGAAGTTTAAGCAAGAGTTTTATCATAAAAAGTTGCTGAAATACAAGGTAGGACAAGTGCTGTCGACAGCCAGGAAGGGGATGTCGACAGATGGCAATAGACAGAGCTCAGGTTCGCTGGCTCTGTGGGTATCTGTCGACAGAACTCTGGAGTTCTGGAAGACATGCGCCTGTCGACAACTTTGGGCTGGCTGTCGACAGGTAGCAGTAGAACTTCCAGAAATGACTTTAAATCCATCCTAAACACCCTAATTATAGAACTTATAAACCAAGGCATGTTTTATATCAAATAGAAGAGTCTAATTGGAGTTCTCACAGTGGTTTATAAGCTAAACAATCGAGATGAAACAAGAGACTTATAATTCAAACTTGGCTAGCTAGAAACTAACATAGTGTAGTACTGAAAGTATAGCCTTGATAGCAATGGTTTAATGGAAGATTCCTACATGATGGATACTAAACCACAAAGTGTTTCATGAATCTTAATCAAGACTTGAAGTATCAATCATCTAAACTGAAGTCTTCATACTATTCTAAAGATGATTGAGACTTCTACAAAACTCTATAGCATGTACAAGAATCAAGGGTGGAAGAAGAGGATATGAGTTAGTTTCTAAATTGGAACAAAGTTGTTCCTCTTCCAACAAGAGTATTTCTATCATGACTGGAATAAAAATAGAAGAACTACAGGTATAGCCACTAGTTTAATCATCCAGAAATTCTTATCATGTGTGGAAGAGAGATCTGAACCAGAGGGAGATGAATCCTACACCTGAATAGCTAGGAATCTACTACAACGTGGTACTGGAAGAAGATCCTTTCCAAACAGGGATCATATGAATCTCGAAGAGTAGCTTCTACAACAATACAAGATACACAAATAGTGCTAGAGGTACTCATGACATTAGAACATAAACTTGAACATCCAAACAGTAGGTTCTAAAGAATGTTCAAGAATATGAGTTAGAGAAGAAAGAAAGAGAATCAAATCCTACCTAACTGGAGAAAGGATGAAGTTCTTCTCTTCTCCTTAACGAAGGAGTCCACAGTATCTGAGAGAGGGAAACTTGTAGAGGCAGCCACAACAGCTTCAATTGGAGCAGCTCATCACCTCCAGGAAGCAGTAGCACACAGTAGTAGAAGTTTCCTCCAAGCAACGACAACAGCCCACTATGGAAGGAACTACTCCAGCAGCTCCGACAGCCACAGCTCCAGCTAGCAGCAAGAGGCAGCAAGTACAAGAGTGGGTGCAAGAACAGGGAAGGGGCTAATGCTGGAAAGGTTCGCAATATGGTGTTGAGATCTTCTTTTATAACCCAGCAAGGTTTCATACACAAGGACACGTTGGCCGCCCAGGTGTTGGGGGGCAAAACCTCCTTAACCCACCCAAAGACACGTTTAGCATGCAAGCTCCCTTGGGCTTACACCTATGGAGTTAACATGTAAGATTTCTACTTAAGTGTGCTGGCCTTCTCCATGCGTCATACGTAAGCAAGCGAAATTAACAGAAAATGACCACCGTAATTGGACCATAATTCGACTGACCCAAAAATCACTATGTAAATGTGTTCAAATGAGGTCTGTTTGTATTAAAATTTCAGGCTCTATCTCCTATAACCAGGCGGCCATCCTCCAACTGTTTGATCTCAGAGTCTTGGTTCACATTAGAGTGCCCATTCAGGTGAGGTGGACTCCGCCCTTTCATAGATATTGCTTGAATGTAGATGGAGCGTCTAAAGGTAATCCTGGAATTTGTGGTGGTGGGGGTTGTATTCGGGATGTGCATGGCAGCTTCATAGGTGGGTTTGCTATTTATTATGGAGTGGGTAGTAGCACTGTCGCTGAAGTCCGTGCTTTATATGATGGTCTTCGGCTGGCTATGAGGAGGAGGATTCATATTTCCGTGCTATACTCAGATTCCCGTTCCACCATTCAGGCTATTGCTTCTGGTCGGTTTCCCCATTGGGCGGTCTTCCCATGGTGGCGTGGGCTTCTCCAAATGTTCAATCTTATGCAGCCATAGTTGAAGCATATCTTTCGGGAGGGAAATCAGCCGGCGGATTGCTTGGATAATTACGCTTGTTCCACCTCTTCTAGCTCGGTTTTCAGTGATATGAGCTCTTTACCATTTTCTGTTCGCGGGGCTTTACTAGTTGACAAGGCTGGCTTACCTAGTTTTAGGTGATAATGTTTGTCAGTTGGGTGGTTCTCTCCTTTATTTCTGGTGGGGTCTGGTCTTCGGCTTCATTCTCATTGTATGGGCTGTTTGGCAGGGGTATGCCCCGCAGGTTGTGTATCAAATCTTCCTTATTGAATAATATATTTATCACAGGGAATCGAACCGGGGGAGTGATAACATTATTCCCTACTGGGGAGTAGTGCACTTAGCTGGTTTGAAGTCCCTGTGATCTTTTATTAAAAAAAAAAAAAAAATTTCAACCATAGACTAATATGATAGTTTTACAAATTATAGTGATTTTAGTTTAATTTTTAGAATTTATTTTACAGTAGGTAAAAAATCACCCGAAAAATAGTCGCGTCGACTTAATCCCGAAATCTGTATGTCGAAAAATTCAGATATTTACATTTCTGATATCACCACATTTTTCTGAAAATTATGGTGTTCTTAGATTTCATTTTCGTTACAGTTTTTCAGTGTCGCCCTGTGGGAGCGCGCACGTCCGAGCACGACACTGGGGAAATGTTTATTAATGCTAAACATTTCCAAATATCAATTAATTCAACCTAAGAATAATGGTTAAGTCTAAGAACCTTATTTTTCAAGTTTCTCAACTAAAAAAAAAAAAAAATTCGGTGTGTTACAGTTGTGATAAGGTCGCGATGCCTAGGGGCGTCACGACAAGAGAGTTATCGTGACATGTCGTTCCGTCACGTTCTGGGGGCCGCTGGGTTAAAACTTAAGGCCATGCCCCCTTTCCCCCTCTCGCCCTCTCAGCTCTCTTTCTCTCCTCTCCTTTCCCTCTCATGTTTCCCTTGCAGATTCTTGGCGATTCTTGGTGCTTGAGTTGTTCGTGCTGAGGTGGTGTCGTTCCCGCTCGTGTAGGGGACGTGTTCGTGTCGTTTGGAGTGAGGAGGAGGCGTCCTTTCTGTAGCTAGTGTTCCCTGTCCAGGCGGAGTCCCCTCCGTCTATGTTTGCTAGCCGTGTGGTGGTCACGACGAGCAGTCGTACAGAGTTTCCGACCGTGTGTACTTTTCGTACCGTGCTAGTTGTAGTTTCGCTTCTGCACTTCCGTTGTTGGTAGAAGATATAAACTGCTGTCATTTATTTTATATTTATATTCTTCTGCCTGTTTAGAGCCAGTAGGAGATTGGTAGTCCCTACTGAGCTTCTGTTGTGAAGCTCATCCCTCCTTTTCCCAGGTGAGACTTCTCAGCAGAGGCAGGGCGCGCATCAGGCGGAGGAGACGGGGCAGTAGGTGGGGTCCCCATAGCTGGCAGTGGTTCCCCTTTTTCAGTGTACATCACCCTCGGGGTATGCCCCTAAGGGACTTGTTCTTCCCCTGCCTTTTACTTGTACTAGCGTGCGTGCGTTGGGACTGTACTTAGAGCGGTACGCGACAGTCTCGCTCTCTCTTCTGTTTCCGCTTGTACACTTCTAGCTTAGTAGTTGACATTTACTTCCGCTACATATCCTGTTAGACATGAATTATAGCCCTTCCGGGTCCCCGGATCTGTGGGCGGCGACCGCGAAAATTGGGTCCTCGGCGTGGGCCGAGAGTCGGGTTCTCGGGTCGTTACAAACCTAGCTAGTACTATTTGGCACTGGGACAGTCACAAAATTGGTTGACCGACTTGGAAATTTTGGAAGACCGATTGGGTGCAAGGTTTTGATGCAGAAGAAGAAGCAGGTTGGCTCCAAGGCTAAGTCTAAAATTGGATGACCGATTTGGCAATTCCGATCAGCTGATTATGGAAACGTAGTTTCCTATTATGGATGGACTCTTTCCTTCATTAGGTTTCTGCCCGTGGTTACTTCCAAGTTGAGATCTTTTAGGTTGATACATATATATACCATTTATCCCACACACTAGGAAGCAAATCCATGAAGATAGAATTGTTCTATCTATAAAAGCTAGGGTTTTGGAGAGAGAGGCGTGATTTTCTATGTGCGCTCTTCTCTTTCTCTTTCTTGTTTTTCTTTTTGCTCTTATGCTTCGTTGCTTGATCTTGATGTTTTTGATATCTGTATCCTTCAAAGAAAAGCTTTAGCACCTTATATAGACTTCAGGAATATAGCTATTTCAAAAATATGAACGTTGTGACTTAAAAGACAACTTAAAAGATCCATCTTCAGATCTTTGAGTTGCTCAACGGCTTCTTAGCCATATGGATAGCTGCATGGTTCTATAAACAACCACAATAAATGTCTACAAACACCATACCCATGCAAGGACTTTTCTCTTCCTCATGGTTAGACTTGTAAGCAATAAAATATTAAGTGAAAGGAAGAGACAAGTCGTTTGAAAGGATATCTAAGTACTCCAGAGAAAAAGGTCATTACTTAAAGTGTGATGGGGTAGGTGAACAGTCAAGGAGGCATGGACACCTACTTGGCGTGCAGTACACTTGCAAAAAACTTTTCCTTAAAAATTGGAAATATGTCAGTTTGAAGGACACTTGCGGACATCTTGCAAAACAAGTAGCTACTTGGGAATAATTTAAGCTATAGTGCTTCAAATATATACTTTAAAAATATTAAATCAAAATGTACGGATATATATTTGAAACATATTATAATGTTCACCAATCGACGTTCAGAAATAATATATAAAGGATTACAAAGTCAATCGAAATAATACTTCAACAATTGCTATGTAGAACTTCATGAATTGCTATTTAGAACTACATCAATCAATAATTAGAAAATACTCCAATCGAAATAATACTACATCAACCAATACTGAAGACTTCGGCTCACCCCATTTGTTCATCAATCGATATGAGACTTCGACTGCATAGGAGTCATAGTGAGACTTCGACTGATGACCTTTGTTCACTAATCGATGCCTAACTTTGACTTTCCAGGAGTTGGAGTTGGACTTCGATTGATGACCTTTGTTCATCAATCGATTTCTCACTTCGACTTTCCAGGAGTCAGAGTTGGACTTTGATTGATGATCTTTGTTCATCAATTGATTTCTCACTTCGACTTTTCAAGAGTCGGAGTTGGACTTTGATTGATAACCTTTGTTCATCAATCGATTTCTCACTTCGACTTTCCAAAGTTGGATTTGGACTTCGATTGACATCCTTTATTCATCAATCGATTTCTCACTTCAACTTTCCAACAGTCAGAATTGGACTTCGATTGATGACTTTTGTTCATCAATCAATTTCTCACTTCGACTTTCCAGGAGTCAGAATTGGACTTCGATTGATGACCTTTGTTCATCAATCGATTTCTCAGTTCGACTTTTTAGGAGTTAGAATTGGACTTCGATTGACGACCTTTGTTTATCAATCAATTTCTCACTTCGACTTTCCAAGAGTCGAAATTGGGCATGATACTTATACTAGTTGTGAACTTAGAGAATTTTACTGGAGATAGATAGGTGTCATTAGAAAACAATCATATGTTGACATCTTTATCTATAAATGATTATACACTATGATACATGCATGCCTTTGCCTTAACACATCAAATACGATACTAAGTAAAATGTCATTATGTTATTATCAAATGAATTTATTTATTACTTGAAAAATGGTTTAATATAATTGAGATGATTTTTTCATAATAAAACACAATTGAGTATGTTTTGTAGAAAATAATTACACAACACATTGGTTGATGATTTGTTAGCTGAGCTTTATGGTGCTAAATTCTAAATTCTTTTCCAAGCTGGACTTGAGAAGTGGGTATCACTAGATAAGAATGGATCCCAGGGATGTTCACAAGACAACTTTCAGGACAAATGAAGGGTATTATGAGTTCTTAGTAATGCCTTTTAGTTTCCCAATCTCTCAAATGCTCCCTCTACAATCCAAAATTTGATGAATGACATTTCAAACATTGTTTGAGAAAATACGTGTTGGTCTTCTTTGATGATATATTAGTTTACAGTACTACTTGGGCATCATATTTACCGAAGTGAACGTGTGCAATGTACAACCAAGAGGGGAGGGGTGAATTGGTTGACTATCAAATTAAAATTTGATCTAATTTGATATGACAAAGAAACACTATCACACCAGACTCATTACCACAAGCTAACTATGTACGTAGAAGAGATAGAAGAAAAGGAGCAAACCACACAATATGTAGTTATTTAGGTGGTTCGGTCACATAAGGATTGTGCGCCTACGTCCACCCCTCACAGATGTGAGGTGGAAACATACTACTCTGAACTTGGTCAGAGATACAGAGTACAAACACTCCACACACAGAGAGAAAGACACACACACGCAGTCTCAACAGCAACAAGGCCTTGCTGTTAAAACCTACACACACACCGCTTGTAAACCACGAGCACAACTCTCACACACATAAGAATAAATGTTGTGAGGATTTTCTCAATGCAAAGAACAAGAGAAATAAAAAAAGAAAACAGAGTTTTAGAATTCTCCTGTCTGCGATGTTGAGAAAACGTTGAAGCCGAAGTCTCAGTAGTTAAGAAGCTTCCTTGGATGATGCACTGTTGTTGTAGATCAACTTTGACGTCCAAAATCTTCAGCTTGAATCAGTAAACCGTTAGGAAGAAGATCTGGAGGAAGCTCTGGTTCACCTTTTCATTCTTGTCCTCAGTGGATGATTAAACTTCTTCTTCAAAGATGGGTATTTGTATTTCAACCAAGATAAACTTCTACCTTGAGTCCCACAACCACTGTAGATCAGAAGATAAGATCATGTAGAATCCAAGATAAGAAAGAGTCCTGTCCAGAGATGACACTAGGTTACCAAAATCGGTCGATCAAATTCTTCAGATCGGTCGTTCGATTTCTAGTTTGCTTCGACTGGGACTTCGGCTGGCACATCAACTGAACATTTGGTCATCTGATTTTGGAATTTTGGTTGTCCGACTTTAGATTTAGCTTCGACCTATGTTTCTGCTGGAATAGTTAGTAGGTGAACATCTGAAGTACCAACATTTCGACAGGCCAAGTGTAAATCCTGACATCTGAAGTCAAGATGCTTCGGATGGCAGAAATACAACGTGAATATACGAAGTGATTCTGCTTCGAATGGCAGATCAGTTGACTAATTTCCTCAAGTTGGTCATCCGACTTTTTGACTGTCCCACTGCCAAAGCTTCTGGCTAGGTCGGTCGACTGATTAGCCTGTTTCGGTCAACCGATTCCCAACAAAAGTGCAGAAATCAAGTCAGTCCGGATTCTGAGACTTGAAATAATTAAACACTCACCATGGCCTTTTGTGTACGAACTCTACCATTATGACAACCTTGGAATTAATTAGCATACAAAATTAACCAAGGTAAATTGATTATGAATACCTTATGAAACAAACAATGAAATATACCTTTGTGCACTTTGGCAACTTCATCCCTACTGTCACCTTTTGGAAATATGATTGTTGTGATGATGTGGTGGATGATTCGCTGTAGTGGGGGAAAAGTGTTTGCATTAATTAGGGCATGATGTGCCACCCACTTTGCTAGATCTTGCCCCAACATCACCTGACATAGATTAGGGTCACTATACTAAACATGCTGCACAAAGTAGCCAGAATCGGGGATACTGAACGCTTGACTGAACAGTGTGTCATTAATTGGAATTTCTATCCCGTTCATAGCAGTAAATAGCCTTTTGTTGCTTGTATAGAAGTTTGCACAAAACTACTGGATCAACTCTGGATAGTAAACCTTATGCCTGGATAAACACCTAACCCATCCCTGAGTTTGAAATAGAAGGGATAGCATGGGTTTGACTTCATACAAGTTAGCAAAGTCAACATACTGTGGAGGGAGTATCTTTCTCCTTTGATCATTCAACAACTCTCCCGGTGCCACTGAAACATGTGCACTTGCTCCAGAACTCTCACCTATCTCCTGGCGACGCCTCGAGTTCACACGACCACCGCGGGCATGTGGAGCCATCACAAAACTGTCGGAGGAATGGATCTGCTGAGGTTGGGATGCCTCCTGGGTCTTGGATGATGAGGACCCCAACAAGGATCCAACAGAGACAAGGAAAGCTTGCAATGTGCAGGCTAAGGAAAATGGGTAGGATAATTGTCAAGATGGTGGATCTCCCAATGTCTCTAGGGCTTAGAACTCTAGAGAAAGAGTTCAAGGGTTTAAGATGGGGGCACTTGGGGGCTGAAAGGGTGCGAATAGGAAGACCAAGAGACACCTCTTAAAACCCCAAGGCCTTAGGAAGCCGGATTGCGTTGCACCAACAAGGTCAGTTGCGACCAGAATGAGCCGGTCGGGAGTGTGATCAGAATCGGTCGACCGACTTTGAGGAATCGGTCGAGCGAATTCACTAATTTCAAGGAAATTCGGTTCATCCAGTAGTGAAGTAGAATGAATGGCCCTAGGATTGGCAAATCAGAAGGATTTTTTCAATCACTGGCATATCTATGCCGTGGTTTGATCCCTAAAAGATTTTTAAGGCATGTTTTCATGGAGACACAATAAGTTTAAGGATAGAGAAAATATGTAGGTCCTTCAATGTCCTTAACATGATAACTTCCAACTAAGTGATTGCATATGAATATCATATATCTGGAGACTTGCTTTGAATATCAAGGAGTTTAGCCTTAGAAAGTTCAAGGAATTGGGATATACATAAATATAGACACACGCAAGCAAGACATATATATATATATATATATATATATATATATATATATATATATATATATATATATATCAGAAACATACAGAAAAATCCACATGCATACATGGAAGTATCTCACATGCATCTCCCCATTACTCAATGCACATCTAGATTTTGCACAACCACAACTCTCTTCTAAGTGTGGTAAACCTATCCTCACTCAAGGGTTTAGTGAAAATATCAACAATTTGTACATTAGTTTCAATTAATTTCAACTCAAAGTCGCCTTTCCCAACATGATCTCTCAAGAAATGATGTCGGACCTCTATATGCTTGGTTATAGAGTATTGAATTGGATTCTTTGACAGATTAATTGCACTTGTATTATCACACATTATAGATACACAATTCAGTGAAACATGATAATCAAGCAATTAATGTTTAATCCAAAGCACTTGGGAACCACAACTACCGACGGCAACATATTCTACCTCGGCAGTGGAGAGTGCCACTGAATGTTGTTTCTTGGAGTCCCAAGTCACCAATCAAGCTCCTAAAAACTGACACATACCAATAGTGCTTTTTCTGTCAATTTTACATCCAGCATAATCCACATCGGTATATGCAACTAGTTCAAAGGAGCAACCGATGGGATACCAAAGGCCTAAGTCTATTGTGCCCACAAGATAGTGGAAACTCCGTTTGATAGCCATTAAATAAGACTCTTTAGGACACGACTGAAAATAGGCTCATAGACCAACATTGAACTAGATGTCTGGTCTAGAAGCAGCAAGGTATAGCAAGGATCCAATCATGCCTCTATATAAGGTAGGGTCCACATGTTTACCTTTTTCGTCACTTTCCAATTTAATTGATGATGACATGGGGGTTGGAAAGGATTTAGAATTTTCAAACCCATACTTCTTGAGCAGTTCAATGGTGTATTTAGATTGGCATATGGAGAGGCCTTCCTTGATTTGTTTAACCTGCAGAAAACTTAGCTCACACATTAAGCTCATTTCGAACTCCCCTTGCATGAGATCTGCAAATTGTTTACATAGGTTGGAGTTAGTTGAGCCAAATATGATATCATCAACATAAACTTGAACCACAATGATATCTTTACCAGAATTCTTGGTGAACAGTGTTTGGTCTACCTTACCTCTTTTGTAACTCTTTTGTAATAAGAAGTTACTTAACCTTTCATACCATGCCCGTGGAGCTTGCTTCAACCCATACAGTGTCTTCTGTAGCTTGTAGATGTGATGAGGTTTATTGATGTCCTGAAAACCTGGGGGTTGCTCTACATACACATCCTCTTTAATGTAGCCATTCAAGCATGCAGATTTTACATCCATTTGGTACAATTTAAAATTTAATGATGACGCATAAGAGAGAAGAATGCAAACAACTTCGAGCTTGGCTATTGGTGCAAATGAATCATCGGAATCGATGCCCATTTCCTGGCTATACCCTTTATTGGATCGAAATGGCACTAAGAATGTCCTAGAGGGGGTGAATATGACTTCTTCCCTTTTAAAAATTTGCTTCTGAAATTGCACAACACTAAATAAATTGTTAGAGCTTAGTGTGGTGTGTGTGATTCAAGTGTAGACAAGGCGGAAACAATCACACAAAAATGCACAAGAGTTTATCCTAGTTCGGCCCTTCCCACATGGAACTCCTACATCCAGTCCTCAAGCCAACCACTTGAGATTTCCCTATCTACCAATAAATTGGCCTTCTCTCACCCTTGAGAGGAATTACAAACCCACTTGCTCCCAAGCAAGTCTTCCCTAAACAGGGGTACAACAACTACCTTTCACAAGGTCTTCCATTTACAGGAGGGGCAATGCAGAACCAGACTTCTGCAGAAATTACATAGGAATAATAAAGAAACACTTGTGTGTTTGCCTCAGATCTGAGCACAAACACACACAAAGACTTCAGAAGGATTAGGAGATCAGAAATGAGACTGAATCCTATCTAAAATGCGAGGGTGGACTTGAAGAAAATAGGCAATTATAGTTGCCACCCAACACAGAACTTCAGAAGAACTTCAGAATATTTTCTGAAGTAAAGCTCTCAGACTTGTGGCTTGCAGGAAAGCTTGAGAAAACTTGAAGGATTCGAATGATGCTTTCAAGAAGAGTAAAGGCTTGTATGCGCTTGTTGTTGTTCTTTTCAAACTTGAGCTCCTTTTATAAACTTCAGAAGAATAACCGTTTATAAAATAGCCGTTGGAGCTTGTGGCCGTTTACAATATGTCCGTTTGAAGAGATCTCTTGGATCCTTTGGGTCTTGAAGTGTTTGTTATCCAGAAGTCTTTCAATTTTGCTTCTTTCCAAGATCTTCAGAAGGAGTGCAGTTTTCACAACTAGAAGATAAGCTCTTTCTCTTCGGAGTGAACTGTGAAAGAGACATGCTAAAAACGAGCTCCAATAAATGCCTGCACAAAGACAAGACAAAAGAGAAGAGTATCTCCATACCTTTGAGGTAGGTGAGACAGAAAAATACAGAAAGAAGGTATGGAAACCTCGTATCATAGGCTTTCAGATAGAAGGAGTAGACAGAAAGTTAGGCTAAAAAGGTAAAGCATGGGTCTGTCAATAGTAGGTGAGTCTTGTCAGATGCCATGCGCCTAAGAATTCATAAATGCATAGTGTCTAATGAATCCATAAAGATCTGGAGCAAAGATGTGAAGACCATGAGGCTTAGATTAAAAACATTTCAGAAATAGTTTGTACAGGATTTAGATGAATATTTTAAGTTTAATATGACTTGTCCTGTCAGAGAAAATAAAATAATGATATTTCTGATGGATTAATAAGATATAAAAGTTCTATTAAAAAGGATGTGAAAAGATTAGGAGATAAGCTTACAGTAGGTGTTAAGCCTAAAACAGATCAGAAAAATGTATTAAGTACAGAATTATCAGTGAAGTCGAATGCATAAGAACATACAATTCGACTGAAGGAGTAGAAGTGATTCGACTCTACAAGGTAATTCGACTTCTGAGAAAAGACAAGGCTATTCGACTATAGCAGTGGAATACTATATATGATTTCTGAGGCATTCGACTGTGGCAGTCGAAGATGACTGTCGAATCAAGAGTTTAACTTTTAAGAGGCATTCGACTGTGGCAGTTGAAGATGACAATCGAATCAAGAATTGGATTTTGTAAGGCATTCGACTATACCAGTCGGAGTCATCAGTCGAATTACATATAAAGTTGTGGAGTTAGAAAATTTTGGAGGTTGTTTAACTTCGTTTCTGAAGGAGTCAAAGTTAGCAGTCGAAGTCAATAGCCGAATTCAGTAGGATATAGAGAGAGTCCGTGGACTTAGAAAATTTTGTGATCAGGATTTTAGCTGTGGTATTTATCTGTATATATATATTTTTGTGATATATTTTCTTTGTAGAATATCTATTTAAGTATTTTGTCATAGCAAAAATAATGAGTACCTTTGAATTAAAAAAATCTTTAAATTTAAATTTCTAAATTTCTTAGGGGTAGTTGCTCAACAATTCTCCCCCTTTTTGTTAATGACAAAAATATTTAAATAGTAAGTAATAATTAGTTCTTTTTCTCCCCCTTTGTGGCATTAACAGAAAGGATAGTCAAGCAAAAGACATTTCATTCAGAAAACAAAGGAAATACATAAGAAAATGTTCATGACTTAGATAGAGAACTAGGTGAATACAGAGATCTAGGGATCTTGGCAAGAAAAGGTTGAAGGAGATCCCAGAGCTTCTTCTCATTCTTCTCAAAGTAATTGTCAAACAATGCACCATCAATGTTGTAATTAGGATTGGTGAAGGGTAATTTTTTAAGAGATTTGATGTGGCACCTCCGGAACCAGAAAATCCTATGGTGATACTTTTCTCTGTCTAAGCGAGCTTTGAGGGGAACAAACTGCTTAGAAGCTGCAAGGTGAAGAAACTCATTGAGAGTGATATCCCAATGCAGACCACTGGACATAGCTGAATCCTTGGCTTGATAATATATCAAGTACCTCTGTGCCCACCTATGACCAATGATCTTTCTTAAGTCCTTAAGACTCTTGGAGTGAAACTCATCAAGAGTAAGCTTCAGCTTCTCATAATCAGAGTGGTAAGAGGGATAAGCTACTACCCATTGATCAATATTGAATCTTTCGGATTCAGCAAAACATAGTTGAAAGTCCAGAAGATGATAATGGCACTTGGATAATTGCAAAAAGACAAATCGCTGAAAGGACAGTTTCAACTTATACTTGATTTTGAATCTGGTGGCAATGCGAATATATCTATTGAAGACTGCCTCTGCAAAATATTTTCTGTAGGAAACTGCTCCTATGAGGGGAGGATGCAAGCCAGAAGGTAAAGCCACAGGCATTGAAGGAACAATTTCTCTTTGGCCTCTTAAAAGATTTTCCCATTGGCCTTTAGAAACATCATGCAAACCTAATTTGAATCTTTCAAAGTTGAAAGTTTTCATTTTCGTGTACTTGGCCTGAGAGTTCCTGAGATGAAGTCCAAACAGCTCATAAAACCTTAGATTCAAGTGATGCTGAACTGTCAAAAATTGGTTTCTAGATTGGGTTGTTTGATATCTGGCTGCTTCATCTGGATAGAGGTCAATGAACTCTTTGGGAGTTAAGCAATGACTTTTCTGAGAGATGAACTGAAGGTCTTCTACTGAAATTTGTGTAGTTCTGAGCAGAGTAGGAAGCCAATGTTTAAAGGTGAACCCTGACATCTCATGAATTTCAAGGAATGCTCGAATAGAGAGATATTCTCTGAACAGATTCATGCAATGCTCAGAGTGGTGGATGAAAGCATACCAAAATGGTGGAAGGAGTAAGGAAGGCTTGTCACCTAATTTGGGTCCACTAGAGGCTGAAAGCTATATACTTGGAAGTATTTCAGCTAGATGAAGAAGGGTTTTCTTGGAGTCAGTTTTGGAGGCAGTGGGAAGAGAAGAAAAGAATTGAGGGGGTTGAGTGGAAAGATTTAGAGTGATTTCTTTGAGAGGTTTGAATTTGTATTTCATAGGGTAGAAGGAGAATTTTATGTCCTGGTAGAATGGATCCATGGGAATGGTTGCAAGTGGAGGAGGATCCGGAGAAGTGGAATGTGAAGGATTCTCAGGAGTTGGTGCTGTGGGTGCAGTGGATTGAGTTGGAACTGGAGTGGGCTCTTTGGGCTTTGGAGGAGGCTTAACAGATGGAGCTGGTGTAGAGGGAGTTGGCCTAGAGGAAGGATGTGGGAAGACAGGGTCACCATTCTCGACCAGTCTGCGCTTCACTTTCCTCTTGAAGGTTTGAAGTTCATGAGAGGATTCAAGGGATCTCTTGGCCTTAGGCTTCATCTGGGATTGATTTTCTTGCTGGGATTCCTCTACTGCTGCTGCCACTCCTGCTGGCTGCTTTTCCACTGCAGGCTTTTGCTGTTGCTCAATTTGTGGTTGAAACACCACCATTGCTAATTGTGACTCTTACTCTAGTTCCTTCTGCTGCTCTAGAGGCTATTCCTCGAATTTTTGCTGCTCAGCCTGTTGCTCAGGTTCTATGTGCTGATCAGGTACTGGCTCATCATGCCCTTGTACCTGAGATTCTGGCTCCTGGTCTTGCTCAGGTTGCTGCTCAACCTGCTGCTGCTGCTGAGAGGAAGAAGGCCCTGATGGCCTAGAAGTGCCCTGTTGGCACACCAACTGAAGCAGTAAATCTTTAATTTACTTGACCTCATCAGAGAGACTATCAAACTTGACATCAAGAAATTCAATTTGAATCTGAAGAGCAGAAAGAGTCTCTTGTTGATTTCTTAATAAATCCAAAATGGTAGAGAAATTACTGCTACTCTCCCCCTGAGACCTTGGCCGGGTCTCAAACTGAGATGGAAAGGATTGATGTTCCCTTTCCTCAAATTCATGTTCAATGGGGGTAAAAATAGGAATATCATCAGTTGCCATTCCTTTTCCTCTTATATCTCTTAGTACTTCATTAATGGTTTCCTCATGAGCATCTGGTTCAGGAAGCGAGGAGGAAACAGGAACTTGATCTAATTGCTCTTGGGTCTAAACTGGGACTTCAGATCTAACTTGGACTTCTGGTTCTCTATTTTCTGCCGCTGGAGCTTCTTCATGAGAGGATAATGAAATGGGAGGCTCATCAGGAAAGCTCTCATGATCACATTCTAGTACAGAATCTTTGAACCATAAATTTTGCTTTTTGCTAACCAAGGAATAGTGACTTCTTCTTAGGGTAAAGATACCATTTTCTCTTTGAGTCCAATAGAAATTTCTCCAGATAGATCTACTGAGAATCTCTTGAAAATTAGAGTGAGTAGAGATCCATAAGGAAGGGATTCCTGCAAATCCTTTGAAGCTATCATCTTCTCCAAAATAACTGCTGGCAAATTTACTTTATGCCTCTGAACAGCCCAAAACAGAAGATTTCCATCCCTGGCAGTTATGGAGGAGTGAGTTCCTACTCTAGGGGTCACAATATTTGTAATAACTGAGTGGATCAGTCTCTTTTCTGCTGATAACTCATTCACTAAAAGCCCCTTCTTACTGATAGTGGCCAAATTGCCTATAATCCCCAATTTTTGCTTTTCAAGGGGAACGTACTCACTTAGTTTGTGTCCAGAACTTGGACAATCCAAAATCTCAACCAATAATTCTTCTGATATGGGTAATCTTGGTTCCTTTGACATACCCAAACACTGAGTTTCCAGAAGATACTTGCAGAGATGCATAGAAGGCTCTAATGGCGTTATCTACAGAGGGCTCAGAAATCTGACAAAGCTTGGTCCAACCCATGGCATTGAGGGTTTCTTCTACCCAAGACAAGTTGCCACTCAAATGAGAAAAGTCTACAGCCTTCCCTGAATAGATAGGAATCTTAGAAAGATGCTGCAGTTGATCAGGGGTTAACTGGACGGTATCCAGAACCCTAGACGAAGCCATCTAGAATATGGAAATGGAAATGACTCAGGGAACTATCAAAGGAGAGATATAAATGTTGAAGAGAGTTCCAAGATCCTACCTTTCTTCGAGGAGGATGGAGATTTTAGGGTTCTTCAGAAGTCCTTCGCCGGAGAACAGTAAGGGCGTAAAGAGGCAGAAGAGGACAAGAGAGTCGAAGACGGATTTCGAAAGGGTGCTTTCTAAAAGAAAAGGGGTTTTCTTATATAAAGAGGGAAAAGATAACTGGCCCGAGATTTCAGGATGAACGGTCGGGATCAAGTGATTTGACCGTTGACAGAAAAGAATTCATTTAATGAAAGCACCTTTTCAAAAAATTTACAGTAAGTCGAATTATGTATTCGACTGCATCAGTCAAATGCAAGATTTTAACATGATTCGAATGCATTGTTTCTACATAAGTCGAATGTCTGGGACTTAGAATTTTTCAGGATGGTTTCACAGATAGTTCAAACAGCAGTATCTTATCATACAATTGAAATGTCATTTTACTTTGGTAAATTAATCAGGATTACACATACCTATCTCTCTTCTAATAGATGTGAATCTATCCTTAGGAAGAGGTTTTGTAAAAATGTCAGCAAGTTGATTTTCTGTAGAAACAAATTCAAGTGAAATATTGCCATTACTTACATGATCCCTGATGAAGTGATGTCTAACCTCAATATGCTTGGTTCTTGAGTGCTGGATAGGATTCTTGGTCAAATTTATTGCACTTGTGTTGTCACACAACATAGGAATTTCTTGGAGCTGATGACCATAGTCTTCCAATTGGTGTTTGATCCACAAGAGTTGAGTACAACAACTCCCTGCTGCAATGTATTCAGCTTCTGTGGTTGACAAAGCTACTGAGTTCTGCTTCCTAGAAGACCAAGATATCAAGCATCCTGCAAGAATTTGACAAGTACCACTGGTGCTTTTCCTATCTATTTTGCATCCAGCATAGTCAGCATCACTATATCCAATTAACTTGAATTCAGAACATCTGGGATACCATAGTCCTAATTTACTGGTATTTATAAGATATCTAAAAATTCTTTTAACAGCATGAACATGAGATTCTTTTGGATCAGCTTGGAATCTTGCACATAAACAAACACTGAACATTATATCTGGTCTGCTAGTAGTAAGATAGAGCAGTGATCCTATCATTCCTCTATAGATCTTTTGATCTACCTTTTTACCAAGAGGATCACCATCTAACTTAATGCCTGAGCTCATGGGTGTTCCTAGTGGCTTACACTTGTCAAAACCATACTTAGAAAGTAAGTCTGAAATACACTTGGTTTGATAAATGTGAGTTCCTTCCTTGGTCTGCTTAATTTGCAACCCAAGAAAATAATTGAGCTCACCCATCATGCTCATTTCAAATTCACTTTGCATCAGATTTTCAAAGAATTTACAAAGTGATTCATTAGTAGAACCAAAGATAATGTTATCAACATAGATTTGCACAATTAAGATTCCATCTGAAAATTTCTTTATAAATAATGTGCTATCTACTTTACCTCTTGTAAAATCATGTGATATAAGATAAGCACTTAATCTTTCATACCAAGCTCTTGGAGCTTGTTTCAGACCATACAGTGCTTTCTTTAAATGGAAAACATGATTAGGATAAGTAGTATCTTCAAAACCAGGTGGTTGCTCAACATATACTTCTTCTTTAATAAAACCATTCAGAAAAGTACTTTTAACATCCATCTAAAATAAATTGATATTAAGAGAACAAGTATATGCTAATAAAATTTTGATTGCCTCTAATCTAGCTACTGGAGCATAGGTTTCATCAAAATCTATGCCTTCCTCTTGGGAATATCCTTGAGCTATAAGTCTGGCTTTGTTCCTAGTGATTACCCCTGATTCATCCATCTTGTTTCTGAAAACCCATCTGATTCCAATAACTGGATGATCAGTAGGTCTAGGTACAAGAGTCTAAACTTCACTACGTTGGAACTGATTAAGTTCCTCTTACATAACAAGGATCCAAGATTCATCACCCAGTGCATCATTGATTGTCTTAGGCTCAATTTGAGAAACTAAAGTAGAAAAATCACAAGGAATTTGCATACCTCTTGTTCTTATCCTATCTTGAGGATCACCTATGATATTTTCTCTAGGATGATCCCGGTGGTACCTCAATTCCCTAGGTAGATCTTCTTGTGGTTCTTCTTGTTGTTGAAGATCTTCTAATGGAGGGTCTTCCATTTCTCCATCTTCTTCCTTTTGTTCAAGGGAAGTCTTTTCTAAATCCCTGCAAAGATCATCAACACATTCTTCTTCTTCTTCTATCCTTTTGATAGAAGGGTTAGTTTCATCAAATAATATATGCACAGATTGTTCTATGGTTAATGTTCTTCTATTGAATACCTTATAACCTCTAGGTTTTGAAATGTATTCTAACAGGAAACCTTCATCACTCTTAGAATCTAATTTTCCTAGATTATCCTTACCATTATTTAAGATAAAGCACTTATAGCCAAAAGGTCGAAGATGACTGATGTTGGGCTTCTTTCACTTGTAGAGTTCATATGGAGTCTTCTTTAGAATGGGTCTGATCATGCACCTGTTGATGATGTAGCAGGCTGTATTGACTGCCTCTGCCCAGAAATATTTTGGCAAATTATACTCATTCAGCATTGTTCTGGTCATATCCAGCAGTGTTCTGTTCTTTCTTTCTGCTACTCCATTCTGTTGAGGTGTTCTTGGTGCTGAAAAGTTATGCTAAATCCCATTTTCTTCATAGAATTTCATGAATTCTTCATTCTTGAATTCACCTCCATGATCAGATCTAATGCTTGTAATCTGGAATTTCTGATTTTTCTAAACTATTTTGCTGAACTTCAGAAATGCTTGAAAGGCTTCAGATTTGGCTTCCAGAAAAGACACCCAAATGTACCTTGAGTAGTCATCAACTAATACATAGCCATATATTTTTCCTCCAAGACTAACTATCCTCATAGGTCCAAACAAATCCATGTGAATTAACTCCAAAGACTTGGAAGTTGTAACAATTGTCTTGGACTGAAATGAGGTCTTGGTCTGTTTTCTTTTTGCACAAGCTGAACAAATTCCAGATTTCTTAAGTTTCATCTTTGGAAGCCCCTCAACCAGATCATGCTTCATTAATTTCTTGATCACTGAGGTGCTTGCATGACCAAGTCTTCTATGCCACAAATCAGACTCTTCACTTTTGGTGGTAGCAAGACATAAGTTCACTTCCTTTAATTCTGCCAACTGCAAAGTGTACAGGTTCTTTATCCTTTGAGCTTCGAAAATTATCTTGTTATCTTTCTGGATGATACACTTATCATTCTAAAAATTTACTGAATGCCCTTTGTCACATAACTGACTAATACTTATCAGATTATGCTTCAGACCTTCTACATACATGACATCTTCAATTAGGTTCTTTTCTTTAGTACCAACTGTTCCACACCCTAATACTTTTCCTTTTCCCTTATCACCATATGTGACTTGACCACTTTCTTCTCTAAAACTTGTGAATAACTTCCTATCCCCTGTCATATGCCTTGAGCATCCACTATCCAAATACCATTTGGATGCCCTCAGCCGACCCTGCAAACAAAATCAGGTTGTAACTTTTGGTACCCAAATTTTCTTGGGTCCTTGATGGTTAGTTTTAGGAATCCATCTTAAATGTCTAGTGGTGCATGTGCTAATGATGTGTCCTAATTGATTACAGTGACTGTAGCATAGATCAAAGGCATTCTTCTTATTGCTGTTGAATTTCTATTTTTGTCTATACACATGCTGATTTATCTTTTTAGAATTTTTTATTTTATTTTCTGCTACAAATTTAGGGGTTGGATACACTTTAGGATGAATAATATTTTCTTCATTTGGAGGAGGTGTGTATCCTAATCCATATTTCTTCTTTCCTATTCTAGAGCCTTTTATATTAACAAATAATGAAGTTTTGCAGTTAGAAATCTTTTCTATGGTGGCTTTTAGATAATTATTTTCCTCTTGCAATTTTTCTTCATCTTTAAGTTCCTTAAGATTTGATTCTATTTCTAAAATCTTGCTGTTTTTATTTTTCAAGTCTTCGCACAACAGTTCATTAGTTCTTTTAGTTTCACTTAAACTTTTATATAACCTTTCTGCTTCATTTTTAAGAAAGGTATTAGCCTTTTCCTGGTTTAGTAGATTTAGTTTAATTATCCTCATTTGTTTTACTACTATTTTATATTTTTCATATAGTTCATTAAATGCATCTTCAAGGCTATCAGAATCAGATTCAGAACAAGATGTAAATGAGGTTTTTGAATTTACTTGTTCTAAACCTGCCATGAGGGCTAGGTTTGCCTTCCCTTCTTCTTCGGATTCTGAGTTGGATGATTCTGAACTGGTTCCTTCTTCATTGTCCTATGTTGCTGCCATTGCATTTTTCTTGAATTTTCTAAACATTTTCTCTTTGCCTTTCTTCCTGTCAGATTTTTCTACTTGATCCTTTTTCTTGAGCTTGGGACATTCAGATTTGTAATGTCCGGGTTGATTACACTCATAGCAAGTTGGCTCTTTCTTCTTTTCTTCCTTGAAAAATCTTTTTGAGCCAAACTTCTTCTTCTTTGCAAGGATTCTCTGCAGTTTTCTTGAAAGCATGGCCTCATCATCACTGTCATCTGACTTTTCCTTTGAGTCTTCAGATGAAGAGGAATCTACAATCTTCAAAGCATTTGAAATTTTCTTTTTGAGGAATTTTCAGAAAACCTTTCCATATTAATTTCATGGGCCATGAGGGATCCTATTAATTTATCAATAAACAATTGTGTTAAATCATGAGCTTCCTCTATGGCTGTAACTTTAGGGGTCCATACATTTGTTAGCGATCTCAGGATTTTTCTAACTGTTTCTTCATTAGTTAGGACTTTTCCTAAAGAACTTAGTCCGACAATTATGTTTAAAAATCTGTTATACATTTGAGTTATATTTTCATTAGGGAGCATTTTGAACTGTTCATATTGGGATACAAGTATATCTATCCTTATTTGTTTAACCCTATATGTTCCTTCATAGGTTACTTGAAGTTTATCCCACATTTCCTTAGCTGTTTTACATGCTGAAAGTATGTTAAATTCTCTTTTAGACAAAGCACAACAAAGATAATTTTTTGCCTTGTAATTTAAAGACATATTTCTTTTATCTGCACTGGAAAGACCAGAGGAAGAAGATTCTCCAAGGATTTGATAGTCACCTTGTTCTATTACCTGCCATAAGTCGAAGTCAGTACCTCTGATGAAGCATTCCATTCGCATCTTCCAGTATTGGTAATCTTCACCATCAAAAAATGGTGGCCTTGTGACAGATTGGCCTTCATAGTTGTGAGCTTCGGATGCCATTTCTTCTCAAATCTCTTGGATTCTTCTGAGAAGACCTCGCTCTGATACCACTTGTTGGATCGAAATGGCACTCAGAATGTCCTAGAGGGGGGTGAATAGGACTTCTTCCCTTTTAAAAATTTGCTTCTGAAATTGCACAACACTAAATAAATTGTTAGAGCTTAGTGTGGTGTGTGTGATTCAAGTGTAGACAATGCGAAAACAATCACACAAAAATGCACAATAGTTTATCCTGGTTTGGCCCTTCCCACATGGAAGTCCTACATCCAGTCCTCAAGCCAACCACTTGAGATTTCCACTATTTGCCAATAAATTGGCCTTCTCTCACCCTTGAGAGGAATTACAAACCCACTTGCTCCCAAGCAAGTCTTCCCTAAACAGGGGTACAACAACTACCTTTCACAAGGTCTTCCCTTTACAGGAGGGGCAATGCAGAACCAGACTTCTGCAGAAATTACACAGGAATAATAAAGAAACACTTGTGTGTTTGCCTCAGATCTGAGCACAAACACACAGACTTTAGAAGGATTAAGAGATCAGAAATGAGACTGAATCCTATCTGAAATGCAAGGGTGGACTTGAAGAAAATAGGCAATTACAGTTGCCACCCAACACAGAACTTCAGAAGAACTTCAGAATATTTTCTGAAGTAAAGCTCTCAGACTTGTGGCTTGCAGGAAAGCTTGAGAAAACTTGAAGGATTCGAATGATGCTTTCAAGAAGAGTAAAGGCTTGTATGCGCTTGTTGTTGTTCTTTTCAAACTTGAGCTCTTTTATAAACTTCAGAAGAATAATCATTTATAAAATAGCTGTTGGAGCTTGTGGCTGTTTGCAATATGTCCGTTTGAAGAGATCTCTAGGATCCTTTGGGTCTTGAAGTGTTTGTTATCCAGAAGTCTTTCAGTTTTGCTTCTTTCCAAGATCTTCAGAAGGAGTGCAGTTTTCACAACTAGAAGATAAGCTCTTTCTCTTCGGAGTGAACTGTGAAAGAGACATGCTAAAAACGAGCTCCAATAAATGCCTGCACAAAGACAAGACAAAAGAGAAGAGTATCTCCATACCTTTGAGGTAGGTGAGTCAGAAAAATACAGAAAGAAGGTATGGAAACCTCGTATCACAGGCTTTCAGATAGAAGGAGTAGACAGAAAGTTAGGCTAAAAAGGTAAAGCATGGGTCTGTCAATGGTAGGTGAGTCTTGTCAGATGCCATGCGCCTAAGAATTCATAAATGCATAGTGTCTAATGAATCCATAAAGATCTGGAGCAAAGATGTGAAGACCATGAGGCTTAGATTAAAAACATTTCAGAAATAGTTTTATAGGATTTAGATGAATATTTTAAGTTTAATATGACTTGTCCTGTCAGAGAAAATAAAATAATGATATTTCTGATGGATTAATAAGATATAAAAGATCCATTACAAAGGATGTGAAAAGATTAGGAGATAAGCTTACAGTAGGTGTTAAGCCTAAAACAGATCAGAAAAAGGTATTAAGTACAGAATTATCAGTGAAGTCGAATGCATAAGAACCTACAATTCGACTGAAGGAGTAGAAGTGATTCGACTCTACAAGGTAATTCGACTTCTGAGAAAAGACAAGGCTATTCGACTATAGCAGTCGAATACTATATATGATTTCTGAGGCATTCGACTATGGCAGTCGAATCAAGAGTTTAACTTTTAAGAGGCATTCGACTGTGGCAGTTGAAGATGACAGTCGAATCAAGAATTGGATTTTGTAAGGCATTCGACTGCACTAGTCGGAGTCATCAGTCGAATTACATATAAAGTTGTGGACTTAGAAAATTTTGGAGGTTGTTTAACTTCATTTCTAAAGGAGTCGAAGTTAGCAGTCAAAGTCAATAGCCGAATTCAGTAGGGTATAGAGAGTGTCCGTGGACTTAGAAAATTTTGTGATTAGGATTTTAGCTGTGGTATTTATCTGTATATATATATATTTTTGTGATATATTTTCTTTGTAGAATATCTATTTAAGTATTTTGTCATAGCAAAAATAATGAGTACCTTTGAATTAAAAAAATCTTTAAATTTAAATTTCTAAATTTCTTAGGGGTAGTTGCTCAACACCCTTTGTCTACTAGCCGGGCCTTGTTCCTAACTACCATTCCGGATTCATTCAATATATTTTGGAAAACCTAGTGGGTTCCAATCACATAATGGTCCTTAGGACAGGGCAGTAGACACCGCACCTCATTCCTTTGGAATTGGTGTAGTTCGTCATGCATAGCCGTTATCCATGATTCATCCACCAGTGCCTCGTCCACATTCTAGGGCTCCACTTGATAAACAAAGGCATTTAAATCCTGATCTACCACTTGCCTTTGTGACGTTCTTGTCCTTAAATTATCTTCAAGACTTCCAATGACATTACTTGGAGGATGATCTCTCATGAATCTCCTCTCCTTTGGAAGTTCAGGGTCTTTCATTGAAACTTCTTGAAGTTATTCAAGTGGTGGATCTTCATATTTCTCCATGGTATTTGAAGGATCAAGTATCTTCTTACTTGGAGCTGTTTTACTTTTGGGAGGATCCTCTTGACTATTTTTAGTATCCTCTGCATCAACATCAGTTAAAAGTTCTAAAGTTAGCTTCAAGTTAGATTCATCAAAAATGAAATGAGGAATTTCCTCAACTACAAGAGTTCGCTTATTAAACACACGATAAGCTCTTGAGGATATGGCATAGCTAAGGAAAATTCCTTTGTCACTTTTCTTATCAAACTTTCCTAAATTTGACTTACCATTATTCAGTATATGATAAGTGCACCCAAAAGATCTGAAATGGGAGACATTGGGTTTCTTACCTTTGTAGAGATTATACGGAGTTTTCTTAAGTATTGGTCTTACCATGGCGCGTTTGATAATGTGGCATGCAATATTTACCACATCAGCCCAAAAATACCGTGGAAGACTGTTTTCACTCGACATAGTTCATCCCATCTCTGTCAAGGTCCTGTTCTTCCTTTCAACCACACCGTTCTGCTCCGGTGTCCTTGGTGATGAGAACTAATGAGTGAACCCATGTTCATCACAGAAGGACTTGAATTCTGAATTTTCAAATTCTCCTCCGTAATCACTTTGTCTTGTGGGGATGACAAATCTTTTGTCATGTTGCACTTTCCTACACCACACTTTAAACTCCATTAATGCATCATTTTTATTGGCCAGAAATAATACCCAAATAAAGAGTGAAAAATCATCAACAATTATAAATCCATAAGATTTCCCAACTAAACTAGATGTTCTGGTTGGGCCAAAAAGTTCTAAGAATATGAGTTCAAGTGGGCGTGTGCTACTCCCAATATTTTTTTCTTTTAAAAGACATTCTTATTTGCTTTCCTTTAGCACATCCTTCACAGACTTTATCACTTTAAAATTTCATTTTAGGCAAGCCACTTACAAGGTCCATTCTAGACAATTTGGATATAACTCCAAAACTAGCATGACCCAAGCGACGGTGCCATAACCATGCATTCTCATTATGATTAGCCAAGAGACAAAAATTTTTAGATTCCATTAGATCCAAATCAACAGTATAAAAATTATTTACTCTTTGACCTAGGAATTTTACTTCATTGGAATTTTTGTCCATTATAGCACAATGATATTTTTCAAAGACAAATTTGTACCCCTTATCACACAATTGGCTTATACTCAAAAGATTATAATTTAAGCCTTGAACAAGAAGTACATTTTCAATATGGTTTCCAATCTTATATGTTCCAATGATCTTACTTTTCCCCTTGCCTCCAAAAGTTACCTTTCCTCTTTCTTCCAATTGAAGCTCTGTGAATTTTGTTTTGTCTCTAGTCATATGTCTTGAACAGCCACTGTCTAGATACCATTTATCGCTCTCGGCTCCAAGACATACCTTCATGGACAAAGACAAAATCTAGTTGGATTTTGGTACCCAAATCCTTTTAGGTCCACTGGTGTTAGTCAAAGGTGAAATCAAATCTTTTTGGATCCAAACCGGTTTGATATTTTGAAGATTTCTTTTGAAGGGGCATATGACATTGGTATGACCATTACCACCATAGTAAAAGCAGGTAATTTTGGACATTTATGTTGATGGCTTTGAAAAATAATTAAAGTTGTGAACAACACACTTAGTTCTCTGAACCTTAGCTTTCTTACTGAATTGAACATTTTTAGTATTGTTGGGCTTAGATAATTTCTTAATGCCAGTTTCTTTGACAAATGAAGTTCTGGTTTTAGATTGAAAGACTTTTTTCTTGTTAGGCTTATAGCCGAGTCCTGCTCTCTGAAAGTTCACAGGAATTGAGAGGAGCTCGTCTAAACTTTCTTTGCCCTTCATTAGTCTAGAAACAACATCCTTTTGTTTAGAGACTTCTTTCTCAAAGATGCTTAGTTTAGTTTGCAATTTGGCAATCTCAGTTTTAAGTTTAGTGTTTTCTTTCTCAATTTGAACAATTTTCTCATTGCCCTTTCCACTATTCATGCATTCAATTTCTTCTTCATATAGAGCAACTTTAGAAAGTAAAGTATCATGAGACTCTTTCAGGATTTCAAATTCACTCTTCAATGCTATGCATGTTGGGCAAGGTGTTTCATCATGAAAGAAGGATTCAATCTTATTCTTTAGCATTTTGTTTTCAGATTTCACTTTCTTGAATTTTTCAAATAATGAAGTGTAGACTAATTCCCATTGTTCTAAAGAGAAATTTTTAGTTTCGTCACTTACCTCTTCAGCTTCCTTGCCATGAGCCATGAGACATAGGTTTTCTGAGTTCTCTTCAGGATCAGCAGATGAGGTGTCTGACTCCTCGTCGCTCTAGGTAGCTACCATGGACTTAGTCTTCTTGAAGTTACCCTTTTTGAATTTCTTCTGTAATTCAGGACACTCACCTTGCATGTGTCTTGGTTTCTTGCATTCATAGCAGATGACTTCCTTCTCTTTGCTGCTCTTAGCTTTTTGTGGGAAGGATCTTCTGACTGGCGTCTTGGGATTACTCTAGAAGGACTTTCTCTTGCGGAGAAAGTTTCGCATTTTCCTAGTCAGCATTGCTAATTCTTCCTCTTCTCCATCCATATCACTGTTGTAATAACCGCTACATTCAGATCGAGGTTTATCGGGTTTGGGGGCCAATGTTGGTAGACCAAGTGGGTCTAATTGTGTTTATACAGTCTTTGGAAACAGGTGGGAGGCTGGAGGTTTGAGCATCCTAGCCCAAACCAGCCTCTGGCGGGTTCACTGAGAACACATCGTATTTAGACGACGCGATTCTCTTTAGTGAACGCATCCACCTTAGCCGACGTGACTTGAATAGGGTAGCGTCTATCTGTCCTGATGCGTCTTTCCATCGCTTTTACATGGGCGTTGCTGCATGCGCGCCGCGTGGCGCATGTGGGGACGTCGGCGTTTAAAGGCGTTGCCAAGGTCGGACGCGTTCATAGACGCGGCGGGAAGACCCGATGCGATTTAGACCCTGTGTGTTTTGGGCTCTTGGCCTTGGCTGAACAGTGCATTCAGCTGGGGAAGGTGCTCTTGCGGTTCTGAAGGAAGATCCAAGCGATTTTGGGTTATTTGGATTCCGACCGGTGTAATTCCGGCCCGAGGACGAGCTTCGGAGCGCGAGGAATCCTCTGGTGGCATTGGAATTGGGTCTTCTTCGTGGGTAGGGGACTTCTACCCTGTTTCTTCTGTGCATGAGCTATGTGTTTAGGGAATTATGCTTTAAATGTGGGAAATGGCTTATGCATGATGGGGAGAATGGTTAAGCATGTTAGACAGCATGTCTAGGATTTCCTTGAACTGTTATCCTTTGCTTAGTATCCATGTATGGCCCTGTGATGTGTTTTCCAGAATGAGAATATAGGTTGTGCTTCTGTTGTCTAAAAGGCGTTTGATGCAGCAGACACATTTTATGTGAACGGGTCGACCATGGCCGACGCGATTCAGTTTTAGGTAGCGTCCTGTATGTTCGACGTGATTTGTATTTGAATGGCGGCATCTATAGTGGACGCGTTTTAACATGAGGCCACCCGAGCTCTGGTGTTCTGTGGCCAGTATGCCCAGTTTGTGTCCCACATTGCTTGGGCTGTGCTACCAAGGCAATGGAGGGTCTGTATGGGTTGTGTTGACTCGTATTATAATCGATAACGAGGTGTTTTGCGTGGAATTGTGTGCATAGCAAGTTGGGTGTCACTCCTTCCGTAGTTGCCTCTCCAGTATATTACCCTAGCACTAGGTGCTTAGGGCTTGTATCGGTATGGGAGTACCGTCAAGGTTTGTGTCGTCTTCCTGGACACCCTCATTTCTGTGCTTGAGTTGTACATCTAGCTGAGGGAAAGACGACAGGGGACAGCGGCTTGTGTTTGTGGGCGTGCGGCTATTTGTAGCGCGCTCTTGGTTGGGGGACGGACACCGGTAGATGTACTGGTCCCCAGCTAGTCCTGTTTCCAATGCCTCACTTTAGGGTTCTCGGCCGGAGTCCCTAAAGGTGTCAGGCTTGGGCCTACAGCTGTGTAGTCTGCAGGTGTGGTGTCAGTTGTCTCCACAGTTCTTGTCTTGTTGAGGTGGAGCGGCAGCTGGACCTTTCGTCCGTGGCTGCAAGAATGAGAGGTGTACTTGTGTTGTTTGTCCAAGTCTGTGGCTAGTGTCGTGAACCAATTTTCGTGACTCGTGTACGGTGTACCCTTTTGTAGCTTGTACACGTGTTGGTGGTTTGCCGTTTACTTACTTACAACTGTAGCATCTTGCATAGGTGTGGTTATATGTTTAAATGCTTTACTGCTTTATGTATCATATATGTTGTTCTTTATGTTTTTCATCGACTTTGGGGGAGTTGCCCTACTAAGTCAGTGACTTGTGAGGCTTACCCCTTCTTCTTCCAGGTGAAGGAGAGCAGGAGGATTCCTGTCCCTCTTCTAGTTCGGGACCACACCGTAGTGGAGTCGGGCCTTCACCACCAACAGAGTAATGTTTTTACTTGTGGAGCCTTGGGGGTTTGTCCCGGGCTGTTGTACTTGTTTAAAGACTTATGTATGGAACTAAATTATGGAACTAAATATGTACATTCCTGTGAATATATGTGAGAGATGGTAACATATATGTGTTCAATGTATTTCTTTATATTTTCACGGACATGTGTGTAATGATATCCCTTGCGAGGCTTCGGCCCGATGGCGGGAGGCGGAGTCATGTCGGGCACGTTATTGGGTTAATAGGCCTAAACGGCGAGGACCATCACAGTTGGTATTAGAGCAAGGTCCATGTAAATATGGGGAAACGGGAAATGTACATTGTATGTTCCTTACTGTAGTCTACTGTTGGTAGTTGGTCCTGTTTTTGTAATGATATGCTTGTGTGTTGTATGGATGGAATGTTGGATGTGTAGGTTTATAAATGGCTGATAGAAGAGATTGGGGAGGTGGTGGAGATGAGCCAGAGGAGTCCATGCATCAGATGATAGAGAGATTGTGGGACAGTATCACTCAGATTCGGACACGGTTGGATCAGCAGCCACCTGTTCAGCTAGCTGTAGCAGCCCCACCAATGATAAAGGAGGCATCACTGTAGATGCAAGATTTGGCCCATCCCCGCGTGGTTCATGGCCCAGTAAGGCCTGTTTGACCGCTTGTTGACTTGCCTTGGATTCCATGTAGACGTCCACATCGACTGCCGCTGACTCCATGTTGACGGCAAGATCCCTGGTCGTCGACTATGGTTAATGGCCACATGTGTTGACGTCTGCATGGGGTTGGCGGCAGCATCGCTTGACGTCAACCTGGGTTTACTTGGTCCGTACAACTGTCCGAGATTCCAGCCCACTTACGCCCTCTCTTCGCCCATGCAACGCATGGGGCTGTTCCCAATGCGCAAATGAGCCACCTTGGCACCCCCTTGACCCAGTAAAAAGCCTATAAGGCCCCCTCTCATTGGTTCAAGCCTTAACACATGGATTGCCACATGTTTAAGTGTGTTTCTTCACACTTGAGCATCCTATGCTCACTAGCTCCACCCTCATTACCTATATATGGTACTCCTTGGCCTTCTAAGTGAGGGGGGAGATGCTGGACGAGCCCAAGCTTTGATGCCTTGAGAGAAGAGAGAGAAAGCTCACTCCAAGCCATAGAGAGTTTCCATCCTTGTTCCCTCTCTTCCTCTCAACCTTTAGAGCGTCCAGGAGGCTTCACCACATGCTGGAGGAGTCCACCAAGCAGCCACCAATGACTATAAACGAGGATCATCTCCCTCCTCTCTTTCTCTTTCCCTTCCTTCCCTCTTACCTTTGCATGTTACACACACACACACACACACACACACACACACACACACACACACACACACACACACACACACACACACACACACACACACACACACACACACACACACACACACACACACACACACACACACACACACACACACACACACACACACACACACACACACACACACACACACACACACACACACACACACACACACACACTCTAGGCACGTAGTGCACCTCCCTACACGCCTAAAAGGGGTTTTCCAAACCAAAAACGGAGGGAAGAAGGGTGGTCATAACACTTGGCCACCCCTCTTCTCAAGCCCGCAATCGGTATGGGGCTCTCCTATTGGGGCTTCTTCTTTCTGTTTTGGACATTTACTACATTGCCCTAAGGTCTAATAGAGCACTCTTTGTGGCAGGAACACTTCAAGCTAGACCGTGGAGCTTCTTCTCTTTGGCCGGCTGAAGAGAGGAAGGTTGGAGTCCTACCATCATCCACTTCGCGAGGCAGTGTCACCGGTGCGATCAAGACACTTCCATGGGCACAAGTAAGGACCTGGCGATCACCTCCCCTCCATTTAGTTTCTATTTTCTTTGTCTTTCTTCTTGGTCAACCTGGTCAATTGGAGGGTCAAAGAAGCAAGCAAGGGTCAACCAGCAACCATCCACGCCAACGAGGGAGCAAAGACAACGTTCAGGGAACCTCCGGAGCGACTACACTGCAACGGGGGCGTGGAACGAAGTGTCCACAGCTCTTCTTTGGCGATCACGGTGGGACCATTGCTGCTGCCACGGTTTTCAGTCTGCACACAGGTAGACGGCAAGCGATCTTGCCCTTTACCCAGGTAAACGTCCACACTTCCTATCGTTTAGTTCTTCCTTGCGTCAACCTCTCTCGCCGTTTACTACATCTTAGCGTCAGTCGATCCTGCCGTCTATTATTTTCTGAGGAACTGAACATCCACTGTGTTGCCGTTTATTTACCAGAAGCCTGTTTTAGGACTGTTTTGATTGATTTCATTTTTTGTTTGCTTCCTGTTTGATCCCTAACGGTTCTCAGTCACGGGGGGGGGGGGGGTCTTTATTCTCTTCTGTTCTAGCCTCCCCACATATTTTAGGATAGCTCCTTCTTGATTCACAACCTTTTACTTGGGGATTCCCTCTCGGGTAAATTAGGTTGGCTTCAAGGAGAACTCTATAAGTCCCTAAATTCTGTGGATTCCCTCACGGTACGGGGCAGGAGGACCTTTCACCTTCCCAGCTAGTCCGCCTATTCACCCGGTTTTGAGTAAGGATTGAGAGAACTGGCCTTTGCAAGTCTAACTAACTCACAACTTCAACATCTAAATTTTTTTTGGGACGTTGTTTGACAACATTGTTTGGTAGAAATCCACATTTCTCCTAATAACAGTGTAGTTAATCATCATAATCTTCTTAAAATCAGTAGGTTGTGTGATAATGGACTCTTGGTTGAACTCCGTTAACATGTCTAACAATCTGGCTTTTGAATATGATGACAATATCCATGGTGAATTCGTCGGAATGGTTAATTCTAATGTTCAGCCCAAAGAGTCAGTTCAATCCTCCTCTCAGGCCGAAAATGAGGAGGTAGGTTTGAGGGTCAACCCCACATATGCTCAAGAAGTCCAAGAAGACCCCGAATTTTCCAAACTCCTCTCCCGTTATTTGCCCGAGGACATCATTTCAATGCTTTCCAAGCATACTGTCCGAGCAATGGCCTCTCCTTCCTCTCCATCTCCATTCAATGCCTCTTCGTCTAGGCCCATTCCTAGGCCCGTCACTCCTTCTTGGGTTCCCATCTCCACTCTTCTTCTTCCCACTCCCGCTCCTGCACCAACTCCTCCTTCTGTTTATCCACCTTATGCCCAACCCACACCCCCCGCTCAATCTGAATCCATCTCCCAGTTGGAGATGGAGGGTCTTGTTAGGAGACTCTTAGCTGAGTCCTTGTCCCTCTTAAAACCTCACTCTATCCAAAATTACTGCAAGCTCCCCAACGCTTACTTTCCCCCGGGTTTCAAGGCCCCGAAATACCGCAAGTATGATGAGACCTCCGACCCCCAATTCCATCTCGCCAGCTTCACCATGGATTCCCACTGGTGGCTGTATGATCAGGTCCTCTTAGTCCACCTCTTCCAACAATCGTTAGAAGGGGAGGCTTTGAGGTGGTTTCCTTCCTTGCCCGTATCTGACCTTGTCAATTTTGACATTGTCTCCGAACGTTTCATCTCTCAATTCTCTTACATGGCCACCCAAGTCCCTACACTTCCTGACTTGGTGGCAAAAAAGATGAGGCCAGACGAAGACTTTATCACATTTGCCAACCGTTGGAGATCCATGGCTTTGAGGGCCGACCTCCCCATCCCGGAGTCCCAAGCCATAGCAATGATAGTCACTAACACCACCCCTTTGCTTCGATCTATATTGATGTTTAGTGAGTTCCCCTCCTTCGTACACATTTACAACCGAGCTAGGGTGGTCCAAAATCAAATTAAGGAGTCCTCCCTCCTACCATTCTTCGAAGGGAAGCCCAAGGGATGCATGGCTCCCACGGCACCTACCACTGAGGGGGTGACCGTCAATGAGTCCGTTAGCGCTTGCAGTCAACCGCTGAGGCCTCCTACCAAGCCCTCCAATCCTGCCTCCAATCCTCACCAATTCCCATCACACCCCTCTAGGCCTTACTCCGCTGTCCCTCCTCCTTCTGGCTATACCCGTCCTGGTCCCAAGAGATCTCATTATCCTGCTCTCCCCGAATCCCTCTGTAGACGCGAGATTTGGCCCATCCCCGCGTGGTTCCATGGCCCAATAAGGCCCGTTTGACCATTTGTTGACTTGCCTCGGATCCTATGTAGACGGCGGCATCAACTGCCACTGACTACATGTTGGCGGCAAGCCCCATGGATGTCTACTATTGTTGGAGGCCACCTATGTGGACGTCTGCATGGTGTTGGCGGCAACATCGTTGGACGTCAACCTGGTTTACCTGGTCTGCGCAACTGCCCGAGATTCCAGCCCAATATGCGCCCTCTCCTCGCCCATGCAGCGCATGGGGCAATTCCCAACGGGCAAATGGGCCACCTTGGCACCCCCTTGACCCAGTAAAAAATCCTATGTGGCCCCCTCTCATTGGTCGAAGGCTTAACACATGGATTGCCACTTGTACAAGTGTGTTTCTTCACACTTGAGCATCCAAGGCCCCTTGGCTGCACCCCCACTACCTATATAGGTGGTCCTTAGGCCTTCTAAGGAAGGGGGGAGAGGCTGGACGAGCTACACCTTACATGCCTTGAGAGAAGAGAGAGAAAGTGCACCAAAGTCTCCACTCTTGTTCCCACTCTTTCTCTCAACTCTTTGGATGTCCAGAAGGCTTCAATAAGTGTTGGAGGAGTCCACTAATGAGCCATCAACCACAAAAACGAGGATCATCTCCCTCTTCTTTCTCTCTTTCTCTACTCTCTCTCCTCTAGTTTTGCATGTTGCACACACACTCACACACACCCTAGTCACGTAGGACACCTTCCTACACACCTAGAAAGGGGTTTCCCAAACAAAAAACGGAGGGAAGAAGGGTGGTCATAACATTTGGCCACCCCTCTTCTTCAAGTCCGAAACTGGTACGAGACTCTCCTTTTGGGCTTTTTCTTTCTGTTTAGGACATTTACTGCACCTCCTTAGAGTCTAATAGAGCTTTTCTTGTGGTAGGAACGCAACGAACGAGATTGTGGAGCTCTCTTCCTTTGGCCGGCCGAAGAAAGAGAAGTTTGGAGTCCCACCATCATCTGCTGCGCGAGGCCATGACATCGACGTGATCATTCTACTTCCTTGGGCACAGGTAAGGCCCTGGCGATCGCAACATCTCCCTTTCTTTTGCTGGTTTCTTTGTTTTCTCCCTAGTCAACTTAGTCAACCAAGGAGTCAACAAAGTCAACCAGTACCCATTCAACACCAACGAGGGAGCGGCAATGTTCGTGAACCTCTGGAGCATCCATCGGCATCCGGGGTGCGTGGAATGGGGCATCCACAGCTTCTCTTTTGGCGATCGCGATGGGACAAACAGTGCTGCCACGGTTTCAGTCTGCAACCAGGTAAACGGCAAGCGATAGTTCCGTTAATCCAGGTAAGCGTCCACTCTTCCTTCCGTTTATTTCAGCTTAGCGTCCATATATGTTGTCATTTACTGTCTATTAGCATCCGTCGATCATGCCGTCAATCATTTTCTGATGAACTGAACATCCATTTGCTTGCCGTTTATGTCACAGAAGCTTGTTTTTTGACTGTTTTAATCTATTTTCCTTTCTGTTTGCTTCCTGTTTGATTCCTAACAGTCCTCAATCGTGGGGGGTTCCTTTTCCTCATCTGTTCTAGCCTCCCCACACGTTTTAGGATAGCCCCTCCTTAGTTCACGACTTTTTACTCGGGGATTCCCTCTCAGGTAAATCGGGTTGGCTCCAAGGGGAACTCTATAAGTCCCTAAATTCCATGGATTCCCTCACGGTACCGAACAAGAGGACCTTTACCCTCCCATTTAGACTGCCTATTCACCTGGGTTTGAGTAAGTTTGGAGAGAACCGGCCTTGTCAAGTCAAGTTAACACACAACTTCAACTTCTAAAATTTTGGGGATGTTGTTTGATAACATTGTTTGGTAGAAATTCATATTTCTCCTAATAACAGTGTAGTTAATCAACTTAACCATCCTAAAATTAGTAGGTTGTGTTGCTAAATGGACTCTTGGTTGAATTCTGTCAACATGTCTAACAATCTGGCATTTGAGTATGATGACAATATCAATGATGAGTTTGTCGGTATGGTTAACACTAATGTTCAGCCCGAGGAGTCGGTTCAATCTTCTTCTCAGGCCGACAACGAGGATAGTGTGAGTTTGAGGGTCAACCCCACCTATGCTCAAGAAGTTCAAGAAGACCCCGAATTCTTCAAACTCCTCTCCCGCTATTTGCCCGAGGACATCATTTCAATGCTTTCTAAGAATACCGTCTGGGCAGCGGCCTCTCCTTCCTCTCCATCCCCTTCTCCTTTCCATGCTTCCTCATCTAGGCCCGCTCCTAGGCCAGGCACTCCTTCACGGGTTCCTATCTCCCCCATTCCCATTTCCATTCCGATTCCTCCCACTCCTTTACCTACTTCTATCCCAACTCCTCCTTCCGTCTATCCATCTCATGTTCAGCCCACACCCCCTGTTCAATCTGAATCTATCTCCTGGTCAGAGATGAAGGGCCTTGTTAGGAGGCTCTTGGCGGAGTCTTTGTCCCTCTCCAAACCTCACTCTTTCCAGAACTATTGCAAGCTCCCAAATGCCTATTTTCCTTTGGGTTTGAAGGCCCCGAAATACCGCAAGTATGACGGGACCACTGACCCCCAATTCCACCTTGTTGGCTTCACTATGGATTCCCATCGGTGGCTATACGATCGGGTCCTCTTAAATCACCTCTTCCAACAATTATTAGAAGGGGAGGCTTTGAGGTGGTTCACCGCCTTACCCACATCGGATCTTGTCAATTTTGACATTGTCTCCGAACGCTTCATCTCCCACTTTTCATACATGGCCACTCAAGTCCTTACACTTCCCGACTTGGTGGTGGAAAAGATGAGGCCGGATGAAGACTTTGTCGCATTCGCCAACCGATGGAGATCCATGGCTTCAAGGGCCGACATCCCCATCCCGGAGTCCCAAGCCATAACAATGATCATCACCAATACCACTCCTTTGCTCTGATCCATTTTGATGCTTAGTGAGTTCCCCTCCTTTGCACATCGTTATAACCGAGCTAGGGTGGTCCAAAATCAAATCAAGGACTCCTCTCTTCCGCCATTCTTCGAAGGGAAGCCCAAGGGACGCAAGGCTCCCGCGGCACCTACCACCGAGGGGGTAACCATCAATGAATCTGTTAGTGCTTACAGTCAGCCATTGAGGCCTCCCAACAAGCCCTCCAATCCTCCCTCCAATCCTCATTAGTTCCTATCACACCCTTCTAGGCCTTACTCCATTGTTCCTCCTCCTTCGGGCTATACTCGTCCCGGTCCTCGGAGGTCTCATTATCCTGCCCTCCCTGAAACCCTTGAGGATGTATTCTTCGCCCTTATGTCTTGTGACGCTATCCGACTTCCCCCGCAAAAGGAAAGCATCAATCCGAGGGCTGATACCTCAAAGTACTGTCCTTATCATAGGGCTCATGGTCATGAACTTCACAACTGCTTCACCTTCCGTGACTAGGTGTATGACATGAATGACCAAGGTAGGATAAATTGGGAGGACGTCAAGGTGGCCATAGCCAAGTCTAGGTACACAAAAAGAGACCTTGGTATTGTGCAAAACCCTCTCCCCAACCACCAAAGCAACAATCCCTCTTCCTCTAAGTCCTAGGAAAACATCAATACCATGACACATTCCAAACCCTGGGCTGTGAGGAGAGAGCAACAATGAGGGGTGGAAGGTTTTGAGGAGTGGTACCCATGTCCCTCCGTAGAGTCTCAGGAGCCCTCCACCACCGTAGATGCCATCCTAGAAGAGTGACCCTTAGTGCTTATCCGACCCGCTCCTCAGGATGCCTATCCTTCCATTCCTATTCCCCCTTCCTATGAGTCGTCCATCCATGACAGCAAACCCCTCCAACTCATTCTTCCTAGGTCTCAGGAGGACGTTCATGTCACACTCCGGAATCAGATTATTCCTCCGCCTCCACGGCCAACTCAAGATGAAGAGGATCATGGACCCCCACCACCTTCCGGCACTGAATATGATATTCTGCAACACTTGGACAAGACGCCCACGAGGGTGTCCATCTTAGAATTGATTCGGAGATCACCGTCCCATCAGTCCACCCTCCTCCCATTCCTCCAAAAAATCATGATCAATGATGACCTTCCTCCCAGTGGGGTAACCAATGCCATCCTCTCCTTTACCCAGGGACCCTCCATTTCCTTATCAGACAAGGACCTTGCTGCCCCCGAGTGTCGCTCGCTTCCTCTTTGCCTCACTGTTACTCTCAACGGGGTTTCGGTAGACTCCACTCTTATTGACACCGGGGCGTCCATTAATGTATGTCCAATGAAGACTCTCAAACAATTGGGTTTGGGGGAGGATAATTTGGAGAAGATCTGCTCCACAATAGCTGCCTATGATAACTCCAAAAGGGTTGCCAAAGGTAAAATTGCTCTCCAACTAGAGATTGGACCTGTCACCATGTCATCTGAGTTTCTAGTTTTGGATGTCGATCCGGCCTATAAGGCCATTCTTGGTCGTCCCTGGCTAGAACAAACTCTAGGGGTCCCTTCCACCGCCCACCAATGTTTCAAGTTTCCATTCAATGGGCGGGTTATCAAGATCAAGAGCATTCCTACCTTGGAAACCCTCAATTCTATCACTTCAGAGCAGATGCCGCACCTATTCATTCTGGACAAGGGGAAGAAACATGTCATGTCTGTCTTTGACCTCCTATTGCCTCTTGATTTGAACCAGCCTTCTTCATCACAGGGATGAAGAGCTTGAGACTGTTCCATGTCCCCAAGGGAAAGGTTGGGAAGTAATGGCTAAGATCGTCTATATTCATGGCCGAGGATTGGGTGGGAACAAACACGGTCCTGTCCATAGTGTCCAAACAAGAAGGTTGTTAGATAGGGCGGGTTTAGGCTTTCATCTGGACCCCATTCATCCGAATCCATTCATACCCTATCAACCTCTTACCTGGACCCTGAAGGAGCACTTCATTCAGGGACCTCTCCAACCAGGAACTCGGGAACACCCATGATAGAGGAGTTGTCCGACTCCGAGAGCGAAGAGGAAGAAGAGGAAGCTGCTGAAATTGAGGAAGTCTACGAGGACTTCGGCCTTCTTTCGCTCTTTGGTTCTGACTCTCCATCACCCCCATCTCCTTCCCAGTCTCCCTCAACTGAAGTGTGTTTGGCACATGACTCTCTTTCTCCAACCACTTCCTTCTCTCTTCTCTCTCAATCCGTCCTTCCTCCATTCCTCACCTGGCCAGTCGGGGCATCCTTGAGTCAACAACTCATGGTTTTGAGCCTTGACTCCAAAAAAAAAATGCCAATTTTGAAAGGTGGGAATGCGAGCTCTCTGTCGAGTGCTCTTCCTCTATGGACTCTCTTCCGATCGGCCAGGGGCCGATGCTTTCCAGCTTGAATTCTCATTCCCGCCCCCTAGGGGCACTTCCCCTGTACATAGTTTTGTACATAGTTCTGTGCATAGTGGTCTAGATTCTAGTTTGGAGTCAAGTCTAGAGTCGGGTCTAAGTTTAGAAGAGTCTGGTGCCTCTCAGCCATGCATTCGCAAGGAGAAAGGTAGGCAAGTTTCTGCCCATTATGTTATGGCCTTGGCTGAAAGGTGTCTTATGTTGAGTCAAGTCCCAGAATTTCTTGAAGAGCCTGCCCTTGTAGAGGCTGATTTTGAAGAAGGTGATTCTCTAGACGATGGTTTAGGAGTCTATCTGCTAGATTTCGATGAGAAAGATGAGCTGGGAGATCTTGGGTCAGAAGAAGAGGACCCAGTGAGCTTCTATGTGGATGGCACAAAGAGGTTCAACGAGCCGACCATGGCTGCGGATGAGCCAACCAAAGAGATCAACCTTGGCACCGAAGAATCTCCGAAGGTAGTTTTGATTAGTGCCAACTTGAGTGTTGAAGAAGAAGAAGCTATTGTAGCTATCCTCCAAGAATTTTCCAACGGTTTTGCCTGGTCCTACGAAGACATGCCAGGGCTTGACACCTCTTTGGTCGAGCACCGGTTGGTTTTAAAAGCCGACACGAAGGCCGTCAAACAAAAGCTAAGGAGGCTACACCCCAAGCTCGTACTCACGATCAAAGAGGAGGTTGACAAGTTGCATAGGGCTAAATTCATTAGAGTTGTGCTTCATCCACAATGGGTAGCTAATATCATCCCTGTGATGAAGAAGGATGGTAAGGTTAGGATCTGTATAGATTTCCGTGACCTTAATCGTGCTTGCCCAAAGGACGATTTTCCTCTTCCCCACATAGATGTCCTAGTGGACAATACTGCCGGCTTTGAGATGCTGTCATTTATGGATGGTTTCTCTGAGTATAACTAGATACATCTGGCGGAGGAAGACTAGAAGAAAACTTCTTTCACAACACCTTGGGGGACTTACTATTATATTGTGATGCCCTTCGGATTGAAGAATGCGGGAGCAACCTATCAAAGGGCAATGATGGCAATTTTTCACGACATGATGCATGTATACATGGAAGTCTATGTTGATGATGTCTTGGTTAAATCAAAGACTCGACATGAACATGCTGAGGTCCTCCGGGCAGTTCTCCAACAGTCTAGAGAACATAAGCTCAAAATGAACCCCAAGAAGTGTGTCTTTGGAGTATCTTTTGGGAAGTTGCTTGGATTCATAGTTAGCAAGCGGGGAATTGAGATTGACCCCAACAAGGCCAAAGTAATAATCGACATGCCTCCCCCTAAGAAAATCAGAGAAGTTAGAGGGCTAATTGGCAGACTTCAATTCATTAGGAGATTTATCTCCCAGCATTCAATCCGTTGCAAGCCCTTCTATGAGATGCTTAGAGGGGAGGCTAAATTTGATTGGAATGATAAATGTCAAAAGGCCTTTGAAGAATTGAAGAGTTATTTGTTCAATCCCCCTGTTCTCGCTCCTTCGATCCCGAGTCGGCCCTTATTGCTCTATGTGTCAACCACTGAAGATTGAACTGAAGCAGTTTTGGCCCAATATGACGATGAGAAGAAGGAGAGAGCGGTGTACTACTTATCAAAGTTGTTCAATGAGGCTATGAAAAAGTACACTGCCATGGAAAGAACGTGTGCGGCCGTCGTCTGGGTCGCCCAGAAGTTGAAGCACTATTTCCTAGCTCATGAGGTGAAACTTCTGGCGCGCATGGACCCAATTCGGTACTTTCTTGAGAAGCCCATCCTGACTGAGTGGTTGATGAGGTGGCAACGTTTCCTCAATCAATTTGATGTCACCTATGTTAACCAAAAGTCAATCAAGGGGCACGCTATTGCCGAGCATCTAGCCCACCATCCATTACCTTCATACTCTCCTGTCAATGAAAGCTTTTCAGATGAAGAGTTAGGAGCCATTATTGATGGTGAACCTTCATGGATACTTTACTTTGACGGAGCTCTTAATTCCAAAGGGTGTGGAATAGGGGCAGTCCTCCTCTCACCGGAAGGGGTAGTCATTCCGCATGCCTACCAATTAACCTTCCCTGCCATGAACAATGTGGCTGAGTATGAGGCTCTCCTAGTTGGGCTAAAAATGGCATTACTTGTCACACCCCGACGCAGAATATCGGACCGCGAAGGCAGTTGCAAGAAAAAGGTATAGAGTGAATACTAGACATCAAACCATTGCACATTGAATAATACTAAAGAAAAATTTTCTCATTAATAACTTTTCAAATATCTAGTTACAACCACTAATATCAGAGCCATTCTATAGGGCCCAATTACATTGCAACAAAAGGAAATAACTAACTACAACTCTAAGATAACATAATGACTCGAGGGTACTCCTGGCTTCACTCTTGGTCATTCCCTTCCTCGTGAGTGTATGTGTCATCCTCGGTCTCACCTGAGAACACAACATCAAATAACGTAGGGTGAGCGATAACACCCAGTAGGACTTAAATCTCAGGCTCAAGCAGGCTTTAAATAATTAATGCATTTAATGGCAAAGTATCTAAAGATAGCAGGTACAAGAGAGTCAAAATATAGCAAGAGATAGCACAACAGGTAATAGGATAGCACAATAGTACGAGATCGAGTTTAGTTTCCAAAAATAGCACAAGTATCAAGTATAGCACGAATAGCAGGATGGCCATAGCACAACTAGCACAAGTATAATGATAGCACGACGAGTATAACACTTGTTTGTCATTCTAGACATCGAGAGAGTATAGCACGTTTTGTGTTTTGATTGTCATATAGATAGTCGAGATAGATAGCACTTGAGTGTAATGCCAAACACTCTGATCATTTAACTCCCATGGGCACTAGCACTTTCGGGCGCACATCCCAGGACCAGATCGGGCCCTTTATATATTGCCAGGCATTGGTTATATTGTATCTTTAGACAATCAGTCAATGGCCAATATAGAGTACCAAGAATAGTTAAGAGCACTAGATGAATAGACGAGATAGTAGAGAGAACGTGAATAGATGAGCGAGTAGAGTATAGATGAGAGCTAAGGGTACATCACGTAAAACAACGAGTAACTGGCGATAGTAACAGTTGCACAACATGTGCACATCGTATTGGCAGTCAGGTGGAATTCACGATCTTCTCGCTGGCCATGTTATGCACAAGTCCAGAGGTCCGACGTGATTCAAGGTAAGAGCGAACTTCTAATAGCCGTTTGGATCATATCGATCCCTAAAGGTGTAATGGGTATTAGGGTACAACCGGCTCGTCGACCATGTGGGAATCCATGATCAGAGGAGACTTACGGAGGCCTTGTGCAAGGGTTCACTAGTCCGACGAAAGGAATATATGACAAAGAGTTCACCACAAGCCAAGTAAAGTGTGTATATAAAACAGGTGCTCGACGTTCTAGAGGAATTCTAGAACAGTGGAGCGTCGATATCGGTATATAAACAACGCAAGAAACGAATACAAGTCCTTTAAAATAGGGCAATTAATATACTTTATTGCAATAAATTACCAGATACATTATGAGATATTTTATGCCAGATTTCAGCCATATATGGATGGTTCATGTTTGTGCATGTGTAAGAGAAATCATAGATAGAAAAGAAGTCGTGAATATGTATTTTAAAGCATTCAATATAGCTCCATTTTAAAACATGTGTTTTTACTGCGTGTATTACTGTTAAAAATCCTATGAGATGTAGAAAGTGAGAGCAATAAATTTTATAGGTTTTCATCAAAAATCCTGTGAACGTGACGTAGGCCAGTAAGGGTCGCGACAGGGTCAGGGCAGATCATGACAGGGCCTAAAAAGGGTCGCGACAGGGTTGCCAGGACAGAAGGCCAGAACGCGACGTAGGGTACTATCGCGTTCAGAATGCGACAAGGAAAGCATCACGACGGGCTTGAGAACACGACCTATCAGGCCGTCACGTTCTCAGGCCCATGGCTTGAGTCTGACAGAGTTCTGCTCTGTCTTGGATTGCGGTCCAGAAATATCAGATTTTGATACAGGGTCATTCAGAAAATCATAACTAATTGTATACACGATGAAAAATCATGAAACTAGTGGCGAATGAAACTAGACATGCGAGAGTACTTCCAGTAAATAGGAATTAGAGAGAGAGCATGGTTTGAACATGGTTTGAGCATGAACAATAACGAGTAACACAGAACATGATACAAAGAGCAAGATTGATTTAATTCGAGCAACATGCTCAACAAAAATTAGGGCTTTCAGGGGCAAAAGATCCCTAACAACATGAAGTGTCTACAGTAAAAATTTCGTAGTATGGGATCAAGTGTACATGGAGATATGATTAAAACATGATGACTCAGAGTTATCATGTTTGCAGAACTTCTAAAATCAAGAATAAAAGATTAGCTCGGTGAAAAATTATGAAACAAGAGGGCTTTTGTTTCTGGTGATTGGAATTACCTATAGATGGATTTGATTTAGTTTTGCTTGTGAGAATGACTACCTTTGACTCGATTTGTCTTCTAGGGTTAAAATCTCCAAGAACAAGGAAGAAGCTCCAAGAACACCTTCTCCCCCACGAGATCCTCTCCTCCTTGGCCTCTTCTCCACGTCCAACAACCTTTGGCAACGAGCTAGGGTCGGCCAAGAGGGTTTAAGAGATGTATTTATGCATGTATGGGTTCCTATTCCTACTTCTATTCTAATTGCTCTTTAATTACAAGATTTCCTAACTCTAACCTTCCTTTCTTGCTTTCCAACCTCTATTTAGGTTAGGATGGGATCTAAATTCGTGCTAAATCATAAGGGGTAGGCTTAGGAATCCAATTCCAACTCTTATTGCCTCTTTTAATGCTTAAGGAGTCCTTTTCTATTTAGGAGATATTAAGACTCCGAATTTAGGGTATTTTATTTTTATTTACTATTTGTAAATTCATATTTTGACCCAATAAGTTCTAAAGGATCCATTAAGCAAAGCCCATTACTCTTTTCCATTTAATGGGTTTTATTTAATGCTCTTTTCATTGAATATCCCTTTAGCTGAGTTTTTAATTTATTATTTAAATTTTTATTTTTCTCAAAAATTCAGGTTGCTACATTACTGCTTGGAGTTAAGGAGTTAAAAATTATCGGAGATTCGTAATTGATACTCCGGAAGTCCCTCAGCAAGTATCAGAACTGGCATCCCAAGTTGAAACCATACCAAGAGTTGGTAGGAAAGGTAGTCCAGCAGTTTAGGAAGCTCACCCTAGTCCACACTCCTAGGGCTCATAACATCTTAGCAGATTCTCTCGCCTCCCTGGCTTCTTCCATCCTTATCCCGCTAGGAAAGTCCTCCAAAACCGTCTCTGTCCAAAGGTTAAAAGTCCCTTCTCATGTTGATCCTTGCTTCGCTCAACTCAAGTCTCCCTCCCTTCGAGTCCATGCACTCTCAAAAGAGCCAGAAATCGACCTCGATGATGGCCATTCTTGGTACTTTGACATCGAGAACTTTCTCAAAGATGGATCCTTTCCTGATTATGCCACCTCTTCTGATAGATGGGCCATTCGCCGTGTCTCGGAACGGTACAAGATCATAGGTGGCATTCTTTACAAGAAATCTCTCAGTGGGGTCTATCTTCGTTGCCTCGATGAGATCGAATCTCAAAGTATTATTGAAGCCGCTCACTCTAGCGAATGTGGTGGCCATGTCAATGGTAGAGCAATTGCCCAAAAATTGCTAAGACACTATTACTGGCCTACCATGGAAGAAGATTGCCGTCACTTCGTTCGTCATTGTGCTAAATGCCAATTGCACGGTGACAAAATCCATGCTCCTTCTTCTTCCCTTCACCCCCTCATTGCTCCATGGCCTTTCGCCATGTGGGCATTCGATGTGGTCGGTCCTCTCACGGACAGAACCAGAGAGATCCGTAAGAAGTCCTTCATTCTGACCGCCACAGAATACTTCACAGAGTGGGCTGAAGCGGAAGCGTTCATAGAGGTCAAAGCTTCAACGGTCGTCAAGTTCATCAAGCGCAACATTCTTGCAAGATTCGGCGTGCCTCGGGATATCGTCACCGACAATGGACCACAATTCACTTCACAAGAGCTTCGTGACATGTGTGGTAAATATGGTATCAATTTGCATCATTCATCCCCATATTATCCACAAGGTAATAGACAAGCGGAAGCTACTAATAAAACTCTCATCAAGATCTTAAAGAAAAATTGCAAATCTCATAACAATGCTGACTGGCCAGATCGCTTAGTTGCGGCTCTTTGGGCTTATCGCACCTCGGTCTGAACTCCTACGGGGCAAACACCCTATGCTTTGACATATGGATCAGATGCGATACTTCCATATGGGATCTTCGTCCCTTCACTTTGAGTTCAATTGGATTCAGAACTTGACCCCGGTCAGTGTTGGAAGCTTTATTAGCACAAATTGAACTCTTAGACGAAAGGCGAATGATAGCGGTTGACCATGCACAAGTTTATCGTCAAAGAATTGTACGTTTTTACGCTAAAAGAGTGCTTGAGAGAAAATTTGAAGTGGGTGAGATGGTCCTAAAGCGCAAAATCATTAAGGCACCAGGTCCTAGGAGTAAATTGCAAGAAAATTGGGAAGGTCCGTTCGTTGTCAAAGAAGCATACTCGGGAAATGCTTATAGGTTAGTGGACGCCGAGGGAGTTGAGTTGTCACATCCTTGGAATGCAGTCTACCTCAAGAAGTTCTACTCTTAGTCAGTCAGTCTGTTTGTCATTCATCACTTGTCAATGATGTGGGTTTGAGACTCTACTTTTCTATGTGATCATTAGCAAGGTAGGGTCCCCTCACACACCACACGATGTTGAAGTATTATTCTTTAGCTGGAAAATCATAAGTACACTTGGACGGTCTAATTTGGTCAATATAACCCTATTCTCTTCTTACTCGGTCAAGTCTGGAAAAGGGGCAAACCATGAGTAGGGGACCACCCACTCTCACCTAAGAGACAAGGTCACCATAAACAGGGGCAATCGACAAAATGCAAAAGGGCAAGATGATAAATCAAGCCTAAAAGGGGCAAAGAAAAGCCAAGAAGGTCAAAAAAGGGTAGCAAAAAGTACGTACCTAGAAAAAGGCTGACCAAATCAAGGAGGTAGCAAATAGTACGTGCCTCCACCCCAGAAATGAAATGAAAAATACCCCTAAAAATAATTGTTGACCAAGTCTTTCAGTGTGGGATGTTGGTTTGGAAACAAAAAGTGGTTTGAACCAAATCTTCACGTGACTTCCCATTTATTTCTTCCAATTCCTCCCTCTAAAGGCAATTTGACCTTCTGAGACCCCACCATTGTGGAAAATATCAAGAAGGCTAGGGGCAAACTCCAATGTCAAGAATATCATGCACGATCCTCCTTGTTCATGGCCTCTATGACTAAGTAGATTATGAGAACCCTATACTTTGATATGTGATGAATATGTGTCTTAAAATAAAAAAAATGAAATAAAAAATGAAAAAGATAAAAAGAGTCTCATCATGTGTATAGTTTTACCGTGTACATATCTTTCCATTTAATCAAGGGCAAAAAACACACACAAAACTTCAGAAAATCAAAATAAAAAAAAAACAAAAAAAATGCATGTACATATTTCCTTTCAGTATTTTATTTGTGTTCTTATCATTAATTAGAAATTAGCCCCTTGACCAGATCTCAAGAAAGGTACATTATTTAGGCAAGGGGCTAAAGACAGATCTACACTAATTTTTTCCTTTAAGTGTTGTGGATGCAGGAGCTAAAGCACAACGGCAAACCATTCAAGCACACAAAGCGACAAAGTCCCCAAAAAGTCCACTATGAAGGATAAAGTTCTATACATATCATGACAGGGGCATACCCCTGGTGCTGCATCTGGAGCCTCGCTCCTCACTCCTCTCTCCTCTCCCCCTCACTAGGTCTCTGCCTACGTGAGCTGCTCACCTCCTCCTCCTCCCTCTCCCGACGCCGATCAGGGAGAGGAGGTTTCGATGCCATCGATGCCTCCGGTCGCAGTAGCCCTCTCCTCACCGTGGACGGGTCTGCCAATGACACAATGTCATCAAGGGACCCGAACACCGACCCGGTCCTCTCTACCGCCTCTTGCTGGGCCTGTCGCTGCTACTCCCGGTGCTTCTTCAGCACTCGGTTCTTCAAGAACTTTAAATCCACGGCAGCCTGAGCTCGGTCAGCAATGGCCTGCATCCGGTCCGCCAGCTAGACAGAGTGTCAGTCCTCGTGTCACTCTCTCTCCGCCAATCTCCCTCGCATGCTGGATCAACCACCAAGCCAGCCTGTCCAGGAAGATCCCATACTTGTTCGTCATCCTCAGCACCTCTTTCTTGTCCTGTATGATGTTCACGAGGATCTCTTCCCACGGGAGAAGAGGAGTCGTCACATCATACTCCAAGCAGCGCCTCCACCCCAGAAACAATTCCACCTCTCTAGTAGCACGCTCGCTTCGAACCCCTAGAACACGAACGTGTGCGTGTGTGGATGCCACCGCTCCACGAGTGCTCCCAGGGCATCAAAGCCCCACCATATGTCCTTCATATTCTTCTCCAACACCACCATAAAGCTCAGATTCCATGCCCCGATGAAACTTCTCATGTCTAGGGTTATTGCGTTCATCAGCCAGGAGAAGGCCCGCACTTGGCCTTGGCTCGGGAAGGCAGGCACCTCCTGCGCATCCATGAATACCATCAGAAAGAGTTTTGGGGCGTTTTTAGCCTAAGAAGAAGTAGAACGAACAGTACGTACCTCCCCATTGGCCAATCGGGTGCTCAAATGCCCCGGAACCTCACTTAGAATTCCTGGGTTCATGCTTGTACTCATTCCAGTCAATGAGAAGGCCATTCTGCTGCTTCAGTTTGTCCCAAAGCCCTCTGGTTCGCAGTTGAGGAAGGAGGGGACGAAGGAAGGAGAAGGAAGAGTCCTTATGGCCTTCCAATAGCAATTTTTTCAGTTTAATGTGCTGGTTTGTAAACGTCAAGATAGGTTGCCGTCAAGCGTCTATTGACGGCGGCATATGTGGATGCCTACCCATGTAGACGGCACATCATGTTGACGTCAACAGAGTGTTGGCGGCATGCAATCTGGACGTTAACATGCCGGAATTTTCAAAGCTTTATTGTTTCATATGGGTTGTTATTTCTATATCATGTACTTCCCATGACGGGTTTGCGATCTCTCAATTATTTGTTGGCCTTAGAATTTTCCTCTGGTTCTAACTTGCATTTTAGATAGGAAACCCACACCAGCATGCATTTAGGATTTCACTGCTAACCGTTTTCTTGCTAACTCAAAAAAAAAAAAAAATGGAGATGTTCCTCAATCACTCTGTGGCTCCCCAGTTTAGGTGGCCTACCGGGTCAGCACCTCTTTCTTGAATATTTGAGCCGATCTCGGGTCTTTGTTGTCCCCCTTCTCCACTTGTCCCACCGTGCATATCACAAGTAATCAAGCAGCCTTGTTGAGTTCACATGAACCGTTCGCCAGTCATGAGCTTATTTCAGGACTTCAGGCTTTCCAAACATTGATTCCAGTTAGAATCTTTTGATAGTCCTTTAAGAGATCAACCAATCCCTTGTCTCCACAACCCCCTAAATCTAGACAGACGTCCTAATTAGGTCAGCAAGCCCACGGGAGCTCCGATTATGAGACTCTCTCGATTCAATCGTCATATTACAACTCCTTTGACTCAGACACACCAGAAACTAGTCAAAGTCCCACACGGCAATGCCAGAGACCCTAACGTTGGGTTGCAGTTGTAGTTACACGGGTAGATCACCCTCCCTCTTGTCCTCATTTGTCTCTCAGACGATTCGTCATTTGTTTCTAGCCTAAATCTTTCGTATGGCTTGCTAGAATTCCTATCCTCAAAGATGGCCCTTCCATTAAATCTCTGCGTCCTTTGTTTACCGAGACACCAACATTTCAGTCCGCTCTGCTCCCCTGCAAGATCGGATGTCTTGGAGGGGCATTTGTAGATGCGAGATTTGGCCCATCCCCGCGTGGTTCCATGGCCCAATAAGGCCCGTTTGACCATTTGTTGACTTGCCTCGGATCCCATGTAGACGGCGGCATCGACTGCCGCTGACTACATGTTGGCGGCAAGCCCCATGGATGTCTACTATTGTTGGCGGCCACCTATGTGGACGTCTGCATGGCATTGGCGACAACATCGTTGGACGTCAACCTAGTTTGCCTGGTCTGTGCAACTGCGCGATATTCCAGCCCACTATGCACCCTCTCCTCGCCCATGCAGTGCATGGGGCCGTTCCCAATGGGCAAATGGGCCACCTTGGCACCCCCTTGACCCAGTAAAAATCCTATGTGGCCCCCTCTCATTGGTCCAAGGCTTAACACATGGATTGCCACTTGTACAAGTGTGTTTCTTCACACTTGAGCATCCAAGGCCCCTTGGTGTTGCCCCCACTGCCTATATAGGTGGTCCTTAGGCCTTCTAAGGAAGGGGAGAGAGGCTGGACGAGCTACACCTTACATGCCTTGAGAGAAGAGAGAGAAAGTGCACCAAAGTCTCCACTCTTGTTCCCACTCTTTCCCTCAACCCTTTGAGTGTCCATAAGGCTTCAACAAGTGCTGGAGGAGTCTACTAATGAGCCATCAACCACAGCAACGAGGATCATCTCCCTCTTCTTTCTCTCTTTCTCTACTTTCTCTCCTCTAGTTTTGCATGTTGCACACACACTCACACACACCCTAGGCACGTAGGGCACCTTCCTACACACCTAGAAAGGGGTTTCCCAAACCAAAAACGGAGGGAAGAAGGGTGGTCATAACATTTGGCCACCCCTCTTCTCAAGTCCGAAACCGGTACGGGGCTCTCCTTTTGGGCTTTTTCTTTCTGTTTAGGTTGTTTACTGCACCTCCTTAGAGTCTAATAGAGCTTTTCTTGTGGCAGGAATGCAACGAACGAGATTGTGGAGCTCTCTTCCTTTGGCCGGCCGAAGAAAGAGAAGTTTGGAGTCCTGCCATCATCTGCTGTGTGAGGCCACGACATCGACGTGATCATTCTACTTCCTTGGGCACAGGTAAGGCCCTGGAGATCGCAACATCCCCTTTCTTTTGTTGGTTTCTTTGTTTTCTCCCTAGTCAACTCAGTCAACCAAGGAGTCAACGAAGTCAACCAGTACCCATTCAACGCAACAAGGGAGCGGCAATGTTCGTGAACCTCTGGAGCATCCATCGGCATCCAGGGTGCGCGGAATGGGGCATCCACACCCTCGAGGACATATTCTTTGCCCTCATGTCATGTGACGCTATCCAACTCCCCCCACAAAAGGAGAGTTTCCACCCGAGGGCCGATACCTCAAAATACTATCTCTATCATAGGGCTTCCGATCATGAAATCCACAATTGCTTCACTTTTCGTGACTGGGTATATGACATAAATGACCAGGGTAGAATTAATTGGGAGGATGTCAAGGTCGCCATTGCTAAATCTAGGTACACGAGAAGGGAACTGGGTATTATGCGAGACCCCCTCCCCAACCACCAAAACAACAACCCCTCCTCCTCTAAGTCCCAGGAAAAGGTCAACACCATGACGCATTTGGAACCTCAGGTTGTGAGGAGAGAACAACAATGGGGGGTAGAGGGCTTTGAAGAGTGGTACCCATGTCCCTCAGTAGAGTCCCAGGAACCCTCCACCACCGTATATGTCATTTTAGAGGAGCGGCCCTTAGTTCTTATCCGACCTGCTTTCCAGGACACTCATTCCATTCCCATTCCCTCTTCCTATGAGTCGTCCACCCATGGCTCTAAATCCCTCCAACTCATTCTCCCTAGGTCTCAGGAGGACGTTCATGTCACCCTTCGGAACCGGATTGTTTCTCCACTCCCACGCCCATCTCATGATGAGGAGGACAATGGACCCCCACTGCCTGCTGGCACTGAATATGACATTCTGCAACACTTGGATAAGACTCCCGCGAGGGTGTCTATTTTAGAATTGATTCGGAAATCGCCGTCACATCAGTCCACCCTCCTCCAATTCCTTTAGAAAATCATGGTCAATGATGACCTCCCTGCCAGTGGGGTAACCAATGCCATCCTTTCCCTCACCCAAGGACCCTCCATCTCCTTCTTAGATAAAGATCTTGCAACCCCCGAGAGTCGTTCGCTTCCTCTCTGCCTCACCATCACCCTCAACGGAGTTTCGGTGGACTCCACTCTCATTGACACCAGGGCATCCATTAATGTCTGTCCGATGAAGACCCTTAAACAATTGGGTTTGGGGGAGGACAATCTGGAGAAAATCTGCTCCACTATTGCTACTTATGACAACTCCAAGAGGGTTGCCAAGGGTAAAATCGCTCTTCAACTGGAGATAGGACCATTCACCATGACATCGGAGTTTCTAGTCTTGGACGTTGATCCGGCCTATAAGGCCATTCTTGGTCATCCCTGGCTAGAGCAAACTTTAGGGGTCCCTTCCACCGCCCACCAATGTTTCAAATTTCCATTCAATGGGCGGGTTATCAAAATTAAGAGCATCCCTACCTTGGAAACCCTCAACTCTATCACTTCAGAGCAGATGCCACACCTGTTCATTCCGGACAAGGGAAAGAAACCCATCATGTCCATCTTTGATTTCCCCTTTCCCCTTGATTTGAACCAACCTTCCCTTTTGGATGAAGAGTATGAGACTATCCCGTGTCCCCAGGGGAAAGGTTGGGAGGTGATAGCTAAGATCGGCTACATTCATGGCCGAGGTTTGGGAAGGAATAGGCAGGGTCCTGTCCATAGTGTTCAGGTCAAGAGGTTGTTGGCTAGGGCTGGTCTAGGTTTTCACCCGGACCCAATTCATTCAGATCCATTCATACCCTATGAACCTCTTACCTGGACCCTGAAGGAGCATTTCATTCAGGGCCCATTCATCCGGGAACAAGGGAGCCCATTGTGGAAGAATTGTCCGAGTCTGAGAGCGAAGAAGAAGAGGAAGCTACCGAAATTGAGGAAGTCTGTGAAGACTTCGGCCTTCTCTCGCTGTTTGGTTCTGACCTCCCCCCATCTACATCTCCACCCCCATATCCTTCATCTTCTCTCCCCACTGAGGTGTGCCCGGCACACAAGTCTCTTTCTTCAATCCCTTCTTTCTCCTTCCTTTCTTAATCTATCCTCCCTCCATTCCTCACTTGGCCAGTCGGGGCAGCCTTGAGTCAACAACTCATGGTTCTGAGCCTTGACTCCAAAAAAAAATGCCAATTTTCAAAGTTGGGAATGCGAGATCTTCGTCGAACATCCTTCCTCCATGGAGTCTCCTCCGATCGGCCAGGGGCCGACGCTTCTAGCCTAAATTTTCGCCCGTTTAGGGGCACTTCCCCTGTACATAGTTTTGTACATAGCCCTGTGCATAGTAGTTTAGATTCTATCTTAGGGTCAGGTCTAGAGTTAGGTCTAGGTTTAGAGGAGTCTGGTCCCTCTCAGCCATGCATTCACAAAGAGAAGGGTAGGCAAGTTCCTGCCCGTTATGTTATGGCCTTGGCTGAGAGGTGTGTTAAATTAAGTCAAGTCCCCAAATTTCTTGAGGAGCCTGTGCTTGTAGAATCTGATTTTGAAGAGGGCGACTCTGTAGATGATGGTTTTGGGGTCTATCTGCTAGATTTTGTTGAGAAAGATGAGCCGGGAGATCTTGGGTCGGAAGAAGAGGACCCAGTGAGCTCCTATGTGGATGGCACGAAGAGGTTCGACGAGCCATCCATGGCTGCGGATGAGCCAACCAAAGAGATCAACCTTGGCACCGATGAATCCCCGAAGGTAGTTTTGATTAGTGCCAACTTGAGTGTAGAAGAAGAACACGCCATTGTAGCTATCCTCAAAGTGTTCTCCGACAATTTTGCTTGGTCCTATGAGGACACGTCGGGGCTTGACACCTCTTTGGTCGAGCACCGTTTGGTCTTAAAAGCGGATGCAAAAGTTGTCAAACAAAAACTAACGAGGCTACATCCCAAGCTTGCACTCAAGATCAAAGAGGAGGTTGATAAGCTGCACAAGGCCAAGTTCATTAGGGTTGTGCTTTATCCTCAATGGGTAGCTAATATCATCCCGGTGATGAAGAAGGACGGTAAGGTTAGGATCTGCATAGACTTCCGTGACCTTAATCATGCTTGCCCTAAGGATGATTTTCCTCTTCCCCACATAGATGTCCTAGTGGCAATACTGCCGGTTTTGAGATGTTGTCGTTCATGGATGGTTTCTAGGGATATAACCAGATCCGTCTGGTGGAGTAAGATCAGGAGAAAACTTCTTTCACCACTCCTTGGGGGACCTATTGTTATGTTGTGATGCCCTTCAGACTGAAGAATGCGGGAGCAACTTATCAAAGAGCAATGATGGCGATCTTTCACGACATGATGCATGTGCATATGGAAGTCTATGTTGATGATGTCTTGGTTAAGTCTAGGACTCGACATGGCCATGCTGAGGTCCTCCGGGCAGTTCTCCAACGGTCTAGAGAACATAAGCTCAAAATGAACACTAAGAAGTGTGTCTTTGGAGTATCCTCAAGGAAGTTGCTTGGGTTCATAGTTAGCAAGCGGGGAATTGAGATTGACCCTAATAAGGCCAAAGCAATAATCGACATGCCTCCTCCTAGGAATATCAAGGAAGTTAGAGGGCTAATTGGTAGACTTCAGTTCATTAGGAGATTTATCTCTCAACATTCCATCCATTGTAAGCCCTTCTATGAGATGCTTAGAGGAGAGACTATGTTTTATTGGAATGATAAGTGTTAAAAGGCCTTCGAAGAATTGAAGAGTTATTTGTTCAATCCCCCTGTTCTCGCTCCTCCGGTCCCGGGTCGGCCTTTACTGCTTTATGTGTCAACCACTGAAGACTTAACTGGAGCGATTTTGGCCCAATATGACGACGAGAAGAAAGAGAGAGTGGTGTACTATCTATCCAAACTGTTCAATGAAGCTGAGAAAAGGTACACTGCCATGGAAAGAACCTGTGTGGCCGTCGTCTGGGTTGCCCAGAAGTTGAAGCATTATTTCCTAGCTCATGAGGTGAAACTTCTGGCACGTATGGACCCAATTCGGTACTTGCTTGAGAAGCCCGTCCTGACTGAACGGTTGATGAGGTGGCAAAGTTTTCTCAACCAATTTGACATCACCTACATCACCCAAAAGTCAATCAAGGGGCACACCATTGCCGAGTATTTGGCCCACCACCCCTTACCTTCATATTCTCCTGTCGATGAAAGCTTTCTGGATGAAGAGTTAGGAGCCATTATTGATGGTGAACCTTCCTGAATACTTTACTTCGACGGAGCTCTTAATTCCAAAGGGAGTGGAATAGGAGCAGTCCTCCTCTCACCGGAAGGGGTAGTCATTCCACACGCCTACCAACTAACCTTCCCTGCCACGAACAATGTGGCCGAGTATGAGGCACTCCTAGTTGGGCTGAAAATGGCATTGTTGCTTGGAGTCAAGGAATTAAGGATTATTGGAGATTCAGAATTGATACTCCGGCAGTCCCTTAGCAAGTACCAGACCCGAGATCCCAAGTTGAAACCATACCAGGATTTGGTTTGTAAGATAATCCGGCAGTTTAGGAAGCTCACTCTAGTCCACACTCCTAGGGCTCAAAATATTTTAGCAGATTCACTCGCCTCCCTAGCTTCCTCTATCCCTATCCTTCTAGAAAAGTCCTTCGAAACTGTCTCTGTCCAAAGGTTGAAAGTCCCTTCTCATGCTGATCCGTGGTTCTCTCAACTCAAGTCTCCTTCCCTTCGAGTCCATGCACTTTCGAAAGAGCCAGAAATTGATCTTGATGATGGCCATCCTTGGTACTTTGACATCGAAAATTATCTCAAAGATGGATCCTTCCCGGATTATGCCACTTCTTCTGATAGACGGGCCATTCACCGTGTCTCTGAGCGTTACAAGATTATAGGTGGCATTCTCTACAAGAAATCCCTTAATGGGGTCTATCTCTGTTGCCTTGATGAGATTGAATCTCAAAGTATTGTTGAAGCCGCTCACTCCAGTGAATGTGGTGGCCATGTCAATGGTAGAGCAATTGCCCAAAAATTGCTAAGACACTATTACTGGCCTACCATGGAAGAAGATTGCACTCACTTTGTTCGTCACTGTGCTAAATGCCAATTACACGGTGACAAAATCCATGCTCCTTCCTCTTCTCTTCACCCTCTCATTGCTCCATACCTTTCGCCATGTGGGCATTCGATGTGGTCGGTCCACTCGAGGACAGAACTGGAGAAATCCGTAAGAAATCCTTCATTCTGACCGCCACCGAGTACTTCATGAAGTGGGCTAAAGTGGAAGCATTCATAGAAGTCAAAGCTTCAACGGTGGTCAAGTTCATCAAGCGCAACATTCTTGCAAGATTTGGCGTGCCTCGGGACATCGTCACCGACAATGGACCACAATTCACTTCGCAGAAGCTTCGCAACATGTGTGGTAAATATGGCATTAATTTGCATCATTCATCTCTATATTATCCACAAGGTAATGGACAAGCGGAAGCTAATAATAAAACTCTCATCAAAATCATAAAGAAAACTTGAAAATCTCACAATAACACTGACTGGCCAGACCGCTTAGTTGAGGCTCTTTGGGCTTACCGCACCTCGGTCCGAACTCCTACGGGGCAAACCCCCTATGCTTTGACATACGGATTAGATGCGGTACTCCCATATGAGATCTTCGTCCCTTCACTTAGAGTTCATTTGGATTCCGAACTTGACCCTGGTCAACGTCGGGAGGCTTTATTAGCACAACTTGAACTCTTAGACGAAAGGCAAATAATAGCGATTGACCATGCACAAGTTTATCGCCAAAGAATTGCACGTTTTTATGCGAAAAGAGTTCTTGAGAGAAAATTCGAAGTGGGTGAAATTGTCCTAAAACGTAAAATCATCAAGGCACCAGGTCTCAAGAGTAAATTGCAAGAAAATGGAGAAGGTCCATTCGTTGTCAAAGAAACATACTCGGGGAACGCTTACAGATTAGTGGACGCCGAGGGAGTTGAGTTGTCACATCCTTGGAATGCAACCTACCTCAAGAAATTCTACCCTTAGTCAGTCAGTCAGTCAAGTCTGGTCTTTCATCACTTGTCAATGTCGTGGGTTTGAGACTTTAGTTTTTCTACTTGGCCATTAGTGAGGTAGGGTCTCTTCACACACTACACGATATTGGAGTACTGTCCCTTAGTTGGAAAATTATAAGTACACTCGGATGGTCTAATTTGGTCAATGTATCCCCTTTTCTCTTCCCACTCGATCAAGTCTGATGATCAGTCTGTCCCCATGTAATTTTAATGTATTTTGGTGATTAACAAAACTAAACTAGTTTTTATAAACAATATCTAATGAATATTTCATAAGTCTTAAAGTACAGGAAAAATACCAAGGTCAATCAAGCCAATAAAGGTATGCATTACTTCTCTAAAGCTTTAATCTTTTCAACATGATATTTCTCTAAGTCCATATCGATTTCTGTTGAAATTCATAACGATTTCCTTATAAGACCGAAAAGTCATGTTGTTTCAATCAAGTCGATGTCATAACGACTCTATAAGTTATCGCAACGATTTCTTTAGAAAGCGCAACGACTTGCCTATCATAACGACTCTATAAGTTATCGCAACGATTTCTTTATGAAGGGTTGCGGAATTCCCAATATGGTAATCTAGAAGGGGGGGTTGAATAGATTACTATCTCTTAAACACTATTATCATGTTCTTTTTCTTAAAGCACAGATTAACAAGACAGTATCAAGATCTAAACTTATGTAGATGAAGTAGAAACCTATCTAGCGTGTGAATATGCAACGTTCCTATCAAACATCTATCATAGAAACGATCAAACCACGAGACACACAGATTTACGTGGTTCGGAGTACACAACAGTGTATCCTACGTCCACGGCACACACACACACACAGAATAAACTGCTTATAAGCGAGTTCGGTGACTACAACTCACACACACACACGTGTTTTCTGATGTGCACCCACGATCAGAACAACACACACACGTGATCTCAAGCACAATAGACGCTTGAATCACACAAACACACACACGATTGATAAGAATTGTGAAACAGGAAGAGTTCAGAGTATAGGAGTAAATCCTGATGTGGAACTCTTCTGAGAACGTCTGGATGGAGTTCAAACTTCGACTTGACTGCTTTGGATTGATGGAGAAGGTTGAATCCACGACGATCTATCTTCAGTACTGCAGGATCAACAGATCTTTCGGTCTCTGCACTGCAGACTTGAAGCAGAGCAGCAACAACTCTTTCCTCTTGGACTTGGCTTTAGGGTTTTTAGTTGTGGCTGCTTTTGTACGAGATTCTCTTCAAAAGGATGCTTATATAGTTGTGTTTTCATATGGAGAGTCGTGGGACTTGAAAACACAATCTCGGATATGAAGGAAGGTTTCCATATTTGAAGATTCTCTGCGTCTGTCGACAGGTGTTGAGTGTCTGTCGACAGATTGCAACAGATTTGCAATAGACAGGTTTCAGGTTGTTCTGGCCTGTGGCATCTGTCGACAGGCGACATCCATTTGTCGACAGACAAGGTCAGTTTTGCCAAAACACAGAACTCTGGCATTTCTGTCTGTGACATCTGTCGACAGGTTTCTGAGCATCTGTCGACAAGTGCTCTTTTTCTGAACTTAGCACTTTTCTGTCTGATCACAACTATGGCATCTGTCGACATATGCCTTTGGGTCTGTCGACAGGTACATGTATATAATGTACATGTGATCATTTTCTCATGATTTGTGAAGGCTTGGTTATATGCACTTGTACCTACATGATAAAACATGTATAGTTAGGTATAATGAAGACATAGATAACCAAATATTGTATCATGTTAATTGACATGTATGAAACCTCAATTCAACTCATTCATCATTAAAAACATTGTTTGATTATCATTTATCATTTAGAATGTGAATTCACTTAGTTTCCAGAATATGAACCCAACATTCTCCCCCTTTTTGATGATGACAAAATTATTCAATTAATGCTCATGCAATTGAGGTTTCTTCTCCCCCTTTTGACAACATCAAAAGTAAAGACAACAATCACACTTTGAGATTTGCACAGAACATGTGATTTCATTCATAGGAAAGTGAAGCATTCACATGACAAAAGCGTGACTGAAATAACATGAAGTGAAGGAGAAAATACATGAAATAACATAAGAAAGGAACAACATGACTCAGACTGAAATGAAAATACATGACATGACCCACTCCTAAACATCAAATCTATCTATGCAGCATCATCTTCAGGAGCTTGATGGGTGGCATGACGCTCAGTGGCAAGTCTGTCAAGGCGTGTGTCCAAGGTATCCATTCTTTCATTCAGCCTCTCGAAGCCATGTGTCATCTGCACTTGTAGCTGTGCTATCAAATCCCGAATGGAGGGCTGAGCAGCTACATCAACACCAGCATCTCCTGGAGCATCTAGTGGCTCTGACTGGGAGTCTTCATCATCTTCTTCATCAGCAGCCTGATCGTCATCCTCGATGGAGTCTTCATCATCTTCGGAAGCAGCTGGTGCCTTGCCCTTGAGTTCCCGGGTCACGACCCCATCCACTAGCTTGTATCCCATGCGTGTTGTGGCAGTGATATCAAAACTGTTGCGGGAGTTGAGTGAGACACACTCACTGTCTGGAATGGGAATGCCAATAAACTTCAAAAGAGAAGTAATTGGGCAAGCGAAGGGCATGGATCTCCTGGGTTGGTAGAAGCACTGGATGATCAAGCGAAGCATCTGGAGAGGAAGATTGATGGGTTCACAATCAAGGAAGAAGGTGAACAATGATTTGTGAACATTGGTGACGAGTTCAGGACTGCCATGCTTCGGCGCAATGCAAGTGGTGAAGATTTGGTGGATCATGCGATTGAGGGGAGGGAAAGTGTTGACATTGAGCTTAGCAATCTTCTTGGTGTTATCATAGGGTTGAAGAGTAAGAAGGGGATAGTAGACAGAGGCGTCGGGGTGATGATCAAGAATATCAACCCCGGTGTTCGGAATCTGGAGGGCAGTGCTAAAAAGGTTAGCAGTGAGTTTAAAGGGAGTGCCCTTCACAGAGGTGTAGAACGCCTGATCGGAGGAAGATAGGTTGTTGAAGAACTCAGTTATGGTAGTGGGAGAGTATGCCGTATGAGCGTAGAGAAAGACTGTCCAACCTTGGGTATAGAATAGGGGTTGGAGGTTGGGGAAGAGATCGGCCAATGAATGGAAATCCACATAACGTGGAGGAACAAACTTTGTGAATGTACTGTGAACCTGTTTGAGGTGGAGACGGGGAGGTACGACCAACTCTGGAAGACGATCATCCCGGTGTTTGGTCCGGCGTTCATCGTGAGCCCTGGATCCTTCGCCGGGCGAGGAGGAGGCGGGACGACGACGTGAGACCAACTTCTTCGCCTTGGGGGCCATGGAAAAATGAGGCAAGGACGTAGGAAGGGGAAGAAGGGAAGGAGATAGAGGGAAGAGCAAGGATATCAAGCAAGGGGGATGGAGGTAGGGTTTCCCGTCCAGAAAGGGGAAAGGGATGTATGTGGGAGAAAGAGGGTATGATTGGGGTGGTGTTGGAGGTGGAAGGGCCGGAGATGCCTATTTAAAGAAGTGGGGGGAAGTTTAAAAGGCAATGGCCCACCAAATCAGCCCCAAACGGTGTGCCCGTTGGACTTCCAAACAGGGCAGTCGCCGTCTGTCGACAGATGAACTTGGATCTGTCGACAGATCCCTGCAGAATGTATGCTTGTTGATGTTTGATGTGGAATTTAAAAAAAAACTCTTGAGCAATGATTTTTGACTGATGACTTAAGGTGTATAGACTGTGAATACATAATAGAAACCAATCATTTACATGGAGATAAGAAGGCCACTTCAATATCCTTTATGGTTCAAACATAATACTTAATTAGTCTGAAGTTGAAGCATGAAGAAAACACTCACTGATATAAAAAAGAAACACTTTTACTCTTCTCTTTATTAATTAGAGTGTAGGACAACACAATCCTCATAGTTGAGGTTCAAATGATCAAGGAGAGAAATATCTAAATGCCAAGACATTCAAAAACATCAATGACCCATGGGAATTATCACTCAGTGGAGGCTTCACACTATTCCATTATTTTCTATATTTGCCATTCTTTTATGCAATGGGAAAAAGTGGTAGTTCAGAAGACTTCTCACTTTTGAACATGAGGGTAGACATTATACGTGCCCGTACCCCCAGTTACTCAGTGAAAGTGTCCATCATACCGTTGTACAGAGTTGATGAATTAACCTTTTGACGCGAGGGCAAACATTTGTGATGCCCACTCCCCGGTTACTTAGCAAAAACTCATCATTGCTCTGCATTTTTCCAAATTTAATTCATTTTAAGCTAATGGAATGAAATTGTTTAGAAATAGGTAGCTTTTCTCCAAGTATTGTTTTAATAACCGAAGATCAATGTAGTGATTGATTATCCATCAATTGTAGACATTAAACTCAGTGATCATAATACCTTTCAAAAAAAAAGGGAACCATGTTTGCCTACTTGTAAATTATGTAAAGAGTTAGGTGTTAAGTTTTTGAAAATAGTGAAATGTTTCCAGAATGATAGAACCTAGACTCAACATGAGTAGTATGTAAAAATCACAAGATTGTTGAAAACTGCTTTAATATCTCATGCACATGATGTGGTCATATATGAATTAACACCATATAGACACCTTAGACATTTTTAGAGAAACCAGCTCAAGGAGTTTTTGATTGAATAGGCTTGAAATTCCAAGTAGAAATGTGTCTGTTGACAGCTAAGAAGAGCTTGTCGATAGTCATACACAGACAGATGAATGAATGTTCTGCTGGTGGTGATTACTGTGTTATCTGTCGACAAGCCAAGTTGTGTCTATTGACAGCTACACACAGACAGATTGTAGGCTGTGCGGGGAGGACAAAACCTGTGCAATCTGTCGACAGATGCATGGTCGACTGTCGACAGATGCACACAGAGTTCAGAACCTGCGTTCTGTGGAAGCCTATCTGTCGACAAGGGAAGAAAGGGCTGTCGACAGATCCTTGTTGAAGGCCAATTTAGAGGTAGATTGGAATGTGAAATGATAATTATTTGTGAAGGAGAATATGAACATCAATCGTAAGTAATGTCCTTCACAACAACTCCCCTCTAATCTAAACTAGCTCCCCCATGATGTGTGCTCATGAAACGACACAAAATTTAAGCAATGCAATTCAATTCAAGCAAGATATGCACACATGTATTCAGCAGACCATTCATGGAATTGAAACTGTTTTTGGTATTTTTCGATTTATGATATTTTTTTTTTGTTTTTCAGAGTAATCTGGCTAATGAAATGAAACTTACCCCTTTATCCAACATGGATGTCCCTTAATGGGCTCCAACTGCGGGTACTTGGCGGAGAATATTTTCTCACGCATAATGAAAGTTTCCAAACAAGCCGAACTTGTTTTTCCACAAATCACCATTTGATATACCCCATAGTTGTTGCTTACAAGGAACATTCATCAAGGACTTGGGTTTGTGTCACTGAATTTTACATAAGCCTAATTCTCTTCTAAGGGATGTGAACCTATCCTCAGCCAATGGTTTTGTAAAGATATCAGCTAGTTGTTGTTCTGTTGGTATGAAGCTAATTTCCAAATTTCTATTGGCTACCTCATCTCTCAAGAAGTGATGACGGATTTCTATGTGTTTTGTCCTAGAGTGTTGAATGGATTTTTTGATAGATTGATTGCACTAGTGTTGTCACATAGGATTGGTGTGCATCCAAGGTCAATGTCGTAGTCACACAACTGACTTTTTATCCACAACACTTGTGTTGCACAACTCCCTGCAGCAACATATTCTGCCTCTGCAGTGGAGAGTGCAACCGAATGTTGCTTCTTGGATGCCCACGAAACCATGCAACCACCAAGCATCTGGCAATAGCCACTAGTGCTCTTCCTGTCAATTTTACATCCAGCATAGTCAGCATCAGAATATGAGATTAAGTTAAAGCTACTACCTGCTGGATACCAAAGACCCATGTCATGTGTACCTGAGAGATACCTGAATATTCTCTTAACTGCAATTAGGTGGCTTTCCTTTGGACTAGATTGATATCTAGCACAGAGGCAAACACTGAATTGTATGTCAGGTCTACTTGCAGTAAGATAGAGAAGTGAGCCGATCATACCTCGGAAGTGTTTAGCATCTACCGGTTTACCTTTCTCATCACTTTCTAGCTTAATGCTTGTGCTCATCGGTGTCGAGGCAGGTTTTGCAGTTTCAAACTGAAATCTCTTGAGAAGCTCTTTGACATATTTTTCTTGGTTTATGAAGAAGCCATCTTCCATTTGCTTGACCTGCAGACCAAGAAAAAATTGAAGCTCCCCCATCAAACTCATCTCAAATTCACTGTGCATGTGATGTGAGAATTCTTCACACAGTGAAGGGTTAGTAGAACCAAAGATTATGTCGTCCACATACACTTGAACAACAATGATGTGTGTGCGAACTTTCTTTGTAAAGAGAGTTTGGTCTACTTTACCTCGTGAGTAGTTTTTGCTTACCAGAAATTGGCTTAGCCTGTCGTACCAAGCTCGGGGTGCCTGTTTCAAACCATAGAGAGCCTTGTGCAATTTATATACATGGTTTGGTTTGTCATGAAGTTCAAAGCCAGGTGGTTGAGAGACATAAACTTCCTCTTTAATGTAGCCATTTAAGAAAGCAGTTTTAACATCCATTTGATATAGTTTGAACTTGTTTGAACATGCATAAGCTAACAAGATTCTGACTGCTTCTAGCCTAGCTACAGGTGCAAAAGATTCTTCAAAATCCACACCAAATTCCTGATTATAACCCTTTGCAACCAGTCTAGCCTTGTTTCTCACCACCTTTCCCTCTTCATTTAGTTTATTCCTAAAGACCCATCTTGTCCCAATTACAGAAATTTCGTGGTTCTAGGAACTAAACTCCAGACATTATTTCTTTGAAATTGGCCTAGCTCCTCATGCATAGCATCAATCCATGAGTTTTCTTTCAAGGCTTCTTCAACATTTTTAGGCTCCACTTGAGAGACAAAGGCTAAATGATCCTGTTCAACTATTTGATTAACTTGAGACCTAGTTTGAACTGAATCATTTATGTTACCTATGACATTCTCAAGTGGATGTGCTTTAGAGTACCTCACATTTGTGATTGTTGAAGGACCGGGTTGATCTTGCACTTGAGGAGACTGTTCTGGAGGAGGGGTGGCTGGAGGACTTTCATGTTGTGGTTCATCCTCATGTTGTGGATCTTGTGCAGGTACTTCATCTTCATTTCTGAACAGAAGTCCGTCATCTTCATCATTGTACCTGCGTAGATAGCCACTGTTTATTTTTGGAACTGACTTAGAGATTGTATTTGGTTTGCTTTGCAGTTCTTCATGTGTTGTATCTTCAGTTTCATCTTGAAACCTGTAAGGATTAGAACTGTTAGATTTGGTTTGAGATTCATCAAATACAACATGTGGAGTTTCTTCCACTTTTCTGGTTTTAAGATTAAACACTCTATAAGCTCTAGAGTGTTCTGAGTATCCAAGAAAAATACCTTTGTCGCTTTTGGCTTCAAATTTGTCCAAATCAGTTTTATCATTGTTATGTATGAACACCTTTGAACCAAAAACTCTGAAGTATCCAAGGGATGGTTTCTTACCTTTCAGAAGCTCATAGGGAGTTTTCTTGAATACCGGTCTTACCATGGCTCGATTAAGAATGTAGCATGACGTGTTTACCGCTTCTGCCCAAAAGGTTCTTGCAAGTTGATTTTCGACCAGAAGCGTACGAGCCATCTCCACCAAGGTTCTATTCTTCCTCTCCACAACCCCGTTTTGTTCTGGAGTTCTTGGGGAGGAGAACAAGTGTTCTATTCCTTGGTTCCTGCAGAAATCAGTGAAGGAGTTGTTGTCAAATTCTCCCCCATGATCAGTGCGGATGGAGCATATCTTGTGGACATTTCCATGCTCAATTTTATTGAAGAATTCTTCAAAAACATTAATTGCATCATTCTTATGAGCCAGAAATTTCACCCAAGTGAACCTAGAAAAATCATCTACAATGACAAAACCATACCGTTTGCCATTGAGACTCAGTGTTCTAGTAGGTCCAAATAGGTCCATGTGCAACAGTTCATAAGCTTTGGAAGTACTTACCGGTGCTTTTGATTTGAAGGCTTTTCGGGTCTGTTTTCCTGTGCACATGCATCACAGAAATTTTCATTTTTATTGAATGGGATTTCAGGAAGTCCACTTACTAGTTTGAGCCTCATGATCTTGTGCAAAACATTGTAACTCGCATGACCAAGCCTACGATGCCACAGTGTAAGCTCATCCTGTTTATTTGCTACAAGACATAAATCATTATTTTCTGGATCATCTAAATCAACCATGTAGATGTTGTTCATTCTTTTTCCAGAAAATTTGAGACTTCCTGTTTCCTTATCAAAGATTTGACATGAATCTGATTCAAAAACAATTTTATGGCCCTTATCACACAGTTGACTTATGCTAAGCAAATTGTGATGAAGACCATCAACTAATAGTACATTATCTATTGAGTTGGAGGCAAACTTACCGACCTTACCTGAGCCGATGATCTGGCCTTTGTTGTTACCTCCAAAGACAACGTGACCTCCGTCTTTTTCCACGAGCAAACTGAATTTTTCTTTATCGCCCGTCATATGCCTCGAGCAGCCACTATCCAGGTACCATTTGTTTTGATTGTGAGCTGCTAGGCATTCCTGCACATGTGGATTAGACAAGAGGTTTTGGTACCCAAATTACTTTGGGTGCCGTTTTATCATTCATGCCAAACAGTAAATGCTTTGGAATCCAAATTTGTTTGATTTTCTGTTTTATTGGATTGTTCCAGCATTGATTTTCATTGTGCCCAATCTTTTTACAGAGTTTACATGATGATGGCTTATGAACGACAGTGGGCTTTGGATTCTTAGGAGCATGCATAGGCATCTTACCCTTTTGTTGCCTAGTGAACTTAGCTTTAGGGACTTGCTGTTTTTCCTTGGGACATCCCTGTTTGGGTTAGTAGCAAACTCCTTAAGCTTAGTTGGAACAAATTTGGTAGCCTTAGGTTCCTGGTTTTTACCCTTGGATTGATTTTTCCTTTTCTTTGAGGGATTTCGATTGCTAGAACTTGGGGTAGGATCAATGAAATCAGTCAACAGATTTTTGCCAATTTCCTTTGGCTTAGGATTTTGAAACCCAATCCCATGTCTAGCAACAAACACATTGGATCCTAAGATTGCATCTAGATTTTGTTTGCTCTTAACAAAACTAGATAGATCTTTGATTTGCCTTTTAACTCCTTTTCAGCTTTTTCCAATTTCTCTTTTAGATTAGCATGCTCACTGTTTAGAGTTTCAAGAGAGTTCATTAGATCATCTTTCTCTTTTTGAACTTCTTGAAGCTTAATTTTCATGCTATCCATCTCTTCACTGTGTGTTTGTTCATCTATTTTCATCATGTCAATTACCTTATTCAGAGATTCAATTTCATCATTATTATCGGTTTCATGAACAAGGGAATTAACTCTCTTCTTGAGTGCTTTATTTTCTGATTTGAATTGACAGAATTTTTCAAAAAGGACAGTGTAAGCTTCTTCCCATTCAGTAGTAGAAAATAATTCAAAGGAAGAGTTTACCTCAGAGGAGTCATCACTCCTTGCCATAAGACAGTGAATCTCGTCATCTCCTGAGGTAGCTTGACTTTTTTCATCATCGTCTTCATCACTCCATGTAGCCAGCATTGCTTTGGCTTTCTTGAAGATGAACTTGTCCTTTTTCAGTTTCTTCTTGAGCTCGGGGCACTCTCCTCTCAAGTGTCACTGCTTCTTGCACTCATAGCACACAACATCAGATTTTTTATTGGACGAATCAAACCTGTTGGTGCCCTTTTAGAAAGGTTTGGAGTTTCCTGAACCTCTTTTTTTGAATTTTAGGAACTTCTTAAACTGTCTAGTGAGCATGGCCATTTCGTCATTCTCACTATCAGTGGAGGTTTCAGACTCAGAACCTTCCCGTTGGGCACTCTTTTTGGAATTTGAAGATACTTTGTTGGAAGGCTTCAAGGCAATAGACTTCCTTGGATTCTCTTCAGTTTCGTTTCTTTTTACATTTAGTTCATAAGTCATGAGAGATCCAATCAATTCATCCACTTTCATTGTTGAAAGATTCTTGGAATCCTCGATGACAGTGACTTTGGTGTTCCAAGAGGAAGGAAGAGACCGAAGTATCTTCCTCACCAAATCACTCTCTGAGTATTCCTTTTTAAGACCTTTCAATCCATTTATAAGTACCATGAATCTAGCAAACATGTCAGAAATTGTCTCATCATAGTTCATCTTAAACATTTCATATTCTGAGACTAGCATGCTTACCTTGGATTCTCTCACCTCAGACGTACCTTCATATATCAACTCGAGCTTGTCCCACATCTCCTTAGCTGAGGTGCATGTGGAGACTCTTGAATACTCCTTTGGGTGGACCGCGCACTGCATCATGTTGAGGGCGCTCCAGTTGAGTGTCCCTTTGGCAATCTGGTCCTTGGTCCATGTATCTTCGTCTTGAGGCAATTCATATGGTCCTGTTCTGACTATCTTCCACAATTCAAAGTTTTGTGCTCGTAGAAACACCTGCATGCGGTTTTTCCAATAGGGATAGTCAGTGCCATCAAAGAAGGGTGGCCTGGTCACTGAGTGTCCCTCGGCCATATACCCCTTGGTAGATTCCATTTGACCGTGAATCTCCTGATCGTAAGATCAAATAGATAAAGCAATAAATCAGGAGAAACTCGGCTCTGATACCAATTGAAGGGTTGCGGAATTCCCAATATGGTAATCTAGAAGGGGGGTTGAATAGATTACTGTCTCTTAAAAACTATTATCACGTTCTTTTTCTTAAAGCACAGATTAACAAGACAGTATCAAGATCTAAACTATGTGTAGATGAAGTAGAAACCTATCTAGCGTGTGAATATGCAACGTGCCTATCAAACATCTATCGTAGAAACGATCAAACCACGAGACACGCAGATTTACGTGGTTCGGAGTACACAACAGTGTATCCTACGTCCACGGCACACACACACACACAGAATAAACTGCTTATGAGCGAGTTCGGTGACTACAACTCACACACACACGTGTTTTCTGATGTGCACCCACGATCAGAACAACACACACGTGATCTCAAGCACAAGAGACGCTTGAATCACACAAACACACACACGATTGATAAGAATTGTGAAACAGGAAGAGTTCAGAGTATAGGAGTAAATCCTGATGTGGAACTCTTCTGAGAACGTCTGGATGGAGTTCAAACTTCGACTTGACTGCTTTGGATTGATGGAGAAGGTTGAATCCACGACGATCTATCTTCAGTACTGCAGGATCAACAGATCTTTCGGTCTCTGCACTGCAGACTTGAAGCAGAGCAGCATCAACTCTTTTCTCTTGGACTTGGCTTTAGGGTTTTTGGTTGTGGCTGCTTCTGTACGAGATTCTCTTCAAAAGGATGCTTATATAGTTGTGTTTTCATATGGAGAGTCGTGGGACTTGAAAACACAATCTCGGATATGAAGGAAGGTTTCCGTATTTGAAGATTCTCTGCGTCTGTCGACAGGTGTTGAGTGTCTGTCGACAGATTGCAACAGATTTGCAATAGACAGATTTCAGGTTGTTCTGACCTATGGCATCTGTCGACAGGCGACATCCATCTGTCGACAGACAAGGTCAGTTTTGCCAAAACACAGAACTCTGGCATTTCTGTCTGTGACATTTGTCGACAGGTTTCTGAGCATCTGTCGACAGGTGCCCTTTTTCTGAACTTAGCACTTTTCTGTCTGATCACAACTGTGGCATCTGTCGACATATGCCTTTGGGTTGTCGACAGGTACATGTATATAATGTACATGTGATCATTTTCTCATGATTTGTGAAGGCTTGGTTATATGCACTTGTACCTACATGATAAAACATGTATAGTTAGGTATAATGAAGACATAGATAACCAAATATTGTATCATGTTAATTGACATGTATGAAACCTCAATTCAACTCATTCATCATTAAAAACATTGTTTGATTATCATTTATCATTTAGAATGTGAATTCACTTAGTTTCCAGAATATGAACCCAACACTTTAGAAAGCGCAACGACTTGCCTATCATAACGACTCTATAAGTTATCGCAACGATTTCTTTAGAACTCGCAACGACTTGCCTGTCGTAACGATTTCATAAGTTACCGTAACGACTTCTTTAGAACTCGCAACAACTTGCTTGTTATAACGATTTCATATGTTACTGTAACGACTTCTTTAGAACTCGCAATGACTTGCTTGTTGTAACGATTTCATAAGTTACCGTAACGATTTCTTTAGAACTCGCAATGACTTGCTCGTTTATAACGATTTGCTTTGCACAAAGATTTCTTTAAACGCTCACAACGATTTGCTTTGCGCAACGATTTCTTTAGAGCTCATAACGACTTGATAAGTGTTCATAACGATTTGTTCTCTATAATGACTTGTTAGTATTCATAACGACTTGATAAGTGTTCTTAACGATTTGCTCTCTATAATGACTTGTTATTATTCATAACGATTTCATAAGTCATATAGACATCAACTTTACAGTTTATATCAACTTGATTTTTATCTTATCTCTTGAAGCATTGACTAGTCAAAGTCACGCATATATCTATCTGTCACTCCTACATTTATGAGTTCTGAACGTATCTCTGCATGCATGCAGACAATATCGTCCATTATTGTGCTTACTCTGTATACATCTTTTAAAACAAGCTATTTGGGATTGCTACTCTAGTGAATACTCACATCAACGTATACTGACAACAAGAGACAGTTTGAGTTGTCTACTGTCTAGCATTTAATGTGTGCAGGGTCCTGAAGACTTTCTATCATACAACGTTGGACCTAGTCAGAAGACCCTATCTCTTTGCGTGCTCAAATGGATAAAAGATAATTGAAGCTTCCAAATGTCAAACAGTCTAACGACTACTCAAGAGAGAGACAACGGTTACTTCAACGGACATATTTCAAAAGAAGAATAAATACAAGAGAAGTGAAGAAAAGAAGATAACAATTTTTTTCAAGCATTCAAGCATTCAAATTCTTCGGCAAGAAGTCCAGAGCCAAGAACTTCATTCCACTTAGCTTTTTTCTCTTTGCTCTCCACTAGTTTTGTGAAAATCTTGAGAGAGCCTGTGTAGTTCTGAGAGTGTGCTTAGTTTAAATCTCTTTCTCTCAGTTCTAGTTGCTTCAGATCCTTGCTTGTCAAAAGCTTGATCTAGGGGCTTGAATTTCATTCATTCTCTTGGTGTTGTTCCCTTCGGTTGTGAAGGAAGACCTGGTGGTATCCAGGGTGTTGTTCCCTTCGGTTGTGAAGGAAGACCTGGTGGGGTATCCAGGGTGGTGTTATTTCCCTTCGGGTGTGAAGGAAGACCAGCTGAGCTGGGTGTTGTAGCGTCCTTAGGGGGACTGTACCCTAGTAGTGGAATCCTGAGTTGTTGCTCAGGGACTGGACGTAGGATTCCGAAGGAAAGGAGGTCCGAACTAGGATAATTCTTTTGTTATGTGATTGTTTTCCTTGTGTGATTCCCTTACAAACTAACTGCTACTAATCTCTATCGAAGAACGTTGTTGTGTGAATGTTTTTGATTTACAGGTATTAATAGATTAATTTTAAAAGACCCATTCACCCCCCCTCTGGGCTCGTCAACTGGGCAACAAGTGGTATCCGAGCGAGTCTCTTCAACAAAGAAAAGGGATCCAACGATCTGAAGAGTAAAGATCCATGGCAGCCCAAGGTAACTTTGAAGGTCAGTCTGTCAACCGACCCCCTCTCTTCGATGGTGAAGATTATCCTTATTGGAAGACCAGAATGGAATACTTTCTACAAGGCCACAACTATCAAATTTGGTCCATAGTAGAAGAAGGTGATCTGTTAGTCACAAATGAGAAAGCTCAATGGACAGATGATGACAGAAAGAAGATCTCCTTGAATTACAAAGCAAAGAGCATCTTATGATGTGCTCTAAGTAAGAAGGAGTTCAACATAGTCTCAGCCTGCAAATCCTCAATGGAAATGTGGGAAAAGCTCAGGATTACTTATGAAGGCACAGACAAAGTAAAGGAAACAAGAATTGACATTCTTGTCACTCAATATGAAAGATTTCAGATGCAGTCAGGTGAGTCCATAACTCAAATGTTCAGTCGGTTCACTGACATCACAAATGGACTAGCTAGTCTGGGGAAAACCTATGAGATTGGAGACATGGTGAAAAGATACTTAGATCCTTACCGTCCTCATGGACCCCAAAGGTCACAGCAATAGAAGAAGCTAATGACCTGAAGAGAATGTCTGTAGAAAAGCTCATTGGGTCCCTCATGGCCCATGAGATCAACATGGAAAGGCTAGGAGAGTCCTCTAGCAGAAAGAAGCACTCCAACGCCTTAAAAGCTGAAGAAGATTCACCAGAAGCAAGTTCAGCTGAAAGTGAAAGTGATGCAGACAGCGAGAATGAGGAAGCAATGCTGTCTAGAAAATTGCAGCGAATTTTGGCTAAGAAGAAGAAATTCCAATCTGGTAGAAGGCACTTCAAAAGGAACAAGGACTTCAAGAAGCCAGATGGAAAAGAAATGAAGAAAGGAGAACCCATCTGTTATGAATGTAAGAAGCCAGGACACATTAAAGCTGAGTGTCCAAAATTCAAAAAGCCGGAGTTCAGGAAGATGGATAGCTCCAAGAAGTTCAGAAAGTACAAAAAGAAGGCGATGGCAGCAGCATGGGAAAACAGTAGCGACTCAGACAGTGAGTCAAGCTCCTGCAGTGATGAAGAAGAAGCCAACTTGGCCTTCATGGCTAATACTGAAGAAAAGGTAACCTCTGACTCTTCTTTTGATTCATGCAATGGTTCAGATTCGATAGTTTAGAAGAGGCTTTCAACGAACTATATGAAAAATATAAAGAAGTAACCAAACTATTAAAAGTAAGCAAGAAAAACATAGTTTGTATAGAAAATACAAACTCAGATCTAAAATCAGAAAATGATCAATTAGAAAGTCAAATAACTGAACTTAAAAGAAGAAATGAACTGTTATGTGAAGACTTAAAAGCTAAGAATGAACAAATAATTAAACTTGAAAACAGAAAATGTAGATGAACTAAGAACTGAAATCAAAACACTAACAGAAGAAAATACGTTATCTAGCACATTAGAAAAATTCACCAATGGTAAAAACTCCCTCATATTAAAAGGTGCTAGAAGATCAGGTAAAAAGAAAAATGGATTAGGATATACACCCCCAGATAATGAAGGAAACCATAGTTTATCCTAAAACATATCCAACACCAAAATTTGTACCTGAACAAGATATAGCATACAAAGCTGATTTCAAATATATAGAAAAAGTAACCAAATTATCCTGCTGTAGTCACTGCAACAAGTTAGGACATATCATAACGACATGCCCAACAAGACATAAGAAATGGATAATAAAAAGTAAAATAAATGACACTAACCCATCAGGACCCAAAAGAATTTGGGTACCTAAAACTTGATGTTTTTATTTCAGGTTATCCCTCGAGCATCCAAATGGTATTTGGATAGTGGATGCTCAAGACACATGTCAGGAAACCAGAAGTTATTCTCTCATCTCCAAGCTGAAGAAGGAACAGTCACTTATGGAGATAATGGGAAAGGAACAGTGATAGGCAGTGGCTCTGTGAATAACAAAGGAAAAACAGTCATAGAAGATGTGTTATTAGTCAAGGGATTGAAGCACAACCTATTAGCATCAGCCAGCTGTGTGACAGAGGCCATCAGATTAAGTTTCAAGAGTCAAAGTGCAGCATACTGAAGGATGGAGCAGTCATCTTTGAAGCTAATAGAGAAAAGAATTTGTATGTGCTCTATCTTGAGGAACTCAAGGAACAAGACGTCTGTCTGGCAGCAAATAAGGATAAATCTACTGAATTATGGCACAGACGACTAGGTCATTGCAGTATAGATGGCATGAGAAAATTGCTGAAGAAGAATCTTGTGGAAGGTCTACCTAAGGTCAGTGCAAAAATGGATGGTGTCTGTAGACCTTGTGCTAAGGGAAAGCACACCAAGAGCTCCTTCAAGTCAAAGACGGTGGTGACCACCTCAAAACCCTTAGAGCTCCTTCATATGGATCTATTTGGGCCAATGAGGACTACCAGTCTTGGAGGAAAGAACTTTGGATTTGTCATAGTCGATGACTACTCAAGATTCACATGGGTATCATTCCTAGAGCATAAAGATGACACTTTCGAAAATTTGTCAGTTTCAGCAAGAAAGTCCAGAAAAATCAGAAGTTCAGCATTGTGTCTATCCGATCAGATCATGGTGGTGAATTTCAGAATGAAAAGTTTGCTAGTTCTGTGATGATCAGGGAATTGAGCATAATTTCTCAGCACCAAGGACACCACAGCAAAACGGTATCGCTGAAAGAAAGAATAGAACCCTATTGGATATGGCAAGAACTATGCTCTCAGAATATGATCTGCCAAGATACTTCTGGGCTGAAGCAGTCAACACAGCAAGCTACATTATCAACCGAGTAATGATCAGGCCAATCCTGAAGAAGACTGCATATGAACTGTTCAAAGGAAGAAGCCAAAGATCAGCCACTTCAGGACTTTTGGATGTCCTTGTTTCATCCACAACAATGGAAAAAGGGACATTGGTAAGTTGGATGCCAAATCAGATGAAGGCATCTTCATGGGGTACACCTCTAAACCCAAAGGCTATAGAGTATTTAACAACGCACTTTATTAATTGAACAGTCTGTACACATTATTTTTGATGAAACTAACCCTTCCTTGAGAAAGGAAGTAGATAGTGATAATGAGGAAACAGATGAACTGTCCAAGAAACTAAAAGACTCATCAATTGAGGACAAGGATGATCCACCTCTGGAAGACATGCAACAAAAGGAAATTTCACATGAAAATCTTCCAAAGGAATGGAGACACAAGAAAGATCACCCACTCGAAAATATTATTGGTGATCCATCTGTAGGGGTAAGAACAAGAGGTAATGTAATTCCCTGTGATTACCTAGCATTTGTTTCTCAAATAGAGCCGAGGACAGTCAATGAAGCTCTTTGTGATGAATCTTGGATATTAGCCATGCAAGATGAATTAAATCAATTCAAGAGAAACCAAGTATGGTCACTTGTTCCTAGACCATCAGACCATCCAGTCATTGGCACCAAATGGGTGTTCAGAAATAAACTGAATGAAACTGGTGTGATTCTAAGAAACAAGGCCAGATTGGTAGCTCAAGGCTATTCACAAGAGGAAGGTATAGATTTCGATGAAACCTATGCACCTGTAGCTAGACTTGAGGCTATTAGAATTTTGCTTGCATATGCATCCGCATTAGATTTGAAATTATTTCAAATGGATGTTGCATTCTTGAATGGTTTTATTAAGGAGGAAGTCTATGTAGAACAACCTCCAGGTTTTGATGATACTAATTTTTCGGATCACGTTTTCAAGTTACACAAAGCATTATATGGTTTAAAGCAATCACCTAGAGCCTGGTATGAAAGGCTTAGTTCTTTTCTTTTAAACCATGGTTTCTGTAGAGGTCAAGTAGATAGTACTCTTTTCATAAAGTCAAAGGTCAAACACATTCTACTAGTCCAAATTTATATAGATGATATTATTTTTGGTTCTACTGATGAATCCCTTTGCAAGTACTTTGAAAAGTTGATGCAGGGAGAATTTGAAATGAGCATGATGGGAGAACTAATTATTTCCTTGGACTACAAATCAAACAAGGAAAGGAAGGAACTCACATCTGTCAAGCAAAGTACACAAAAGAACTCTTAAAGAAATTTGGATTCGAAAATACCAAGCCACTGTCAACACCAATGAGTACATCAACAAGAATGGACAGTGATAAAGATGGTAAGAAAGTAGATCAAAAGATCTACAGAGGTATGATAGGTTCACTTCTTTATTTAACAGCTAGTAGACCTGATATTTTATTTAGTGTATGCATGTGTGCTAGGTATCAGGCCGATCCTAGAGAATCACATTTAATTTCTGTGAAAAGAATATTTAGATATTTAGCAAGAACTCATGACTTAGGTCTGTGGTATCCAAAATGTTGTGAAATTAACTTAGTAGGTTATTCTGATGCTGACTATGCTGGATGCAAATTAGATAGAAAAAGCACCAGTGGTTGTTGTCAATTTCTTGCAGGATGTTTGATATCTTAATCTTCAAAGAAACAAAATTTAGTGGCATTATCTACAGCTGAAGCTGAATACGTAGCTTCTAGAAGTTGCTGTACACAACTCTTATGGATAAAGCAACAACTTGAAGATTTCGGATTAAACATCAAATCCATCCCACTGTTGTGTGACAACACCAGTGCCATTAATCTTACCAAGAATCCAGTTCAACATTCAAGGACCAAGCATATTGAGGTTAGATATCATTTTATTCGTGATCATGTAGTAAATGGTAATATTGAAATATCTTTTATTGATACAAATGGTCAGTTAGCAGATATTTTCACAAAAGCCTTACCCGAGGTGAGATTCACATCTCTTAGAAGGGAATTAGGCATGTGCAATTTGTGAAAAAGATTTGTTTACAACTGGCACATTAAATTTCAAAATTAAGTAATTTTTCCCTCCATGGCTTTAAGCAAAAGAAAATCAAATTATCCTTTGTAACCGCTCTCTCATTGAAGTCAGTTTGAATAGTCAAACTCTTTTGTCTTCTTCTGTCGCCTTTTGGCACCTCACTTTCCACAACGCATTAATTTATTCATAAAATCAATGACAGAACGATTCATATCTCATCGTCTACCTTTTCCCTTTTTCATCCTGTCGCATGAGCCGATGCCCTAACAACTCATATCTCAACCCTCTGCAAATTTGAACCTTCCTCCTCCTTCCCGCAAAATTTCTTGAGGGTTCCTTCTCTTCTCCTTCCGTTTCAACCCTCCAGAGACTTTCCCACCTGAATCCATGGCCGCACCAGTCATCGCCGGCAGTTTGGGTGGCTACAGCGCCGAGTTTCTCACTCCTGAGCAGCAGGAGAGGTTTACCTTTGTGAAGACGAAGCTCTGTGGCAATAAAGAAGTCGATGTTGCTAATCTGAGGAAAAATGGAATGAGCAGCGTGGCAGACTTGATCAATCAGATGCAGTGGACGGGAGTTACCACCTTTTCGGAGGTTAGTTATCCGGACCTGGTAAAAGCATTCTTCGTTTGTTTGAGAACAGAGGAAGATGGGTCCCTAGTTTCTTCAGTAAAGGGAACCCTGATTAGAATAGACCCTGAGTTGCTGAAGATGTTGTTTGATGTGAAGACTTCCGGGTTTAGTGGGGTTCACACTGTGGACGCCCAAGTGAAAGGTTTGGGAATTATAGGGCGGGCTTCAAGCTAAGGGATGGCAAGCTGGATATAAATCAACTAACTGCTTTCAACCGCCTCCTTCATTTTATTGTTGTCAAATCTTAGTTCCCAGAAGTGCAACATTTTCATCTTGCACAAAGGCCGACTCTGACATGATGTACTGGGCCATTCAAAATAAGGAGATAAATATGGCCGCAGTGATGATGGAAAGAATGAAATTTGCCAGAGATCAGATTTGGGACACCAAGAGCAAGTTAAATGTGTCCCTGCCCTATGCCCACCTACTTACCAAGATCTTCAAACACTTCGGTGTTGATCTTTCTGGGGCAGTTGTAGAGAAAATGGGCCAAGCAATCAGGTCCAGGAACCTGAAGAAGAGTGGCTTCTCTGTGGAAAATGGTGTCTGGTTCAAGGCTTCAGTTGCTGAAGGCGAAGCCATCATTGACGACGCCTCAGTTGTTCATCAGGAAATGGGATTAGAGGCTATGATTCCAGAATTGCCAGTGGAGTCAGTTTCAGTTCCAGCAGTTGTAGCAGCAGAATCATCAGGCCCCTCTATAGCAGAAGTTCAGCCTGAAATTGCATTAGAAGAAGAAAGAGTATCAGTAGCAGCTTCAGAATTTCCAGAAGAATTAGCTCTAAATTTTGTAGAGAGGAGAATTAAGGATATTCTCCCAGAGGACATTATTCCAGTTGAGGACCCACTACCCTCAACTATTGTTGCATCTATTCTCTCAGATATTATTGATTCGATTCCTTCCACCTCTAGTGCTCCAGAAAATAGTGGCAGTGTTGCTGAAGAGGCAGTGGCATCATGCCACATTGATGTACCAATGGAAGATATTCCAGTAGAGCTAGAGCACCCAACTGCTCAGGGTGACTCTGTGATGGCGGATGCTCCCATTCAGGGGGAGCAAGTATCAAATGAAGAAGATGCTCCTATTGAGGGGGAGCTATCAAAAGAAGGTTCAGTAGAAGCAACTCAAGTTGTTGATGATCAGGAGGAAAGGCATAGAGATTCTCCAAATTTGGATGACAGAGAAGGGGAGACTGCAAGCTCTTCGAGCTCAGATGATGATCAACCTCCTCCAGCAAAAGAAGGCAAGAAGAAAGGAAAAGAAGTTGCCTCTGAAGTTCCTCTCCTGGCTGATTCACCTTTTGAGAGGCAGGTCAAATAGAAAATTGTTATAAATTTAAAGCCTGTGATTGAGAGGCTTGATGCTCAAGGCACAATCCTGTGCTCTCTCCAATCAGATGTTAGTTCAATCTTCATGAGCCAAGCTTCAACTTCAAAGGATATCTCCAACATAAGAAATGCCATGAAGTGGTTTAACCAGGAAATGGGGTCTATGAAAAGTTTGTTGGGAGAAATTCTCAAAGTGGTTGGAGCTCAAGTTTCTCCTCCTCCACCTCCTGCAGCCCAGGTTCCACAGTTAGGGCCATCAGCTCAAGAAGCAGGGCCAATAGGGCCAGAAGCAACAGCAGCACCAGCAGAGGCAGCAGTGAATATTGAAGGGCCATCTGGGCCGAATGATCAGGTTAAAGAGCCTCCAGGGCCAGCTGAGCAAGGGTCAGGGCCATCAGGGCCATTGGAGAGTGAGTCTGTGCAGAAAGAGGCAGAAGAATACTTGGCACCCAAGCCCCCAACTCCCTCTTCTCCCTCTCACACACCTATCCCTCCAACTCCACCCTCAGCTCCTACAGCTCCTCCTGCTCCACAAACATTCAAGAAGCCTCAATCCAGACCAATCTCTTCTCCTACTCCATTTCCTCCTCAGTCCACCTCATCTCCTACCTCCTCTACTACAATTCCTTCTCCTTCTCCTGTACTTGAGGCCCCTCCAGCATCCTCAGCTGGAGCCTCCTCCTCTTCCTCTGGTCCCTCCCTTGGACCAGTTGATGATTTCCCAACTACTTCCCACTCTTTTCTTCATCCTACTCCTCCACCCTCTTTCATCACTATCATACCTGAAAGAGCCCAACTTAACTCTCCCTTTATGGAAAAGATAAATGATGAGTTTGAGGAAGGCATTCTCAGGTCTGTGCTGAAGGTTGGGGAGCACATTCACAGGGCAGACCCTTCTAGTCCTGCCCCCAAGAAAGGAAACTCACTTCTACTTCCTCCCTTTCCTCTGAACCCAAATACCCACCTTTGTGGTTTTCTCTCACAGTGGACAACAAACAAACCCACTGTATAGGGAATACCTTTCCAAAGTTGTTCTTGCCACCATCATTAACCTTCCTTTTCAAAATCTTTCAGATCATTTGAACACCATTCTACACACTTCTCTTTCAAAATCCGAAAAGTCCAAAATCTTCTCTCTTGCCCACTCCAAAACTGAAGATCAATGGGGCAAAGGTCACAAGGATCTCCTAAAGAAATTCATTCTTGCCAAATCTGCCAGATTTCCTCCAAGGGACCACTCCCTGACCTTGTCTGAGTGGTTCAGGATGTATCACTAAGAACTTTGGGCACCCTTCATTCAAAAGGAAATCAAAATGATCAGGCATTTCATGGTATTCAACAATTACAGATATGTTCAAAGACTTCCAGAGGTTCAGCTCAGCCAATTCAGAAAGGCCATTTCAGCTCTGACTCTAGACATCTCTCACACTTCAGATGTTCAGGTAGATTTTGCTACCCTCCAAATGCCTGAAGAGATAGCCCTTCCTCAAATCCATGTCCTTGTCATGGAATCCTCTGTAGGATCCATCATCTTTGAGCGTTTTTCCAGAGTAATGAGCAGAATTAAAGTATAGAAAGGCTGCCTGGTTGCTTTTCCTAGATTCCTATTTAGGGAATATCACTAGGGACATGTAAGTGCTGAAGTTCTAGCCCCCATTCTGTCTGAATGTGAAAGGCTGACATCCTCAGAATGGTCCAAGTTCTATCCCTTGTCACCTCAGCAGTTGTTTGAAATCAATGAAGCTCAGGCCAGGGAAGACAAACCAGCCATTTCTCCAGCTACTTTCCTTGATATGAACTCCATTCATCTGGTTGATGACCCTTTCAAAGTCTGGGAGGAAAGATACAAAGTTTATGTAGCCCTACACAAGGCTCTCATAGACAACCACAATCACTATCCTGTGACCATGGACCAATTCCTCACCTGTGCCAGCTTTGGGACTCGTCATTTCCTCAAGATGAGCATGGACAAGAATGCATATGCTGATCTTCTCTATCAGCACCTAGATCTTCATCTCAAAAGGATGGCTTCCTCCATGGGACCATCCTACTCTTTGTCTTTTGGAGTTTTTAAAACTCATTTTGAAGAGCAGGAAGCACAGGCATGGGAAACCATTTCCCATTTTGCCTCTCTTTTGTCCCCTGCCTTCTATTTACCTGTACCACCTCAAAGTTAATGAAAATTCCCTTGGTCCTCTGCCTCTATCTTTTCTCTTCTTTCTTTGTCTCCGATTGTCTTTTTGCTCAATGACAAAAAGGGGGAGAAAATTAGCATGTCTGAAATACATTCCAATAATTTTTCAAGAAGAAAATTAGCATGTCTTATCTTCAGATTGATTTCAGATATTTTTCATCCATGCTTATTGTTCAGTTTTGTCATCAGCAAAAAGGGGGAGATTGATGATCAGTCTGTCCCCATGTAATTTTAATGTATTTTGGTTATTAACAAAACTAAACTAGTTTTTATAAACAATATCTAATGAATATTTCATAAATCTTAAAGTACAGGAAAAATACCAAGGTCAATCAAGTCAATAAAGGTATGCATTACTTCTCTGAAGCTTTAATCTTTTCAACATGATATTTCTCTAAGTCCATATCGATTTCTGTTGAAATTCATAACGATTTCCTTATAAGACCGAAAAGTCATGTTGTTTCAATCAAGTCGATGTCATAACGACTCTATAAGTTATCACAACGATTTCTTTAGAAAGCGCAACGACTTGCCTTTCATAACGACTCTATAAGTTATCGCAACGATTTCTTTAGAAAGTGTAACGACCTGCCTATCATAACGACTCTATAAGTTATCGCAACGATTTCTTTAGAACTCGCAATGACTTGCCTGTCGTAACGATTTCATAAGTTACCGTAACGACTTCTTTAGAACTCGCAACGACTTGCTTGTTATAACGATTTCATAAGTTACCGTAAGACTTCTTTAGAACTCGCAACGACTTGCTTGTTGTAACGATTTCATAAGTTACCGTAACGATTTCTTTAGAACTCGCAATGACTTGCTCGTTCATAACGATTTGCTTTGCACAAAGATTTCTTTAAGCGCTCACAACGATTTGCTTTGCGCAACGATTTCTTTAGAGCTCATAACGACTTGATAAGTGTTCATAACGATTTGTTCTCTATAATGACTTGTTAGTATTCATAACGACTTGATAAGTGTTCATAACGATTTGCTCTCTATAATGACTTGTTATTATTCATAACGATTTCATAAGTCATATAGACATCAACTTTATAGTTTATATCAACTTGATTTTTATCTTATCTCTTGAAGCATTGACTAGTCAAAGTCACGCATATATCTATCTGTCACTCCTGCATTTATGAGTTCTGAACGTATCTCTGCATGCATGCAGACAATATCGTTCATTATTGTGCTTACTCTGTATACATCTTTTAAAACAAGCTATTTGGGATTGCTACTCTAGTGAATACTCACATCAACGTATACTGACAACAAGAGACAGTTTGAGTTGTCTACTGTCTAGCATTTAATGTGTGCAGGGTCCTGAAGACTTTCTATCATACAACGTTGGACCTAGATGTCAGAAGACCCTATCTCTTTGCGTGCTCAAATGGATAAAAGATAATTGAAGCTTCCAAATGTCAAACAGTCTAACGACTACTCAAGAGAGAGACGCAACAGTTACTTCAACGGACATATTTCAAAAGAAGAATAAATACAAGAGAAGAGAAGAAAAGAAGATAACAATTTTTTTCAAGCATTCAAGCATTCAAATTCTTCGACAAGAAGTCCAGAGCCAAGAATTTCATTCCACTTAGCTTTTTGCTCTTTGCTCTCCACTAGTTTTGTGAAAATCTTGAGAGAGCCTGTGTAGTTCTGAGAGTGTGCTTAGCTTAAATCTCTTTCTCTCAGTTCTAGTTACTTCAGATCCTTGCTTGTTAAAAGCTTGATCTAGGAGCTTGAATTTCATTCATTCTCTTGATGTTGTTCCCTTCGGTTGTGAAGGAAGACTGGTGGTATCCAGGGTGTTGTTCCCTTCGGTTGTGAAGGAAGACCTGGTGGGGTATCCAGGGTGGTGTTATTTCCCTTCGGATGTGAAGGAAGACCAGCTGAGCTAGGTGTTGTAGCGTCCTTAGGGGGACTGTACCCTAGTAGTGGAATCCTGAGTTGTTGCTCAGGGACTGGACGTAGGACTCCTAAGGAAAGGAGGTCCGAACTAGGATAATTCTTGTGTTGTGTGATTGTTTTCCTTGTGTGATTCCCTTACGAACTAACTGCTACTAATCTCTATCGAAGAACGTTGTTGTGTGAATGTTTTTGATTTACAGGTATTAATAGATTAATTTTAAAAGACCCATTCACCCCCCCTCTGGGCTCGTCAACTGGGCAATAAAGTCTGGAAAAGGGGCAAACTACGAGTAGGGGACCATCCACTCTCGCCTGAAAGACAAAGTCATAACAAATAAGGGGCAATGAAAATGAAAAGCAAAAGCAAAGGCAAAATGCCAAACCAAGCCTAAATGGCAAAGAAAAGCCAAAAGGTCAAAAAAGGGTAGCAAAAAGTACGTACCCAGAAAAAGGCTGACCAAATCAAGGAGGTAGCAAATAGTACGTGCCTCCACCAACAAATCAAATGAAAAGTACCCCTGAAAATAATTGATGACCAAGTCTTTTAGTGTGAGATATTGGTTTGGAAACAAAAAGTGGTTTTGACCCAATCCTTGCATGACTTCCTATTTATTTCTTCCAATTCGTCCCCCTAGGGGCAATTTGACCTTGTAAGGCCTTCCATGGTGGAAAATATCAAGAAGGCTAGAGGCAATCTCCGATATCAACAATATCATGCACGATCCTCCTTACTCATGGCCTCTGTGGTTAAATAGATTATGAGGACTCTATATCTTGACATGTGATGAACATGTGTCTTAGAGTCCAAAAATCCAAAAACAATGAAACAAATGAAAAAGACAAAAAGAGAGTCTCTTGATGTGTATAATTTCTCCATGTACATATTTTCCTTCTTATTTTAATAAAAAAATCAGAAAATAAAAATAATAAAAAAATTTAGTCGTATCATGTACATATACTAACATTATTTTCCTCATTTTCTTATTAAAAAAAATAATAAAAAAGTGCATGTACATATTTCCCTTCAGTATTTTATTTGTGTCTCTATCTTTAATTAGATATTAGCCCCTTGACTAGATCTCAAGAAAGGTACATCTTTTAGGCAAGGGGCTAAAGACAGATCTACACTAACTTTTTTCCTTTAAGTGTTGTGGATGCAGGAATGAAAGCAACATTGGCAAACCATTCAAGCACACAAAATGCACCAAGTCTAAATGTTCAAAAAAATCCACTAAGGAATAAAAGTTTTGTACATATCATAATAGGGGCATACCCCTGGTGGTACATCTGGAGCCTCGCTCCTCACTCCTAGCTCTCTCCTCTCTCCCTTACTAGGCCTCTGCCTACGTGAGCTACTCACCTCCTCCTCCTCCCTCTCCTGACGCCGGTCTGGGAGAGGAGGTTGCGTCGCCGTCAACGCCTCTGGCCGTAGCCCTCCTCGCACCACTGACGGGTCCCCCAAGGACAGGATGTCTTCAAGTGATGCGAAGGCTGACCCTGTCCTCACCTGCGCCTCCTACTGGGCCTGCCGCTGCTACTACCAGCGCTTCTTCAGCACTCGGTCCTTCAAGGTCTCATAATCTGCAGCAATCTGTGCCCGGGCTCTCTCCGCCTCCCTCTCTCGCTCCCTCGCCTCGAGCAGGCGACCCCGCGTAGTCAGCAGATCCTCCCCCATTCCCTCCAGGGTCGTCCCCGCTCTCTACCGCTGCACATTGATAAGAAAATGTGTTAGTCATAAACTCGTGCAGAAAAGGGAGTGACTCGGTGTCTTACCTCTGCCTCCAGATCTCGGATCCTTGCCTCTAGCTCTTGGGTCCTCGTCTGTAGCTCCTGGACCCTCGCCTCCGCCCGATCCAGAGCCCCCTGCAGCCGGATCGCCATGTTCCCGCTAGCTGGCTGCGCGGACAAGCTCGCCCCTGTATCCCGGCTCACCCGTTCCCGTGCTAGCTCCTCTCTCTTCATTCATACCCCTTGGTTAGTTCAAACCGAATCAAATCAAATCAAATTGTGGTCAAGGGTGAGTTGTGACTTACCAATGTCTGCGTCTCGGCGCGGAGTCTCTCTTTCTCTACAGCCTGCTCTGCCAATCTCCCCTCTAGGAGCCTAACGGCCTCCGACTCCGGCATCTGTCATCCACACTTAAAGGTTAGAACTAATCAATTAAACGACAAAGCTTAGAGTTAGAAATTCACTTACCACTCGCCGGTCTAGCCGGAGTCACCCGGCGTAGCGCGTCCGGTAGTCCTCTAGGTACGCCGCGCTGTCCTGGAGGTCTGTGTGCTGGAGAACCTGCTCCCCTCCACCTTGCCAGTAGGTGACTATGCTCCTGTGCTCCTCCCCCCAATCATGGTCCTCGGCAAAGAACCGTCAGCGGGAGTGCCCTTCTCTCCCTAGAGAGGGTACCTCTAAGGCCTGCTGGTGCCAACCCAAGGTGCGTACCACTAACTCTAGGTAGAGGGGCTCACACGTCTCGAGGCACAGCGGAAGCAGGTGGCGGTCGAACAGCGGGCGCCCCGCCACCACCGCCGGGTGGGACGCGTCTGCCTCCCCCAAGTAGGGAGTCCAAACCACCTGCAAGAAAGAAGAGAACATTGGTCAGTCACATCAAATGGAAATTGAATGCAAGAAAGAAAGAGTGCTAGTTGAGATTTATACCTGATCGTGGGGGTAGGGGTCGAGTCCCACCCGCACGTCCTCCACGCGCCGATCCGTCACCCTCGGATCGGGTGCCACCTCCCACCTGGCCATGAGAGGTACCATGGCCTAGCTCCCCTCTGTCTGCACACCGTGTCCCATGGGGAAGAGGGTGTACCCCCAGATCTGCACAAGAAGAAAAGATGTCAGTCAGGCAATTTATTTTAATTCGATGAAGAGCATTAAAGGAAAGTTGCATACCTGAAGAAAGGGGGTGAAGCCCCCGATGCTCTGAGAACGCCGCGAGCTGCTGGGGAGAAGAGAGAAGAGATGTCCCAACATCGCGGTGCCCCATGCATAGCTGCCTGCTCGCTCCAGGTCCCGTAGCAGCAACACGAACTTGCAGTTCATCTGCAATGACTGCGTCAGGAAGAGAAGCCATCCAAACAGGTACGCCACGAAGATCCAGACTGACCACTCCTCGCTCTTGTCCCCCAACTAGATCGACGCCCAGATGCCAGCACTGAACTCCTCAATTGTCTCTAGGGCTCCCCTCCTCCCTCCTCTCAATCCTACCGCCTCTGACAACGATCCGAGCAGGATGCTCCGGATCGGTCTCCTCCTCCCGGCCACAAACTCTGCTCCCAACAACTCCACCACGTCGTCATGGTAGTCCCTCCTCTCCTGTCCCACCACCGGCTCTCCCTGAACCGGTAGTCCTGTAAGATACGCCACATCCTCCAATGTGGGTATCATGTGCCCCCAAGGCATGATGAATGCCTTGCAGTCCTCATCCCACCTCTCTCTTAGTGCCTCAAGGTAGGGGACGTCCACGTGAAATGGGCATACCGCTAAGAGGTGCCCAAACCCCATCCGCGCTACTCGAGTCTGCTGGGCCTCTGGCAGCGCCCGGTACCATGCCCAGCATAGGTCCCAGGTGACTCTGCTCCTCATTCTGCCCTTTCCCTGCACAAAACATAGAAAAGTCAACATCAATATCGATTGCCATTAAAGAAAAATTGACGGTACCCATGTTGCCGTTGATCAAAAGTTGACATCCACAAGTGCGTCGTTTACCCAAGGTTGACGGCAGGGTACTCACCGTCAAGTTCAATGGGTAACGTCCAAACCCTTGCCGTTAAGTTCTTATTGACGACAATGGTCTGGCCGTTTATCGGAACTCGCGTCAACCTATGTTGACGTCAAGTGCCTGTTGAACCCGACAACACCTCCCCTGTTTCCCCTTCTATCCCACATTTTACAATCACACTCACGAGGGGTTTAGGGTTAATTTGACCTGCCTTTTGGCGTCGTGGCACCCTTTAAGGTACTTCCGCCTCTGTCTCCTCTCCCTCCCGGTCATCACCCACCGTCTCCTCCCCGTCTAGCGCACTGCTGCCGGTTTTCGCCGCCAGACCGGCCTCCTCCTCCGCCGTGTCCTCAGCCGCCGAGCCCCCGGCCATCTCCTCTTCCTCTTCTCTTGGATGGGGGCAACCCCAAAGCATCAGTCATTTTTCCCTCGTCATCGGGAGAAGCACAGTTCGATAAGAGATTAGGGAAGGATTAAGAAAAAGTTTGAGAGTAAGCGAATGAGAGTATGAGAGGAAGGTGAGAAGGTCTCCGGTGTTTGAAATGAGGGCAAAAGGGTGCCGGAGATGGCCTCAGTTCAAAAAAGTTGCATTTTAAAATTGACGTCCACCTTGTGGCCGTCGAGTGTCTGTTGACATTAATCTTCTAGCCGTTCATTTCTTGTTGACGGCCACAACGTGGCCGTCTATCTCTTGTCCCGAGGGTACCTGTCAGACCCAGTACCACGGTCGGTGACTAACTTATGGACATTTACTTTATTGTAGACGACCATAGATTTGGCCATCTATCGTCTGTCTGGTGATTAGCGACCACAATGTGGCCGTCTACTTGTCCTTGGCGGCCATCGATGTGGACGCCAACCCCTGTACAATTAGTCTTCACAGAACACACAATTCAGCACAATTGAAGACAATTTAACACCCCATTGAGTCCATTCCACACAATTCAAGCTACTCAACACATTGAACGCAATGCTACTCATTGTTTATTCATCTAACATTTGTGTTACACTTATTGAAATTGGGAAAATAAATCATTTCACTCTACGAGCCATAAAGAAATCACATGAAATGGGGCAAATTGTGGTAATATACTCTTCATAGACCCGGACCTCTCTCCAGTTCTCTTGAATAGCTTGCCCCACCCTCTTGCTCAATGTGTATCTATCCCAAGTCTTCTGTGTTGGGTTACAATGTGTATGATGACATGTGCTTAAATGTTTTTGATGATGAGTGACATAATTGATGTTGTATAAATGTTGGAAATAGGATAATAATGATACATATTTGTTTAAGTTTTCAATAAGTCAGTGTTGAATCCAAAAGAAGGTCATAGTGCTTCTAATTGGTAGTAATCTATTCAACCCCCTTCTAGATTACAATTTAAGATAGTTCTGCATATCCTTTCAATTGGTATCAGAGCATGGTTTCTCTGATTTACTGCTTTAATAGCTTGATCTCACGATCAGAAGAATTTCGATCTCATGGAAACTAACAAGGGGTTTATGGCTGAAGGACACTCAGTGTCTAGACCACCCTTCTTTGATGCCACTGACTATCCGTATTGGAAAAATCGTATGTAGGTTTTTCTGAGAGTTCAAGACTACGAGCTGTGGAAAATCGTCAGCAAGGGAGCATATGAGTTGCTCGTTGACGAAGATACCTGGACTCGAGAACAGATTCGGAAAGGTACCTTGAATTGGAGCGCATTCAACATGATGCAGTGCGCCGTGCATCCCAAGGAGTTTTCAAGAGTCTCTACATGTAACTCAACAAAGAAAATGTGGGACAAGCTTGAGCTCATTTACGAAGGTACGTCGGAGGTAAGGGAAACCAAAGCAAGCATGCTAGTATCTGAATATGAGATGTTTAAAATGAAAAATGAAGAAACCATTTCAGATATGTTTGCTAGATTCATGCTAATAATAAATGGGTTGAAAGGTCTTAAAAAGGAGTACTCAAAAAGTGACTTAGTTAGGAAGATACTTCGGTCTCTTCCATCTTCTTGGCATACTAAGGCCACTGTCATTGAGGATTCTACAGACCTTTCCACAATGAAATTGGATGAACTAATTGGATCCCTGATGACGTATGAAATAAATCTGAAAAGAAAAGAAACTGAGGTAATTCCTAGGAAATCCATTGCTTTAAAAGCCTTTAACAAAAGTTCTTCAAGTTCTAAGAAAGAGGCACAACAGGAAAGTGATGAATCTAAATCGTCTAGTGATAGTGAGAATGATGAGATGGTCATGCTCACTAGACAGTTCAAAAAATTCCTCAGATTCAAAAGAAAGGCTCAGGTAACTCCAAAACTTTTCTAAAGAAAGATTTTAGAAATAAGCTTGAGTCTAACAAAAAATCTAACATGATTGTATGCTATGAGTGCAAGAAACCAGGGCACATGAGAGGTGAATGCCCAGAGCTCAAAAAGAAACTGAAAAAAGGACAAATTCACCTTCAAGAAAGCCAAGGCAATGATGGCGACTTGGAGTGATGAAGATGAAGATGACAATGCTCAAGGAAACTCTGGAGATGAAGAAATTCAGTATTTAATGGCAAGGAGTGAAGACTCAAATGAGGTAAACTCTTTCTTTGAAAGCTATACAGTTGATGAATGGGAAGAGGCATACACTTTGCTCTTTGAAAAATTTTATGAATTCAAGTCTGAAAATAAAGCACTAAAAAAGAAACTCACTAATCTTGTGTCTAGCACAAACATTGATGATCAACTTGCAATCATGTCTAAAGAAATTGAATTGTTGAAAATTGAATAGGAAGGTCACTATCAAGAAATGGATTGCATGAAAGAAAAATTGCAAGAAAATGAAAACGAAAAACAAGTGTTAAGTAAATCAGTTGAAACTCTCCAACTTGAAAATCAAGAGATTCAGAAAAAGTTGGAACAAGCTCAGAAAGAACTAAAAGGTAAATCTGATGATCTCTCAAGATTTGTAAAAGGAAAGCAAAATCTTGATGTTGTTTTGGGTGTTAAACCAAATGTAACTAGGCATGGGCTTGGATTTCAACCAGAAAAACAAAAGAAACTAGGAGAGAAATTGATTACATCTTTTGTTCATTGTAGTCCAAGTTCAAGTAAACAAGTTCCACCCAAGAGCAAGAATGCTCAGGCTAAAGGTAAATAATCTCAAAACAATCAAAAGACCTCTTCTGTTCAACAAGCCTGGAAGTACACTCAAAAGGGAAAACCATCCAGGCAACAAAAAGGAAAAATGCAAACACAAGTTCAACATATCGGGAAAAGAAATGTTTTGAGTAAAACTTCATCATGCAATGTCTATAAAAAACTTGGCCACACTGAAAAACAATGCTGGAATAATTTGTACAAACTAAAATGCAAACAAGTTTGGATTCCAAAGCATTTACTTTTTGCCATGAATAAAACATTGGGACCCAAAGTAATTTGGGTACTAAGACCTCTTGTCTGATCCATCTATGTAGGAATGCATAGCAGCCCAAAATCAAAACAAATGGTACTTGGATAGCAGCTGCTCGAGGCACATGACGGGCGACAAAGATAAATTTTGCTTGCTGGTGGAAAAGGATGGAGGTCAAGTTGTGTTTAGAGGTAACAATAAAGGCCAAATAATTGGCACAGGTAAGGTAGGTAAGTATGCTTCCAACTCAATAGATAATGTGCTCTTAGTTGATGGTCTGAATCACAATCTCCTGAGCATTAGTCAATTGTGTGATTACATCACTGAGAAGAGAATTGGGCTTGTGCAAAATTTAATGAAACCAATGCACACTTATGGAGTAAATGATCTTTGTGTGTAGTGACTATGTGGTATATCAAATGGTGAGATGTGGAAGAACAAGTCAGGCTTGTTTGGAAACTATCATTATGTGTGAGGAAACATCCTCCGCCAAGTATCTATAGTCAAGTTGCATATAAAGATCATCAACTTCAAATGGGGTCGTTAGTTTCTTTCATTTCTGGCTCATTTATCTCTGAAAAAGTATGAAAGTTTGGTGCTCATATTTTTATAAATGCTAATGTTCTGTGAAAATGCTTACTTGGATGTGTACATCATTTTTTGAATTGCTTGAATTGATTGAAATACTTGAGAGAAACCCTTCATACACTATGGGGGAGTAAGTCAAGGTAGGTTGAGTGAAATGCTTGAGAGAAACCCTTCATATTCATTGTTTAATTATCTCTCAAACTCATGGCATTCATCTCACTCAATTCAAAGCCTCAAAACCCATTTACCAAGTACCTATCGACAGCCAGACCACCAGCTGTCGATAGATCCCCTCATCCAGAACCACATTTCTTCTGTGAAACAGTAGCTGTCGAGAGCCCCTTCTTTAGCTTTCAATAGATGGGCTTTTCCAGAACACCAGTTCTTCTGTTTCTCACTAGCTGTCAACAACCACATTCTTACTGTCGATAGATGCCCTTAAATTGTGATAACATCAACATTTCTTGGCAATTCTTCATGAGTATGTTCATATCATTGATGCAAGGGGAGAATTGGGAATTACTATTCATTACAATCTTTCATACTCACATAGTACCTAAGACACTTGATTAAATCACAATGATTTTGAAATGATACTCTTGTATGAGTCTAGGTTGTGTCATTAAGAAAATATTGAACAAATCTAATGGCTTTAACCTAACTCACTTGAATAACTCCCTTGTGGTCATTTTTCTTAAATGGATTGATAAGTACGAAGGTTATTGAACTTAATATTTTACATTGACTTTTGACCTTAAATACCCTTTGACCTTGATTTTAAATTAAAAAAAAAAAGAGAAAAGCTACCTATTTCTAAACTCAAAAGTTCACCAAACTTATATGACATGGGACAAAGACAGAGCAATGATGAGTATTTTTGAGTAACCGGGGACATGGGCATCACAAATGTTTGTCTTCGCGTCAAAAAGTCTATTCATTATCTCTGTACAATGGTATGCTGGTCACTCACACTGAGTAACTGGGGGTACGGGCATCCCACATGTCTATCTTCACATAAAAAGGTGAAAGTGATCCTAATTACCACTTTTTCCCATTAACTTGATCAAAGAAATAATTCAATGCGAGAAATAGAGTGAAGCCTCCATGCTTTTACATCAAGGGCTATATGTTGCTAATGTAGACATTATTTTCAAATACCAACTGAACATCACCCACTAAGAAATATGTTTTTCTACAATGGCTTTGAATCTTTACGAGAGCTTCCCTCAATTCTTTGCTCCAGGCAATGGCATCCCACACAGTCACACTGGCGGGAAACCACTTCATTTTCTAGATGATTTTTCGATCAGCTCTAGCCCGAATCTGATCTAGAGGCGCAACCATTTGCTCCAGAGATTTGGGAGGATACATGAGTTTGCAACCCTCCTGGGCTTCTGGTTTGTCACCCGCCTTTTCCATGAACAGCGGGGCCAACGAGTCCTCCTTCGGGGGCGACGTTTCAACATTGTCCTTGCCGGAGGGACCCGACTGAGCAAAGGGTTATCTTATTTTCATAGGATTTTGTATGATGTCTTCTCAATGCTGCAACTTAAGATTCCCAGAGTATTATCTCTTAACCATTGTAGAATTTTTATGTGTCTTAATACTAGTGTTTATGACACTTTGTAAAGGGTATAAACCTATTCTCAACCTTGGAATCCCTTTTGAACACTCATTCCCCACTCAAATCTTTCACAATTCAGTTCTGGGGTCAAGTAGTTCTTTGCTTCATTTCTTTCCTCTTCTCTTGAGTCAATAAGTTGTGTCGTTCATGTAATTTCCCTTCTTTTGCTTTTGTCAAGTCATGTATGGTTATCTTTTTGTAACTGTGTACCTTCAAGCTACATCAATGAAAACACAGCTCTTTGCTTCTTTTTACACCCATGTGTTCACTCACTATCTTTTTTAATGTTGTCAAAAGGGGGAGAAACATCAATTGTATCAATTGCTAATTTTGTCATCATCAAAAAGGGGGAGAATGTTGGGTTACAATGTGTATGATGACATGTGCTTAAGTGTTTTTGATGATGAGTGACATAATTGATGTTGTATAAATGTTGGAAATAGGATAAAAATGACAAAGACATGAAAGAGATGAATAAATGACCATCATGCTTCTATTGATCACTTATATATTCATTGTATTTCATTTAGAATCCTTTTCAATGTAGGTGTGAATGCATACAAGACAAGCATCAAAATGCAAGAGCAAAAGAACAAGAAAAGGACTTCATGTGATTACCTGTCGAAATCCATGAAGGTCCCTGTCGACAGATAGGTCATCCAGGAACAAATAAGCTACTGGAAGCTCAAATAGAGCAGTAGCTATCGACAGATGCAAGGTACCTGTCGACAGATGCATGCTGCCTATCGACAGCCAGAAATCGCCTGTCGACAGATAAGGCCTTTCCAGCAAGATCATGGTTCTAGAAACTAAAAGTCTGCAGTAGCTGTCGACAGATATAAAGTGCCTATCGACAGACGAAGAGAAAAGTTAGATACGAGATATGGATATGTTCTATATTAGGGTGTTTCCTTTTAGCACATCTCTCCATACTTGGACACCCATATATATAGAACATATGGAGGTATTTTTGCAGCAAGAATCCACCATATCAAAACCTAAGCAAAACCCAAGAGAAGAGCTTCTCCCTGCTGCTATGCATCAACTCTCTGTTCAGAAGAAAGAAGATCTATTCTTCGAGCAGGATCGAAGTCGGTTTGTCCACGGTTCAAGCTTCTCCACCATCTGATAATCATCAAGACGAAGCTTGAAGTTTCTCTCGACGACCACTACGAAGAGTTCTACATCAGGATTTGTTTCTACATCTCAGAACTCTTCTTTTCTTTCCACTCTTCACTACTTTGTGTGTGTGGTAGTGGTTCAAGTGTTCCTTGTACTTGATCCACGTGTGGTTTGTTGTTTTGATTGCGTGTTTGCATCAGACAACGTGGGTGTGTGTGTTGTAGAGTTGAACTCACTCATAAGCAGTCGTTCTGCGTGTGTGTGTGGACGGTGGACATAGGATGCACAAGTTGTGTACTCCGAACCACCTTAAATCTTCGTGTCCTGTGGTTTGAACGTTTCACGATAAATGTTTGGTAGGCACGTTGATTACTCACATGCTAGATAGATTGTTATTTGTTCTACTCACAATCAGCACACACATCTTAGTTCGAATTCTATACATATTTGTTTAAGTTTTTGATAAGTCAGTGTTGAATCCAAAAGAAGGTCATAGTGCTTCTAATTGGTAGTAATCTATTCAACCCCCCTTCTAGATTACTGTTTAAGATAGTTCCGCATATCCTTTCAATTGGTATCAGAGCTTGGTTTCTCTGATTTACTGCTTTAATTGCTTGATCTCACGATCAGGAGAATTTCTATCACATGGAAACTAACAAGGGGTTTATGGCTGAAGGACACTCAGTGTCTAGGCCACCCTTCTTTGATGGCACTGACTATCTGTATTGGAAAAATCGTATGCAGGTTTTTCTGAGAGCTCAAGACTATGAGCTGTGGAAAATCGTCAACAAGGGAGCATATGAGTTGCCCGCTGACGAAGATACCTAGACTCGAGAACATATTCGGAAAGGTACCTTGAATTGGAGTGCATTGAACATGATGCAGTGCGCCGTGCATCCCAAGGAGTTTTCAAGAGTCTCTACATGTAACTCAGCAAAAGAAATGTGGGACAAGCTTGAACTCATTTACGAAGGTACGTCTAAGGTAAGGGAAACCTAAGTAAGCTTGCTAGTATCTAAATATGAGATGTTTAAAATGAAAAATGAAGAAACCATTTCAGATATGTTTGCTAGATTCATGCTAATAATAAATGGGTTGAAAGGTCTTGAAAAGGAGTACTCAAAAAGTGACTTAGTTAGGAAGATACTTCGGTCTCTTCCATCTTCTTGGCATACTAAGGCCACTGTCATTGAGGATTCTAAAGACCTTTCCACAATGAAATTGGATGAACTAAGTAGATCCCTGATGACGTATGAAATGAATCTGAAAAGAAAAGAAACTGAGGTAATTCCTAGGAAATCCATTGCTTTAAAAGCCTTTAACAAAAGTTCTTCAAGTTCTAAGAAAGAGGCACAACAAGAAAGTGATGAATCTAAATCGTCTAGTGATAGTGAGAATGATGAGATGGTCATGCTCACTAGACAGTTCAAAAAATTCCTCAGATTCAAAAAGAAAGGCTCAGGTAACTCCAAAACTTTTCTAAAGAAAGATTTTAGAAATAAGCTTGAGTCTAACAAGAAATCTAACATGATTGTATGCTATGAGTACAAGAAACCAGGGCACATGAGAGGTGAATGCCCAGAGCTCAAGAAGAAGCTGAAAAAGGACAAATTCACCTTCAAGAAAGCCAAGGCAATGATGGCGACTTGGAGTGATGAAGATGAAGATGACAATGCTCAAGGAAACTCTGGAGATGAAGAAATTCAGTGTTTAATGGCAAGGAGTGAAGACTCAAATGAGGTAAACTCTTCCTTTGAAAGCTATACAGTTGATGAATGGGAAGAGGCATACACTTTGTTCTTTGAAAATTTTTGTGAATTCAAGTCTGAAAATAAAGCACTGAAAAAGAAACTCACTAATCTTGTGTCTAGCACAAACACTGATGAACAACTTGCAATCATGTCTAAAGAAATTGAATTGTTGAAAATTGAACAGGAAGGTCACTATCAAGAAATGGATTGCATGAAAGAAAAATTGCAAGAAAATGAAAAGGAAAAACAAGTGTTAGGTAAATCAGTTGAAACTCTCCAAGTTGAAAATCAAGAGATTCAGAAAAAGTTGGAACAAGCTCAGAAAGAACTAAAAGGTAAATTTGATGATCTCTCAAGATTTGTAAAAGGAAAGTAAAATCTTGATGTTGTTTTGGGTGTTAAACCAAATGTAACTAGGCATGGGCTTGGATTTCAACCAGAAAAACAAAAGAAACTAGGAGAGAAATTGATTACATCTTTTGTTCATTGTAGTCCAAGTTCAAGTAAACAAGTTCCACCCAAGAGCAAGAATGCTCAGGCTAAAGGTAAAAAATCTCAAAACAATCAAAAGACCTCTTCTGTTCAACAAGCCTGGAAGTACACTCAAAAGGGAAAACCATCCAGGCAACAAAAAGGAAAAATGCAAACACAAGTTCAACATATCAGGAAAAGAAATGTTTTGAGTAAAACTTCATCAAGCAATGTCTGTAAAAAACTTGGCCACCCTGAAAAATAATGCTGGAATAATTTGTACAAACTGAAATGCAAAAAAGTTTGGATTCCAAAGCATTTACTTTTTGGCATGAATAAAACATTGGGACCCAAAGTAATTTGGGTACCCAGACCTCTTGTCTGATCCATCTATGTAGGAATGCCTAGCAGCCCAAAATCAAAACAAATGGTATTTGTATAGCGGCTACTCGAGGCACATGACGGGCGATAAAGATAAATTTTGCTTGCTGGTGGAAAAAGATGGAGGTCAAGTTGTGTTTAGAGGTAACAATAAAGGCCAAATAATTGGCACAGGTAAGGTAGATAAGTATGCTTCCAACTCAATAGATAATGTGCTCTTAGTTGATGGTCTGAATCACAATCTTCTGAGCATTAGTCAATTGTGTGATTACATCACTAAGAAGAGAATTGGGCTTGTGCAAAATTTAAAGAAACCAATGCCCACTTATGGAGTAAATGATCTTTGTGTGTAGTGACTATGTGGTATATCAAATGGTGAGATGTGGAAGAACAAGTCAGGCTTGTTTAGAAACTATCATTATGTGTGAGGAAACATCCTCCGCCAAGTATCCATAGTCAAGTTGCATATAAAGATCATCAACTTCAAATGGGGTCATTAGTTTCTTTCATTTTTGGCTCATTTATCTCTGAAAAAGGATGAAAGTTTGGTGCTCATATTTTTATGAATGCTAATTTTATGTGAAAATGCTTACTTGGATGTGTACATCATTGTTTGAATTGATTGAAATACTTGAGAGAAACCCTTCATACACTATGGGGGAGTAAGTCAAGGTAGGTTGAGTGAAATGCTTGAGAGAAACCCTTCATATTCATTGTTTAATTATCTTTCAAACTCTTGGCCTTCATCTCACTCAATTCAATGCCTCAAAACCCATTTACCAAGTACCTGTCGACAGCCAGACCACTAGCTGTCGACAGATCCCCTCATCCAGAACCATATTTCTTCTGTGAAACAGTAGCTGTCGACAGCCCCTTCTTCAGCTGTCGACAGATGGGCTTTTCCAGAACACCAGTTCTTCTGTTAGTCACTAGCTGTCGACAACCACATTCTTGCTGTCAACAGATGCCCTTCAATTGTGATAACATCAACATTTCTTGGCAATTCTTCATGAGTATGTTCATATCATTGATGCAAGGGGAGAATTGGGAATTACTATTCATTACAATCTTTCATACTCACATAGTACCCAAGACACTTGATTAAATAACAATAATTTTAAAATGATACTCTTGTATGAGTCTAGGTTGTGTCATTAAGAAAATATTGAACAAATCTAATGGCTTTAACCTAACTCACTTGAATAACTCTCTTGTGGACATTTTTCTTAAATGGATTGATAAGTACGAAGGTTATTGAACTTAATGCTTTACATTGGCTTTTGACCTTAAATACCCTTTGACCCTGATTTTAAATGAAAAAAAAGAGAGAAAAGCTACCTATTTCTAAACTCAAAAGTTCATCAAACTTATATGACATGGGACAAAGGCAGAGCAATGATGAGTATTTCTGAGTAACCGAGGACATGGGCATCACAAATGTCTGTCTTCGCGTCAAAAAGTCTATTCATTATCTCTGTACAATAGTATGCTGGTCACTCACACTGAGTAACTGGGGGTACGGGCATCCCACATGTCTATCTTCACGTAAAAAGGTGAAAGTGATCCTAATTACCACTTTTTTCCATTAACTTGATCAAAGAAATAATTCAATGCAAGAAATAGAGTGAAGCCTCCATGCTTTTACATCAAGGGCTATATGTTGCTAATGTAGACATTATTTTCAAATACCAACTGAACATCACCCACTAAGAAATATATTTTTCTACAATGGATTTGAATCTTTATGAGAGCTTCCCTCAATTCTTTGCTCCAGGCAATGGCATCCCACACAGTCACACTGGCGGGAAACCGCTTCATTTGTTGGATGAATTTTCGATCAGCTCTAGCCCGAATATGATCTAGAGGCGCAACCATTTGCTCTAGAGATTTGGGAGGATACATGAGTTTGCTACCCTCCTGGGCTTCTGGTTTGTCACCCGCCTTTTCCATGAACAGCGGGGCCAACGAGTCCTCCTCCGGGGGCGACGTTTCAACATTGTCCTTGCCAGAGGGACCCGACGGAGCAAAGGGTTATCTTATTTTCATAGGATTTTGTATGATGTCTTCTCAATGCTACAACTTAAGATTCCCAGAGTATTATCTCTTAACCATTGTATAATTTTTATGTGTCTTAATACTAGTGTTTATGACACTTTGTAAATGGTATAAACCTATTCTCAACCTTGGAATCCCTTTTAAGCACTCATTCCTCACTCAAATCTTTCACAATTCAGTTCTGGGGTCAAGTAGTTCTTTGCTTCATTTCTTTCCTCTTCTCTTGAGTCAGTAAGTTGTGTCAGTCATGTAATTTCCCTTCTTTTGCTTTTGTCAAGTCATGTATGGTTATCTTTTTGTAACTGTGTACCTTTAAGCTACATCAATGAAAACACAGCTCTTTGCTTCTTTTTACACCCATGTGTTCACTCACTATCTTTTTGAATGTTGTCAAAAGGGGGAGAAACATCAATTGTATCAATTGCTAATTTTGTCATCATCAAAAAGGGGGAGAATGTTGGGTTACAATGTGTATGATGACATGTGCTTAAATATTTTTGATGATGAGTGACATAATTGATGTTGTATAAATGTTGGAAATAGGATAAAAATGACAAAGACATGAAAGAGATGAATAAATGACCATCATGCTTCTATTGATCACTTATATATTCATTATATTTCATTTAGAATCCTTTTCAATGTAGGTGTGAATGCATACAAGACAAGCATCAAAATACAAGAGCAAGAGAACAAGAAAAGGACTTCATGTGATTACCTGTCGACAGCCATGAAGGTCCCTGTCGATAGATAGGTCATCCAGGAGCAAACAAGCTACTGGAAGCTCAAATGGAGCAGTAGCTATCAACAGATGCAAGGTACCTGTCGACAGATACATGCTTCCTGTCGACAGCCATAAATTGCTTGTCGACAGATAAGGCATTTCCAGCAAGATCATGGTTCTGGTAAACCAGAAGTCTGCAGTAGCTGTCGACATATATAAAATGCCTGTCGACAGACAAAGAGAAAAGTCAGGTACGAGATATGGATATGTTCTATATTAGGGTGTTTCCTTTTAGCATGTCTCTCCATACTTGGACACCCATATATATAGAACATATGGAGGTATTTTCGTAGCAAGAAGTCACCATATCAAAACCCTAAGCAAAACGCAAGAGAAGAGCTTCTCCCTGCTGCTCTGCTTCAACTCTCTGTTCAGAATAAGGAAGATCTATTCTTCGAGCAGGATTGAAGTCGGTTCGTCCACGGTTCAAGCTTCTCCACCATCTGATAATCATCAACGAAGCTTGAAGTTTCTCTGGACGACCACTATGAAGAGTTCTACATCAGGATTTGTTTCTACATCTCAGAACTCTTCTTTTCTTTCCACTCTTCACTACTTTGTGTGTGTGGTAGTGGTTCAAGTGTTCCTTGTTCTTGATCCACATGTGGTTTGTTGTTCTGATTGTGTGTTTGCATCAGACAACGTGGGTGTGTGTGTTGTAGAGTTGAACTCGCTCATAAGCAGTCGTTCTGCGTGTGTGTGTGGATGGTTGATGTAGGATACACAAGTTGTGTACTCCGAACCACCTTAAATCTTCATGTTCTGTGGTTTGAACGTTTCACGATAGATGTTTGGTAGGCATGTTGATTACTCACATGCTAGATAGATTGTTATTTGTTCTACTCACAATCAACACACACATCTTAGTTCGAATTCTATACATATTTGTTTAAGTTTTCGATAAGTCAGTGTTGAATCCAAAAGAAGGTCATAGTGCTTCTAATTGGTAGTAATCTATTCAACCCCCCTTCTAGATTACTGTTTAAGATAGTTCCACATATCCTTTCATTCTGGGCTTTCTTCATCAGCTTCTCATTCTTCCCTGCAATGATCATGGTTGTGCAGTGGGATGAAGCTGGAATTCCTCATGGTATTCCGAGCTGACACAGGCACCGGTGTGGCTGGTATACCACCATCTGATCAGCACCAGTCAGCCACAAGTCCCTGTCCTCCCTGGTGCGAACCCTGAGCTCAATTGTCCTCATGAATAGTGGCCTCACAATGAACTCCTCCACTGGGAAGTAACCTAGGTAGTCTCGCCAGGCATCTCTGCTCTTCAAGTGTGATGTCACACACTTGATCTCATCATCTGGCTCATACCACGCTCTGCTGCAGTGCACTGAACTCCGAAGGAAGATTCTAGAGGGGGTAGGTTGTCTAACTTTAAGTGAGCTTCCATACATACCTGAAGCAGGAACAAGCTCCCACATGTGCGTCCACCTAAGCTCATCATAGTGAGGGAGCTGTAAAGGTGTGCCAGCACTGCAGAGGCTAGTGACTGCCCGTGCCATAGCAGAGACAGGATCCCCACGTGCTCGCATAAGAAGAAGTCATCACTGGTGGGGAACAAGAACACACCCGCCAAGTAGAGTGTCAATCCACGGGTCGCCCTCTCACCGTCCAAGAAGATCCCATGCTTGTTTGTCATCCTCAGCACCTCCTTCTTGTCACGCACAATGTCCGCCAGGATCTCTTCCCACGGGAGAAGAGGGGTCGTCACATCATAGTCCAGGCACTGTCTCCACCCCAAGAACAACTCCACCTCCTCGAGCAGCATGCTCGCCTCGAATCCTTGGAACACAAACGTATGCATATGTGGGTGCCAGCACTCCACGAGTGCCCCCAGTGCGTCAAATCCCCACCACATCTCCTTCATGTTTTTAGCCAGCACCACCATAAAGCTCAGATTCCACACTCCGATGTAGCTTCTCATGTCGATGGTAATGGCATTCATCAGGTTGACCAGCCACGAGAAGGCCTGTACGTGGCCCTGGCTTGGGAAGGCAGGAACCTCCTGCACATCCAGGGAGAACCATGAGAGAAGGTTTGGGGCGTTTTCAACATGAAGAGAAGCAAAATGGATGGTCCTTACCTCCCCGTTGACCAGCCGGGTGCTTAGATTCATGTGAGGAGGCTGGAATCTCCTTTTCATGTGAGGAGGCTTACCATGAAGAGAAGGAGGTACCTTTTGGTGGCTCTTGGCATGATGTGAATTTGGAACTTGCCTTGGAGCTTTTTGGACTGATGGAGGAAGTAGATGATTCTTCTTGACATCAGCATTCTTCTTTTTCTCTGTCTGTTTCTGAACAAGAACTTTCACAAGTTTTTCATTAGAATTAACAGAGTTCTTGTTCGCAACAGGTTTAACAAATGTTAATTTTGTTTTATTTTCATTTTTCTTATCTCTCACAGAAGCAAGACTTTTGTTTTTAGTATTTTTCAATTCATGTTGAAGCTTCTATTTTTCTGCTTTTAATGCAACAACTTCTTTTTCTGAAATTTGAAGTTTATCTAGCATGACATCCAAACCATTTTTCATCTTGTTCTTTTCATTTTCAAATTGAGCAATTTATTTTTCCAAATTGGCAATTTTATTACTCAAATTGCTACATTCATTGTCCAATGGTTTGTCATGGAACAAGCATTCAATCTTCTTTTTTAGATGACTGTTTTCTTCAACAAGTTGTTTGCATCTCTCATTTATTTGATGATCATGAGCCATGTTAGAAATTTGTTTGTTTAATTGATCATTATCAAATTTGAAGTTTTCATTGAGATCAATCAATTTTCCATTTTCATTTTCCAGATCAATGACTTTTGATTTCAATAGCTCATGGTTTTCTTTCAATCCATTTAGTTTATTTTCACAGATTTGGACTTCATCTTCCAAATTCTCTTTCTCAGAAGTTAATTTTTCAACTTCATTTTTCAAATTCTTATTTTCTTCTTGGCAATGTTTTAAAATCTTTTTCAAGTCTCTATTTTTAGTGTTCAGCTTTGCATTAAGATTTTGCATCTTTTCACAGAATTCAATCAATCTATCATGAGACATTCCTTCATCTTCATCAGAATCAGAGTTAGAATATATAGATGAGTCTAGAATGGATGTACCTGACCTTGTAGACCCATTTGATTTCTTGTGTTTTGAAGAGGATGCAGAATGCTCTGAGCTCATGGAATGTGCTGTTAGAGCCAAAGTCTTTTGAATTGTTGATTTTCTGGATTCATTGAAGCTCTTCTTTGCCATTAAGTGCTTGTGAATTTCTTTTGCTCCTTTTCTTTGTGAATCCTTTCCATCACAGCTGTTGGCCATAAAGCATAACTCCTAATTTGCTGAACTTGAAGAGTTCTCTTCTTCATCCTCACTTTGGTCTTCATCCGACCAAGTTGCAATCATGGCTTTTGGCTTCTTCAATTTGTTGTTCTTCTTGTATTTGTCCTTTTGATCTCAGGACACTCACCCTTCATGTGTCCTATCTTGTTGTACCTGTAGCAAACAATATCTTCATCAGTTTTTTGATTTCTGCTATCATTAAAATTTGAAGAAGAAGCATTCCTTTTACTAGAAGAATATTTTTTCTTTCCATTGAATTTTCCTCTTCTTGATTTTAAAAATTTTCTGAATTGTCGAGTCATGATGGCAAGTTCATCCTCATTAGACTCAGACTCATCAGAACTTGATTTTTCTTGAATTTTCTCTTTGTTGCTTGATGAAGCCTTAAGTGCTATTGGTTTAGCCTTAAGCATGTGTTCTTCACTTCTCTTCAGATTTATTTCATAAGTCATTAAGGATCCTATCAATTCTTCCAAAGAAATTTTGGACAAATCTTTAGAATCTTCGATGACTGTGGCCTTAGTGTGCCAAATTGAAGAGAGAGAGCGCAAGATTTTCCTTACCAAATCAGCATCTGTATAATCCTTACCTAAAGCCTTCAGTTCATTCACAATGATCATAAACCTAGCAAACATTTCAGAAATTGTCTCATCAGATTTCATCATAAACAGTTCATACTCAGAAACAAGAATGTTAGCTTTGGTTTCTTTTACTTGGGATGTTCCCTCATAGAGTAGCTCAAGCTTATCCCACATCTCCTTGGCAGATTTGCACATGGAGATTCTTGAGTACTCCTTAGGGTGGACTGCACATTGGATCATATTCATGGCACTATAGTTCAGGGTAGCCCTTCTAATTTGTTCCCTGGTCTAGGTTTCTTCCTCTCCCTGGTTCTCATAGGGACCTACCTCGACTACTTTCCAGATTTCATAGTTTTGGGCTCTAAAGAAGACTTGCATTCTATTCTTCCAATAGGAGTAGTCAGTCCCATTGAAGAAGGGTGACCTATTGATGGAATGGCCTTCGGCAACCTTGAGAATCCATCAATTAAAATGAAATAATGAAAGGGCAAGCAAACAATTCAAGTAATTAACACAGAGATCAAACAGAAGCAATCAAATCAGATCAGAAACAGATATTAACCCTCTCTGATACCAATTGAAGGATCGGATGGGTGGATGGATCAGGTCTAGAAGGGGGGGTTGAATAGATCTAACATCAATTAATGCGGAAGCTCAAGCAATTTAAAATTACTTTGAATCAGAGATCAATTCACCCAAACAATTTACTGATCTGAAGTGTGATTAGTGTGTGTGAGCAAATCGATTAGTAGTGTGAACGAAATCCCTATGCATGCATCTAGCGTAATACAAAGTCAAACCACAATTCAAACCATTGCACAGAGGATTTTTAGGTGGTTCGAAAATCACCTCCAGTGACTCCTACGTCCACCCCTCACACAGTGAGGCCACACTACTCAAAACCTTGAGTACAACACACACTGGAGCACGACGACTCCAAACACCCTTGAGTTCAACGACTCACAAACTGAGCACGACGGCTCAAACAACAACCGGAGCGCGACAACTCCAAATTAAGTACGACAGCTCAAACCACACCGTGAGTGCGATGACTCACAAACCAGAGCTCGACGGCTCCCAAAACACAAGCTAGATCAAAGACAACAAAAATCAGATCCTCTAGCAATGATCTGATTCATGACAAATTCGTACGCAGACATTTGTGCAGAACTTCATGCACAAATATCATAGACGAAATAATGAAGAACAAACTCTGAAGTGAGAAATGGATGTAGAATGAGTGTTCTTCGATGAAGAGGACTTGCAGACGCTTCAATTGAGGAGCCTTGATGGAAATCGATGGAGATTCTCCTCAATTGGCGATGCTCTGCTTTGATGGCATCTGAAATGCCAGAAATCCTTCTTCTCCTGTGCCTCTTCAGTTGGATCTGCTCCCTTGCCTAGCACAGCAAGCTTCTCTCCAGAGATTCCCCTTGATTCCCACGTCCTTCCACTTAAAAGGATGGCCTGCAACTTCTGGAGATGGAGCAAGATCTGGAAAGCCCCCTTTGGCCGCCAAAAAGCTTCTTCTGGAAGTGTATGGGCTCTCTTGCCTTTGGGGTATAAGGAGCATGGGTATTTATAGCCCCATATGTCCATAAAGTGCCTTGGGGTGCATGGGCACGGAAACCTAGGCCAAATCCCCTAATTCCCAGGCAGCCACATGTCCAGAAAAATTCACATTTTTGAGTTTCAGGTGGACTATGTCGACACCACCAGGGAGTGTGTCGACACACTGTCCCAATTCTGCAAAACTGGTCTTCTGGGAACTGGGTCTAGTGTCGACACTGCCACTGGCTGTGTCGACACACGGTCCCAGTCAGGCAACTGGGTCTTCTGGAATCTGGGACTAGTGTCGACACTGCCCATTGAGTGTGTTGACACGACTGGCAGACTGTGTCAACACACAGGCAGACCGTGTCAACACACAGGTGGACTGTGTCGACACCACTTGAGACAAATTTGTGTAAACCTAAAAATATAAAGTGTAAATAATTAATACAAGATATTATCATTAAAATATGAGATATTAAACATCAAAAACATGTTGTCTAAGTATTATTGTGATATGTATAAAATGTATAACATATTCAACATGTCATCATCAAAATCACAATATGTCATCATTAAAATCACAATATGTCATCATTAAAATCACAACATGTCATCATTAAAATCACAACATGTCATCATTAAAATCATAACATGTCATCATTAAAATCACAATATGTCATCATCAAAATCACAATATGTCATCATTAAAATCACAATATGTCATCATTAAAATCACAACATGTCATCATTAAAATCACAACATGTCATCATTAAAATCACAACATGTCATCATTAAAATCATAACATGTCATCATTAAAATCACAATATGTCATCATTAAAATCACAATACGTCATCATCAAAATCAAAGTATGAGTGATGTTCATTGGATATCATTAAAATACAACTTTAGGAAATTCCAAAACACACTCAACCCAACACACATCGTTTGACGTCAGTCTACTATTGACAGCAACATTTGTGGACACCGACTCTTGTAGACAGCAGGACCTGTTGACGTTAACTGTAAGTTGACGGCAATCGATCTGGACGTTAACCGCCCGGAATTTTCAAAGCTTTACAGTTCATATGGCCATTATCTCTCATACTTTAAGTTATTTTACAGATATTTAAGCACAAGCAGCGCTTCAAATCCGAAAATAGTCATGCGACCTTGAGTGTTACATAGGTATGTCTAACATAGTTTTAGTCACCAGAGGCGAATAACTTGGCGACTGTGAACCCAGAGTTCCCCTTTACCAAAAACTATGATGGGTTTGCGATCTCTCAGTTATTCGTATGGCCTTAGAATTTCCTTTGGTTCTAACTTGCATTTTAGATAGGAACCCACACCAACAAGCATTTAGGATTTCACTGCGAATATTCTCTTACTAACTCAACAAAAAAACAAAAACAAAAACAAACAAAAAAATGGAGATTTTCCTCAATTGTTGTGTGGTGCATTCTCCAAGCTCAAGTGGCCAACCAGGTCAGCACCATCTTCTTGAATATCCAAGCTGAATATCGGGTCTTTGTTGCCCCTTCTCCAGTTGTCCTACCGTGCAAATCACAAATAATCATTCCAGTCTTATTGAGTTCATGTGAACCTTTCGCCAGTCATGAGCTTAATTCTGGACTTCCGACTTTCCAAACATTGATTCCAGTTAGAATCTTTTGATAATCCTTTGAGAGTACAATCAATCCCCTTGTCTTCACAACCCCCTGGTTGGACAAACATCCTGATTAGGTCGGCGGGTCCCGACAGACTTCAGTTGTGAGATTTCCTTGATTCAACCGTCATATTACAACTCCTTTGACTCAGACAACACCAGAAACTAGTCAAAGTCCTACACAACAATGCCAGGGACCCTATCGTTGGGTTGTAGTTGTAGTTACAAGGGTAGATCATCTCTCCCTCTTTTTCCACATTTGTCTCTCAGACAATTCATCACTTGTTTCTAGCCTAACTCATTCATGTGGCTTGCTTGAATTCCTATCCTCGGAGATGGCCCTTCCATCAAATCTCCGCATCCTTTGTTTACCGAGACACCAACCTTTCAGTCCATTCTGCTCCCTTCCAAGATCAGGTGTCTCGGAGGGGCATTTGTAGACGTGAGATTTGGACCATCCCCGCGTGGTTCATGGCCCAGTAAGGCCTGTTTGACCGCTTGCTGACTTGCCTCGGGTTCCATGAAGATGTCCACATCGACTGCCACTGACTCCATGTTGACGGCAAGATCCTTGGTCGTCGACTATGGTTAACAGCCACATGTGTTGACGTCTGCATGGGGTTGGTGGCAGCATCGCTTGACGTCAACCTGGGTTTACTTGGTCTGTGCAACTGCCCGAGATTCCAGCCCACTTGCGCCCTCTCTTCGCCCATGCAATGCATGGGGCCATTCCCAATGGGAAAATGGGCCACCTTGGCACCCCCTTGACCCAGTAAAAAGCCTACATGGCCCCCTCTCATTAGTTCAAGCCTTAACACATGGATTGCCACATGTTTAAGTGTGTTTCTTCACACTTGAGCATCCTATGCTCACTAGCTCCTCCCTTACTGCCTATATATGATACTCCTTGGCCTTCTAAGTGAGGGGGGAGATGCTGGACGAGCCCAAGCTTTGATGCCTTGAGAGAAGAGAGAGAAAGTTCACTCCAAGCCATAGAGAGTTTCCACCCTTGTTCCCTCTCTTCCTCTCAACCTTTGGAGCATCCAGGAGGCTTCACCACGTGCTGGAGGAGTCCACTAAGCAGCCACCAACAACTACAAATGAGGATCATCTCCCTCCTCTCTTTCTCTTTCCCTTCCTTCCCTCTTACCTTTGCATGTTACACACACATACACACACACACACACACACACACACACTCTAGGCACGTAGTGCACCTCCCTACATGCCTAAAAGGGGTTTTCCAAACCAAAAACGGAAGGAAGAAGGGTGGTCATAACACATGGCCACCCCTCTTCTCAAGCCCGCAACCGGTACGGGGCTCTCCTTTTGGGGCTTCTTCTTTCTGTTTTGGACATTTACTACATTTCCCTAAGGTCTAATAGAGCACTCTTTGTGGCTGGAACACTTCAAGCTAGACCATGGAGCTTCTTCCTTTGGCCGGCCGAAGAGAGGAAGGTTGGAGTCCTACCATCATCCGCTTCGCGAGGCAACGTCACCGGCGCGATCAAGATAGTTCCTTGGGCACAGGTAAGGCCCTGGCGATCACCTCCCCTCCATTTACTTGCTGTTTTCTTTGTCTTTCTTCTTGGTCAATCTGATCAACCGGCGGGTCAAAGAAGCAAGCAAGGATCAACTAGCAACCATCCACGCCAATGAGGGAGCAAAGACAACGTTCGGAGAACCTCCGGAGTGACTACACTGCAACGGGGGCGTGGAACGAAGCGTCCACAAGCACCAGCCCCATTTGTACCACCTTACGGAGTAGAGGTACCCCTTGTAGTACCTTTACCTCCTATTGCACCGGTATGGCCAGCCAGTGTGGAGGAGTCCACAATGCTAGTAGAAAGGTTTTTGCGGTTGCAACCACCACATATTCAGGAGGTCCGAATCCAGACAGAGCATTGGATACATGAGATTGAGCGGGTATTTGTCACTATGAGATGTCCTCCAGCAGATAGAGTTATTTTGGCTACATATCAGTTGAAAGCATTTGCACAAGAGTGGTGGAGACTCAAGATGCAAACCGTGTTCGTGGGAAGTGCAGAAGATACCACCACATGGCCAGAGTTTCTTGAAGCATTCAGCAACACCTTTTTTCCGGTACAAATTCAGCAAGCAAAGAGGGAGCAATTCAGAACACTTCAGCAAGGAAATTTGTCGGTGTTGGAGTATCAAATGAGGTTTATGGCCTTGAGTAGGTATGCACCGTATGTAGTTACCAATAATGCAATGATGGTAGAGTACTTCATACGGGGGTTAAGGCCGGAATTACAAGATGTAGTGATTCCTTTGATGTGTGGGACAGTGGAAGAGGCAGCCCAAAGAGCAGCAATACTAGAACGAACAGTGCAAGCAAGACAGTCCGGCGGATCAGGGTCAAGCGGTGGTAGTTTCTGACTTCCTCAACAATCACCGAGAGTTAGCAAAGGTAAGGCACCTTCAGGAGGAGCTTCTTCTTTGGGCTTTGGCAAGTGGGGAAACAAACTAAAGAATATATTTAGAGGTCGAGGAGGTAGCAAACAATAAGGATTTCAGCAAGGTAGAGGCTATAAGCTGGAGGTGGAGGAGTCCCAGCAAAGCACGGCAAGGCAGCCCACAGAATTTAGATGTTACAATTGTGATCAGCCGGAGCATTTGGCAAGGAATTGTCCATATCCGAGGAGAGCTAGTTATTGAAGAGGAGCACCACAGCAGCAGCAGTCCTCAGCTGAGCGAGGTAGAGGCACACCTTACCAGAGAGGAGGAGGACGAGGTCAAGTGATGGCGATCACGAGGGCTCAAGCGGAGGCATCAAATTTGATTGAATGTATTATACCTCTTCTTGAATTTTCAGCTAGAACATTAATTGATCCAGGTGCATCACATTCCTTTATTTACGAAGACTTTCTTGATAGTATGGTACACCCTTTTAAGGAGATACAGTGTGAGCTTGTGGTAGAGGTACCGTTTGGAGATTTCATGCTTACTACTTATTATTTGGATGAGGTTCCTGTTATGATATAAGAGAATCAATTGCCAGCAAGATTGTATGCCTTCAATTGAAAGAATATGATGTGATATTGGGTATGGACTTGTTGGAAGCATATGGGGCGGTGGTAGATTGCAGAAAGAAGAGAGTAAGGTTCAGCTACCCAGGAGGCAGGATATTTGAGTTTCAAGGTATGCCATTTTATACCCCTAAATTTATCATTTCTACCCTTAAGGCTAGGAAATTGATTAATGCAGAGTGTGTAGCCTATTTGGCATCGGTTAGCTTGGTTGAGGCAGGTAAAACAGTGGACATGGTACCCGTTGTTAGAGAGTTTGCAGATGTATTTCTAGATGAGCTACTAGGTTTGGCACCACATAGGGAGGTTGACTTCACAGTTGAGTTACAGCCGAGTAGTATGCTTATTTCTAAGGCACCATACAGAATGGCACCTACAGAATTGGAGGAGTTAAAGAAGCAGTTACAGGAATTACTTGAGAAAGGTTTCAATCGGCCAAGTCATTCACCTTGGGGAGCACCGGTTTTATTTGTAAGAAAGAAAGATGGCAGTATGAGGATGTGTATTGATTACCGCCAGTTGAATTAGGTCACCATAAAGAACAGGTATCCACTTCCACGCATTGATGACTTATTTGATCAATTGCAATTAGCAAGGGTGTTCTCCAAAATAGATTTGAGATCGGGGTATCATCAGTTGAGGATCCGAGAGGAAGACATTGACAAGACGACATTCAGGACAAGGTATGGGCACTATGAGTTTGTGGTTATGCCATTTGGGCTAACCAATGCACTGGCGGCATTTATGAACTTGATGAATAGGATTTTCCATCCATATTTAGACCGATTTATTGTAGTCTTCATTGATGACATTTTAGTGTATTCAGTCTCAGAAGAAGAACATGCAGCTCATTTGAGGGTCACATTACAGACATTGAGGGAGCATCAGCTTTATGCAAAATTCAGTAAATGTGAGTTTTGGCTTAAAGAGGTATAGTTTTTGGGGCATGTCATTTCAGGTGAGGGTGTTGCAGTTGATCCGACAAAGGTGGAAGCAACTATGAAATGGGAGGAACCAAAGATAGTGTCAGAAATCAGGAGTTTCCTTGGTATGGCAGGGTATTACAGGCGGTTTATTCAAGACTTCTCCAAGATTGCAGCCCCAATGACAAGACTTACCAAGAAAGGAGTACCATTTGTATGGTCATCCGATTGCAGGCGTAGTTTTAAAGAATTGAAAAAGTAGCTCACTTCAGCACCGATATTGGAGATACCATCAAGACAGGGTGGTTTTGTGATTTATACAGATGCATCCAGGAGGGGACTTGGAGCGGTACTTATGCAGTATGGAAAGGTTGTGGCTTATGCATCGAGGCAATTGAAGCGTCATGAGGAGAACTACCCCACACATGATCTAGAGTTGGCAGTGGTTGTATTTGCTTTGAAGATATGGCGGCATTACTTGTATGGTGAGTAGTTTGAGATTTTCACGGATCACAAGAGCTTGAAATATATCTTCTCGTAGAGAGATTTGAACTTAAGGCAGCGTAGATGGATGGAATATCTTAAAGATTATGATTTTAGTTTGGCCTATCACCTAGGGAAAGCAAATGTAGTAGCAGATACTCTAAGCAGGAAAGCGGTTATAAGTCACATGATGATGAGGGAGTGGAGATTATATGAAGATGTGGCAGAAAACTCTTTGACTATTCCAAGTAGTCAGCAGAGAGCAGTTTTAGCCAATAGCACCGTGGAGCCATCCTTATATTGGCAGATTATAGAAGCTTAGAAGGTGGATGAGCATTTAGCCGATATTGTGAAGATGGAAGATGTCACCATAGGTGATAATTGTGTGGTTCGGTTCTGGCACATGATATATGTTCCAAATGAAGTTGGGGTGAAGTAGAAAGTGTTGGAGGAAGCACATCGGTCCAGGGACACCATACATCCCGGGAGCATTAAAATGTATCAAGACTTGAAAAGGTACTTTTGGTGGCCGAGCATGAAGAAAGAAATAGTAGAATTCATAGCAAGGTGTGCAGTATGTCAGCAAGTCAAGGTAGAACATCAAAGGCCAGGTGGATTGTTGCAGCCACTATCGATACCACAATGGAAGTGGGATAATATAGCAATGAATTTTGTTGCAGGTTTGCCCAAGACAATGTCAGGACACAATGGTATTTGGGTCTTCGTTGATAGGTTAACAAAGGTATGTAGATTGTTGGCAGTTAGTATGTCATGGGCAGTGGACCGATTGGCAAGATTGTATGTGGATAGAATTGTGCCATTGCATGGCATTCCAGTCACTATCATTTCCGACAGGGATCCTAGGTTTACATCTGGTTTTTGGAGAAGTTTGCAGAGGGTTGTGGCCACACAGTTAAGGTATAGTTCAGCATATCATCCTCAAACCGACGGACAGACAGAGATGACGATCCAGACTATTGAAGATATGTTGCGGGCATGTTGTTTGGTTTGGGGAGGCAGTTGGGAGCAGCACCTTGGTATGGTTGAGTTCGCTTACAACAACAGCTATCATTCGAGTATTGGCATGGCACCGTATGAGGCACTATATGGAAGACCTTGCAAGACACCGCTGAATTGGCATGAAGTGGGTGAGAGGCAGGTCATGGGACTGGAATTGGTGCAGCACTATGCAGAAATGGTAAAGTTTATTAAAGAGAAGCCTCAGACGGCACAAAGCAGGCAAAAGAGTTATGCGAATACACGGCGCAAACCATTATAGTTTGAGGTTGATGAATATGTTTTTCTGAGAGTTTCTCCAACTAAGGGAGTAATGAGGTTCAGCAAGAAAGGAAAGTTGAGTCCCAGGTATGTGGGTCCATTCCAAATTATAGAAAGAATTGGAGAGACGGCTTACAGGTTAGAGCTTCCAGTAGACTTCACCGATGCACATGACATGTTTCACGTCTCAATGTTAAGAAGGTATATTCGAGATCCATCCCAGGTAGTCAGCTATCAAATAGATGATTTGAAGCCGGATATGTCCATGCCGGAGTATCCTGTAATGATTACAGGCCGTCGTACACAGAAATTCAGAAATAATGAAATTCAATTGGTAAAGATCATATGGTAAAATAGGCAGGGCAGTGAAGATACTTGGGAGTTGGCCAATGAGATGTACAAGATGTATCCATATTTGTTTGAGTAAGCGTTAATTTCTTTTTAGGTGATAGTTGTATAAGTGTTGAACTACATCCATGTCCGTTTCTTTAATTTCGAGGACGAAATTCTTTTAGGTGATAGTAATGTAATAACCGGTACGTTCGGATCGAGGTTTATCAGGTTTGGGGGCCAATGTACGGCCCATTGGTAGACCAAGTGGGTCTAATTGTGTTTATACAGGTCTTTGGCAAAAGGTGGGAGGCTAGAGGTTTGAGCATCCCAGCCCAAACCAGCCTCTGGTGGGTTCACTGAGAACGCGTCGTATTCAGACGACACGATTCTCTTTAGTGAACGCATCCACCTTAGCTGACGCGACTTGAATAGGGTCGCGTCTATCTATCTTGACACATTTTTCCACTGCTTTTATGTGGGCGTCGCTGCATGCGCACCGCGTGGCGCATGTAGGGACGTCGGGTTTAAAGGCGTCGCCAAGGTCGGACGCATTTATAAACACGGCGGGAAGACCCGACGCGATTTAGACCCTGTGTGTTTTGGGCTCTTGGCCTTGGAAAGACTCGATTCGTACTGTTCAACTGGGGAGGATGATCTTGTAGTTCTGAAGGAAGATCCAGGCAATTTTGGGTGATTTAGAGTTCGACCGGCGTAATTCTGGTGCGAGGACAAGCTTCGGAGCGCGAGGAATCCTCTGGTGGCATTGGAATTGGGTCTTCTTCATAGATAGGGGACTTCTACCCTGTTTCTTCTGTGCATGATCTGTGTGTTTAGGGAATTATGCTTTAAATGTGGGAAATGGCTTATGCATGATGGGGAGAATGGTTAAGTATGTTAGACAACATGTCTAGGATCTTCCTTGAACTGTTATCCTTTGCTTAGTATCCATGTATGGCCCTGTGATGTGTTTTCCGGAATGAGAATATAGGTTGTGCTTCTGTTGTCTAAAAGGCATCTGATGCAGCGGATGCATTTTATGTGAAACCGTCGACCATGGCCGACGCAATTCAGTTTTAGGTAGCGTCCTGTATGTCCGACGCGATTTGGATTTGAATGGCGGCATCTGTAGTGGACGCGTTTTAACATGAGGCCACTCGAGCTCTGGTGTTCTGTGGCCAGTATGCCCAGTTTGTGTCCCACATTGCTTGGGCTGTGCTGTGCTACCAAGGCAATGTAGGGTCTGTATGGGTTGTGTTGACTCACATTGTAATTGGTAACGAGGTGTTTTGCGTGGAGTTGTGTGCATAGCAAGTTGGGTGTCACGCCTTCCGTAGTTGCCTCTCCAGTCAGGTTACCCTAGCACCGGGTGATTAGGTCTTGTCCCGGTACGGGAGTACCGTCAAGGTTTGTGTCATCTTTCTGAACAGCCTCACTCCTGTGCTTGAGTTGTACGTCCGGCTGAGGGAAAGACGACAGGGGATAGCGGATTGTGTTTGTGGGTGTGCGGCCATTTGTAGCACGCTCTTGGTTGGGGGATGGACACCGGTAGACGTACTGGTCCCCAGCTAGTCCTGTTTCCGGTGCCTCACTTTAGGGTATTCGGACGGAGTCCCTAAAGGTGTCAGGCTTGGGCCTGCAGCTGTATAGTCTGCAGGTGTGGTGTCAGTTGTCTCCACAGTTCTTGTCTTGTTGAGGTGGAGTGGCAATTGGACCTTTCTTCCATGGATGCGAGACTGAGAGGTGTACTTGTGTTGTTTGTCTGAGTCTGTGGCTGTTGTCGCGAACCAATTTTCGTGACTCGTGTACGGCATACCCTTCTGTAGCTTGTACTTGTGTTTGTGGTTTTCTGTTTACTTACTTACAGCTATAGCATCTTGCATAGGTGTGGTTATATGTTTAAATGCTTTACAACTTTATGTATCATATATGTTGTTCTTTATGTTTATCGGCTTTGGGGGAGTTGCCCTACTAAGCCAGTGACTTGTCAGGCTCACTCCTTCTTCTTCCAGGTGAAGGAGAGCAGGAGGATTCCCATCCCTCTTCTAGTTCGGGACCGCAATGTAGTGGAGTTGGGCCTTCACCACCAGCAGAGTAATGTTTTTACTTGTCGAGCCTTAGGGGTTTGTCCCGGGCTGTTGTACTTGTTTAAAGACTTATGTATGGAACTGAATATGTACATTCATGTGAATATATGTGAGAGATGGTAACTTATATGTGTTCAATGTGTTTCTTTATATTTTCACGAACATGTGTGTAATGATATCCCTTGCGAGGCTTCAGCCCGATCGCAGGAGGCGGAGTCGCGTCGGGCACATTATTGAGTTAACAGGCCTGAACGGCGAGGACCGTCACAACTGCCTTCATCAGTGCTATTTTTTTCTTGACGGACGAAAGCGGCCTTAAGAGAAATTCCTTTCCCTTTCTTAATTTCAGGCTCATTTCTCTTCATGTTGAGTTCATAGGTCATCAAGGATCCAATTTGCTCTTCGAGTGAAAGAGTTGCCATGTTTTTGGAGTCCTCAATAACAGTTGCCTTGGTATGCCAAGTCGGAGGCAATGACCTAAGTATTTTTCTGACCAACTCAGAATTGGTGTATTCTTTCCCAAGAGCCTTTAAGCCGTTTGTTATGGCAGTAAACCTTGCAAACATCTCAGAGATTGTTTCTTCTGGTTTCATCCGAAACAGCTCATATTCGGAGACCAGAATGTTTGCCTTGGTTTCTTTGACTTCCGAGGTGCCTTCATAAATCAATTTCAGATTGTCCCAAATACCTTTAACATAGCTGCACATGGAGACATCTGACTCATTAGGATGAATTGCACACTGCAAAATATTCATGGCACTATAGTTAATCTTAGATTTTTTAATCAGATCTTCCGTCCACTGTTCTTCGTCCTCTGGTAACATGTATGGACTGTTGCTTACAACTTTTCAGACCTCATAGTTCTAAGCTCTGAGAAAGACATGCATCCGGTTCTTCCAGTCCATGTAATTATTACCATCAAAATATGGTGGACGGTTGATCGAGTGGCCTTCAGCGATATACCCTTTGTTGGCCATTGCATACAAGGATCTCTCTTTCAGAAGAAGAGAACCTGCTCTAATATCAATTGAAGTGAACATGTGCAATGTACAACCAAGAGAGGAGGGGTGAATTGGTTGACTACCAAATTAAAATTTGATCTAATTTGATATGACAAACAAACACCAGTGCACCAGACTCGTTACCACAAGCTAACTACGTACGTAGAAGAGATAAAAGAAAAGGAGCAAACCACACAATACACAGTTATTTAGGTTGTTTGGTCACACAAGGATTGTGCGTCCCCTCAAAGTTGTGAGGTGGCAACACACTACTCTGAACTTGTCCAGAGATACAGAGTACAAACACTCCACACACAAAGAGAAAGACACATACATGCAGTCTCAACAGCATCAAGGCCTTACAGTCAAATCCTACTTACACACCACTCGTAAACCATGAGCACAACTCTCACACACACAAGAATAAATGTTGTGAGGATTTTCTCAATGCAAGGAACAAGAGAAATAATGAAGAGAAAACAGATTTTCAGAATTCTCCTGTCTGCGATGTTGAGAAAATGTTGAAGCCGAAGTCTCAGTAGTTGAAAAGCTTCCTTGGACGATGCACTGTTGTTGCAAATCAACCTTGACGTCCAAAGTCTTCAGCTTGAATCAGCAAACCATAAGGAAGAAGATCTGGAGGAAGCTCTGGTTCACCTTTTCGTTCTTGTCCTTTGTGGATGATTGGATGTCTTCTTCAAAGATGGGTATTTGAATTTCAGCCAAGATAAATTTCTACCTTGAGTCCCACGACCAATGAACTTCTTCTTGGCCGTAGATTAGAAGATAAGCTCATGTAGAATCCAAGATAAGAAAGAGTCATGTCTAGAGATGACACTAGTTTACCAGAATTGGTCAACCGAATTCTTCGGATCGGTCGTCCAATTTCTAGTTTGCTTCGACTGGGACTTCAGCTTGCACATCAACTGAATGTTCGGTTGTCCGATTCTGGAATTTTAGTCGTCCGACTTTAGATTTGACTTCGACCGATGCTTCTGCTGGAATAGTTATTAGGTGAACATCCAAAGTACCAATAGTTCGAATGGCTAAGTGGAAATCGTGACATCCGAAGTCAACATGCTTCGAATGGCAAAAATACAACGTGAATATACAAAGTGATTCTGCTTCGGATGGCAGATCGGTCGACCTTCCTCGATGGTTTCTTCATTGTGCAGGGCTTGCAGCCTGCCCTGTTTCTTAGGCATAGCATTGCACTTCTCATTTTCTTTCAGCATCGGGCACTCAGGTATGCGATGCTCACGACTTCCGCAGCGCAGACACGCTTCGGCTTTTCTCCAGCACTCATCAGCCGTGTGACCAGGCTTGTCACAGTGTTTGCAGTGGCTCTTCGTTGGAGTGTTGGGTACGAAAACCTTGGGTTTCCTTTCTTGGCTAGATCCCTTCGTGATGTTGAAGGGACGCTTCTTTCTGTTGGTAGGCTTAGCAGATGACTCACCCGAGGTTACTTTCTTCTTGACGAACTTCCCTTTTATATGGTCGGTGAAGTCCGTAGCATCTTCTAGCAGCTAAGCCCTCTTCACCATCTTGGCGTAGGTCAAGATGTCGAAAGGTTCGAGTTGAGTGATGTAGTGGGGCTTAAGGCCGTTTAGAAAGCGCTTAGCCTTCATCCTTTCAGTGTTCACCAGATGTACAGCATAGCGTTCCAGTCTAGAGAACTGGGCTTCGTATTCTTCTACTGTCAGGCTTCGCTGTTTAAGAGCAGCGAATTCAGCAGCTTTCTTTTCCTGTACTCTTTCAGTGAAGTACTTAGCATTATAAGCTTCCTTAAATTCAGCCCAAGTAAATTGGCCGTTAGCTTTTGTGGCTTCCACGGACTCCCACCATGCGCGGGCATCCTTCTCCAGTTGGAATGTTGCTAATAGGAGTTTGTCTCTGTCTACACATTGCATTACACGGAAGATCCTTTCCGTTTCCTTTAGCCAGTGCTCCGCTTCATCTGGATCTGTAGACCCACTGAACCTAGGTGGGTTCAAACCCCTGAAATTGCGATGCAGCTCGCCTGCACCCGGTTGGTTCCCTCCATGGTTACCACAGCCTTGCTGGGTAGCTTGTAGTATGGCACGAGTCAGTTCCTGGAGGGACTATTGCATGCCTCTCATCTGGGCACGTTCCGCAGTCATTGTAGCTGTTTAGTTCCTTCAAATAGGTTTGATAGTTATAATGCTGATTAAAAGTTTAATTTATGCGTGTGTGAGTTTATTTTAGCTGATTACCCATGGTTCTACCCACATCTCTCATAGGTAGGATTCACTGACTCTTAGTCGAGGCTGGTCAACCTAGATCACCCTATACTTAAGGATAACCTAAGCTCTGATACCACAAAATTGTCACGCCCCGATGCGGAATATCACAATCTTTCTCGTTAATAACTTTTCAAATGTCTAGTTACAACCACTAATATCAGAGCCATTCTATAAGGCCCAATTACATTGCAATAAAAGGAAAAAACTAACTACAACTCTAAGATAACATAATGACTCAAGGGTACTCCTGGCTTCACTCTTGGTCATTCCCTTCCTCATGAGTGTATGTGTCATCCTCGGTCTCACTTGAGAACACAACATCAAATAATGTAGGGTGAGCGATAACGCCCAGTAGGACTTAAATCTCAGGCTCAAGCAGGCTTTAAATAATTAACGCATTTAATGGCAGAGTATCTAAAGATAGCAGGTACAAGAGAGTCAAAATATAGCAAGAGATAGCACAACAGGTAATAGGATAGCACAATAGCACGAGATCGAGTATAGTTTCCAAAAATAGCACAATTATCGAGTATAGCACGAATAGCAGGATGGCCATAGCACAACTAGCACAAGTATAATAATAGCATGACGAGTATAGCACTTGTTTGTCATTCTAGACATCGAGAGAGTATAGCACGTTTTGTGTTTTGATTGTCATATAGATAGTCGAGATAGATAGCACTTGAGTGTAATGCCAAACACTCTGATCATTTAACTCCCATGGGCACTAGCACTTTCGGGCGTACATCCCAGGACCAGATCGGGCCCTTTATATATTGCCAGGCATTGGTTATATTGTATCTTTAGACAATTAGTCAATGGCCAATATAGAGTACCAAGAATAGTTAAGAGCACTAGATGAATAGACGAGATAGTAGAGAGAACGTGAATAGACGAGCGAGTAGAGTATCGATGAGAGCTAAGGGTACATCACGTAAAACAACGAGTAAACAGGCGATAGTAACAGTTGCACAACACGTGCACATCGTATTGGCAGTCAGGTGGAATTCACGATCTTCCCGCTGGCCATGTTATGCACAAGTCCAGAGGTCCAATGTGATTCAGGGTGTTAGGGTACAACCGGCTCGTCGACCATGTGGGAATCCATGATCAGAGGAGACTTACGGAGGCCTTGTGCAAGGGTTCACTAGTCTGGCGAAAGAAATATCCGACAGAGAGTTCACCACAAGCAAAGTAAAGGGTGTATATAAAAATAGGTGCTCGACGTTCTAGAGGGATTCTAGAACAGTGGAGCGTCGATATCGGTATATAAATAACACAAGAAACGAATACAAGTCCTTTAAAATAGGGCAATTAATATACTTTATTGCAATAAATTACCAGATACATTATGAGATATTTTATGCCAGATTTCAGCCATATATGGATGGTTCATGTGTGTGCATGTGTAAGAGAAATCATAGATAGAAAAGAAGTCGTGAATATATATTTCAAAGCATTCAATATAGCTTCATTTTAAAACAGGTGTTTTTACTGCGTGTATGACTGTTAAAAAGGCGTAAGAATTTTGTAGAAAGTGAGAGCAATAAATTTTATGGGTTTTCATCAAAAATCCTGTGAACGCGACGTAGGCCAGTAAGGGTCGCGATAGGGTCAGGGCAGATCGCGACAGGGTCTGAAAAGGGTCACGACAGGGCTGCCAGGACAGAAGGCCAGAAGGCCAGAACGCGACGTAGGGTACTGTCGCATTCAGAACGTGACCAAGAAAGCATCGCGATGCACTTCAGAATGCGACCTATCGGGCCGTCGTGTTCTCAGGTCCATGGCCCGAGTCTGACAGAGTTCTGCTCTGTCTTGGATTGCGGTCCAGAAATATCAGATTTTGATACAGGGTCGTTCAGAAAATCATAACTAATTGTATACACAAAGAAACATCATGAAACTAGTGGCAAATGAAACTAGACATGCGAGAGTACTTCCAGTAAATAGGAATTAGAGAGAGAGCAGGGTTTGAACATGGTTTGAGCATGAACAATAACGAGTAACATAGAACATGATACAAAGAGCAAGATTGATTTAATTCGAGCAACATGCTCAACAAAAATTAGGGCTTTCAGGGGCAAAAGATCCCTAACAGCAAGAAGTGTCTACAGTAAAAATTGCGTAGCATGGGATCAAGTGTACATGGAGATATGATTCAAACATGATGACTCGGAATTATCATGTTTGCAGAACTTCTAAAATCAAGAACAAAAGATTGGCTCGATGAAAAATTATGAAACAAGAGGGCTTTTGTTCCTGGTGATTGGAACTAATTATAGATGGATTTGATTTAGTTTTGCTTGTGAGAATGTCTACCTTTGACTCAATTTGTCTTCTAGGGTTAAAATCTCCAAGAACGAGGAAGAAGCTCCAAGAACTCCTTCTCCCCATGAGATCCTCTCCTCCTTGGCCTCTTCTCCACGTCCAACAACCTTTGGCAACGAGCTAGGGTCGGCCAAGAGGGTTTAAGAGATGTATTTATGCATGTATGGGTTCCTATTCCTACTTCTATTCTAATTGCTCTTTAATTACGAGATTTCCTAACTCCAACCTTCCTTTCTTGCTTTCCAACCTCTATTTAGGTTAGGATGGGATCTAAATTCATGCTAAATCAAAAGGGGTAGGCTTAGGAATCCAATTCCAACTCTTATTGCCTCTTTTAATGCTTAAGGAGTCCCTTTCTATTTAGGAGATATTAAGACTCCGAATTTAGGGTATTTTCTTTTTATTTACTATTTGTAAATTCATATTTTGACCCAATAAGTTCTAGAGGATCCATTAAGAAAGCCCATTACTCTTTTCCATTTAATGGGTTTTATTTAATGCTCTTTTCATTGAATATCCCTTTAGCTGAGTTTTTAATTTATTATTTAAATTTTTATTTTTCTCAAAAATTCAGGTTGCTACAGTTGGAATTCAAGAAAATGAGGGAAACAACTTGTTGGGTTATTACCAAAGTGTGTCACCCTTGGTTGGACATGAAACAAATCAGCTTAAACACCACAGACAGGTGTATGTCGACAGCCAGAGAGTGGCTGTCGACAGCTACTATCCATCCAGAACCAGATTTCTGGAATCTGGTCACTGTCTATCGATAGGCCAAAGGTGGCTGTCGATAGATGAGGAACATCTATCGATAGATGAAGACTGTTTGTCAACAGCTACTGGTGTTTCTGCATTTCTGGGTTCTGGAAGGTTGAGGCTTGTCGACAGATGGGTTCTAACTATCGATAGTCGCAGGTTAAACTTCCAGAAATGGTTTTACGACATCTTAGAAGACTCTTCTAAATGTTCCTATGATTCCAAACATGGTTAACAACATCAAAAGGGTCTTATTTACATCTCTAAACACCACTTACATGAAGGAAACAATTAGGACAGTAAGAGTGCAAGTTTTACGCATGCGTGGCATGAAGCTTATGAAAGGATGATCATTGAGAATACAACTCTTGTAAACAACATTTCCTTGCATCTAGTAGGAAGTTTTCCACAAGCATACTTGAACTTGACTTGATCATTAGCTAAAACATGTTTACAATGGACAGAAAAACAATCTTAAGGATGTTTTCAAAATCAAAGTCAAGTGTGAACGTGGTCAAACACGTAAACATGAAGTTCTCAACAAGAGAAAGAGACAAGAAGGAGAGAAGAAGGAGAGAATCCTACTTGCTTCTGAAAGACTTTGGAGATCTTTCACTTCTCCTCAATGGAGAAACTAGCAGCAAGAGGAAGAAGAAGTCCTGTGGAAGTGGCAGCCACGACAGGTACAGTAGATGGAGTAGTAGCAAAGCAGCTTCAGCAGAAGCAGCAGCAACAACTACGGCAAAGCAGCAGCAGCAGCTCCACAGAGTAATGGCAGTAGCAGTAGCTTCCGTAGTAGGGATACTGGGCAAGTGGTGGAAAAACCCATACGAAGGGTTAAGGAGAGTTTATATAACTCTTAGGTTCCATGTATGTTTGGCACGTAGCCAAACATGTGGAGCCGTAAAACTCCTCTTACCACCACCAGGCCACGTTTACCATGCAGTTTCCCATGACTTACACATATGGTAAAACATGTAACTCTTCTAATCCAAGTAGTAATAAGCCTTACGTAGCCAAGGCTACGTAAGCAAAGTAATTAAAAAAATGTTTGATGTAAATAAGAGATAAATCAGCTGGTCCATTTATCCCTATGTTTTTGTATCCAAATGATGTCCAATTAAGTTGAAATTTCAAACATGTGCTAATTAGAAGGTCTTACAAATTATGGTCAATTTAGTTTAATTTTTAGAATTAAGTTTTCACCCAGCAAAAATTGCCCGAAAAATCATTACATCGACTTAATCTTGATATCCGTGCGTCAATAATTCCGGATGCTTACATTTCTAATATCAACACATTTTTCTGGAAATTATGGTGTTTTCGGACTTCAATTTCGTTACAGAATTCCGGTGACGCCCTGTCGGAGTGCCCACCTCTGGAAACAACACTGGATTTATATTTATTAATATAAATTAATCCTAAATTAAAGACAATTATATCTCATGAAAGTAGTTATGTTTAACAATTAAAATCTTTTCCAGTAAATAAAATTTTGGGGTGTTACAACTCTCCCCCACTAAAGAAAATTTGGTCCTCCAAATTTAACAGATAAGAATTTAACACTAAATGATACTAACCTGTAAACAATTCTGGATACTTTTTTTTTTAATAAAAATGGTTCTCAGGGTCTAAGACCAGGAGGGTGCACCCACCCCCAAAGGGGGAGAATGTTCCCACTCCACCAGAAAAGAACCTGGGCCAAAAATAATATATAAGAGAAAAAGGTACAGCAGCTGAGGGGCATACCCCTGTCAAACCAACCTAATATTCATGAGATCTGCTTTCTCTAAGACCACCGACCCCTTACAAGAGAAAGGAAGGTTATGCGCCCCCCAGAAAACATCATTGCGCAAAGAAGCAACAGCATGGTTGGCCAACCGGTCAGCCACCTGATTAGATTCTCTATAGACATGCGAGATGGGAGAGGCATTTGATTTCAGCAGGTCAGAAGCTATCCGCCACAATTTGTATGAATGCCAAGAGGAGCAGCTGCAATCCCTTAAAGAGTTAACTAGAGTGAGGGAATCAGAGAAGACCGAAGCCAGGCGAACACCTAACTGATCCGCAAGACGTAGGCCATCACAGAGGGCCCGAGTTTCCGCAATGATACTATTACCTTCCCCATAGAAGTGAGCAAAAGCCACAAGAATATCACCCTCACTGTCTCGAATACATCCACCACCACCACATATCCATGGGTTACCTTTGGAAGCCCCATCAACAGTGAGGTAGAAATTATGAATGGGAGGGATCCAACGGATGAACTTCATCTGCTTGGAGTGAACCTGTTGCTGAAAACCAAAATGAAGTAAACAATTCTGGATACTTGGTTTTCATAGCATCTTCCAATTCCCATGTTGCTTCTTCTTGTCCTCGCTTATTCCATTGGATCTTTAGTAATGGAACTTCCTTGTTCCGGAGTTACTTAATCTTTCGGTCGAGGATTTGCACAGGTTTCTCTTCATATACCAGATTTCCTTGTAACTCCAGATTCTGATATTGAATAACATGTTCTGGATCATAAACATATTTCCGTAACATTGACACATGGAAGATGTCGTGAACATTAGATAATTGGGGTGGTAATGCTAGTTGATATGTCATTTCCCCAACTCTCCTTAATATCTCAAATGGTCCAATGTATCTTGGACTAAGTTTTCCTTTAATCCCAAATCTCTTGATTCCTCTTCGTGGTGACACTTTGAGAAAAATATGATCACCTTGTTGAAATTCCAGCTCTCTTCTTCGTTGATCAGCATAACTCTTCTGTCAGTCTTAGGCAGCTTTCATTCGATCTTGTACTAACTTTATAATTTCTGTAGTTTCTTGTATCATCTCAGGTCCAAGAATGTGTGATTCCTTCAATTCAATCCAACATAATGGTGATCTGCACTGTCGGCCATATAAAGCTTCAAATGGTGCCATTTGAATTGTAGACTGATGACCGTTGTTATAAGCAAATTCCATGATTGCTAGATGGTTACTCCAGTCATTTCCAAATTCTAAAACATAGGCACGATACATATCCTCAATAATTTTATTTACCCGTTCTGTTTGACCATCGGTTTGAGGATGAAATGTTGTACTAAACTTCAGCTTAGTTCCCAGTGCATCTTGTAGTTCTCTCAAAAAATGTGAGTGAATCTTGCATCTCTGTCAGAAATGATGTCTTTTAGGATTCCATGTAGCCGAACAATTTCTTTTAAGTATAGAGCTGCTAATACATTGACAGACCATTTTGTCTTGATAGTCAAGAAATGAGCTGACTTTGTGAGTCGATCAATTATTACCCAAATCACATTGTATCCATTACGTGTTCTGGGTAATCCCACAATAAAGTCCATATTGACACTGTCCCATTTCCATTATGGTATCTCAAAGGGTTTTAATTTTCCTACGGATTTTTGGTGTTCCGCCTTGATTTTCTGACATGTTAAACATCTAGCAATAAAATCTATAATGTCTTTCTTCATGTTACACCACCAGAAATTTTTCTTTAAATCGTGGTACATTTTGACAGCTCCCGGATGGATGGTATAATGTACCCCATGAGCTTCCTCTAATATTTATTTCTTGATTTCTGAGTTATTCGGTATGCACAATCTGTTTTGGAATCGAAGATTTCCATGAACATCTTCATTAAAATCAGGTATGGAATTTAGTTTTTCTCTGATTTCTATTAATGTGGGGTCATTGTCTTGTTGTTCTCCAATTTGCCTTAATAGATCAGATTGTACTGACAGGTTATCAATCATAACCATATCATCTTGTGGTTTAGCTTTCAGACTCAATGTAGAGAATTCTTCCAACAGTTTCCATTCTTTGACTTGCAAATGAAATATTTTAGCCATGGGATTCCTACTGAGAGCATCACTTATAGTATTACCTTTTCCAGGATGATACTCAATCTTAAAATCATAATCCTTGATATATTCCATCTATCTTCTTTGTCTCATATTCAATTCCTTTTGTGAAAATAGATATTTCAAACTTTTATGATCGGAGTACACTATGAATTGGGTATCATATAGATAGTGTCTCCAAGGATTTAGAGAAAAAATTGCCGCTGCTAATTCCAAATCATGTACTGGATAATTTTTCTCATGATTCTTTAATTGTCTAGATGCATAGGCAATAACTTTTCCTTCTTGCATCAATACACATCCTAGTCCGATATTTGATGCATCGGTGTAAACCTCAAATGTTTTTCCTTCTACTGGTAAGGCTAAAACTGGTGCAGATGATAAACATTTCTTCAACCTTTGAAATGCACATTCACAACTCTCATTCCATTCAAATGTAGTTCCCTTCCGAGTTAGTTGTGTAAGAGGTGAACCAATTCTGGAGAAATCTTTGACAAATCACCGATAATAACTAGCCATACCCAGAAAGCTTCTAATTTCAGTAATGTTCTTAGGTTGTTCCCACCTCTGAATAGCTTCAACATTAGAGGAGTCCACTGATAATCCCTCTTTAGAAATGACATGTCCTAAGAACGTTACTTGTTCCAACCATAATTCACATTTACTAAACTTTGCATATAACTTATGATCTCGTAGCAATTGTAAAGTAACCTGTAAATGTGCTTCATGCTTTTCCATACTCTTAGAATAAATCGATATGTCATCAATGAATACAACCAAAAATTGATCCTAATATGACCTGAATACATCATTCATCAATCACATGAAAGCAGCAGGTGCATTGGTTAATCCAAACGACACCACTACAAATTCATAATGCCCATATCTACTTCGAAAAGCTGTCTTGTGAATATCTCCTTCCTGAATTCTCAGTTGATGATACCTGGATCTAAGATCAATCTTTGAGAAATACTGGGCTCCAGATAATTGATCAAATAGATCATCAATTCTAAGAAGTGGGTACTTATTTTTAATTATTAACTGGTTCAGTTGTCTATAATCTATGTATAATCGCATAGTCTCATCATTCTTCTTAACAAACAATATTGGAGCACCCCAGGGAGATGTACTAGGTCTAATGAATCCTTTCTCCATTAGTTCCATCAATTGCCTTTTTAATTTTTTCAATTCTTCCATTGACATTTGATAAGGTGTTCTTGAAATTGGTGTGGCTCCTGGAACCAATTCAATGGAAAATTTTACTTCTCTACTAGGTGGTAATCCAGGTAATTCCTCAGGAAATACATCGGAAAAATCTTTTACTACCGGGATATCCTTCAATCCTATAGTATTATTGTGACGGCCCTGGATATTTATGCCCATTAAGGCTCCATATTCAGATCCGCCTCCCGCGAACGGACTGAAGTCTTGCGAGGGATATCTCACACAAGTGTCCAGTAAGAATATAAAAGACAACTACAATGTATAAGACACAAGAAGGTACATGTGCTCATACCTGCATATAACAATTTACAATTGTCCCATTACATTATTACATGTCCAATTAAAAAGTACAACTGCCTAGGGCATACCCCAAGGGAGCACAAGCTCACGCAACACTACTACAACATAACTGCTGGTGGTACAAGTCTAACACAACGTCTCCACAAGCCGAACCAATGGTAAGCCCTGAAAAGAACTGTAGGGGAGTGAGCCTCAACAAGTCATAGGCTCAGTAGGGGACCACCCAAAAACCTCAACAACTAAACAGAAGAGACCTCAACTCCAGAGGGTCTCACTAGCAACACTTAAAGCCAAACCATGGCATGCTCACATCATTACAATAATTAACAACTAAACATAATTATGACAATAAACACAAAGTCCTCAAAAGAAACGTGGGACCACAGAACTAGTACAACACTACCAATCCGCCCAACAACTGAAGTTCCTAAGCTATAAGCCACATAGGCAAATCACTGCCCAAGCTACAAGCTTCCCAGGCAAACCTCAACCTCGTGGGTAATAGGACAGCCAACCCAGTGCTGGTCCATTAAACACCAAACCACGATATATCAGAAGCTACACACACCAGGTAACATGATCGGCTACAACGGGCCAATCCATCACATACAAAAACCATAATCGAAAGCTTATCTAAAGAAAGGTGAAACACCATAAGTGGAAGGTTCCATCACACAGCCTCCACGAAGCACAGTTCCACCCAACCACAGTACGCCTAGGCCACAAGCCTCATCGGCAACTTACCCACCAAGGGTAACAGAATTGGCAACCACAAGCCAATCCATCTCATAATAAACCATAAACGGAGACTTACTTAAAACAGATAAAATACAACAGGTGGCAGGTCAATTCATAAGACCTCCATAGAAACAAGGGTATCACCTCAATATCTAAAAAGGTTGTATACACTATAAAACTGCAAAGCAACCCACAAAGGATACAGGTACCTACTACCTTGAGGTACCACAACACAAACACCCGTACGAAGGGTATAAGTAGGTGGTAAACACCATACAGAACCACAACTTTACTATGCCATCACTTAGGCACAACATTATTGGTGAAACCTCAACCGGCAAGTCACACAAGCCACAACCAGAGCCGGCAAAGCACGAGTCGGAAAGAACGACGCCATCACACGGGAACGAACTACTGGCTGATCAGGCCAGTATCCAACCCGGACAACACAACACAAGAACAACCTCTCAGTCTCGCAGTCACTGACGAAAGGTCCAACTGTCGCTCCACGAGAACAAGTCAAACAACTGTGGAGACCAACCAACACCACACCTACAGACACACAGCTGTAGGTCCATGCCTGGCACCTCTAGGGTCTTTGGCTGGAGCACCCTAAAGTGAGGCACTGGAAAACAGGACTAGCTGGGGACCAGTGACGTCTACTGGTGTCCGTACCCCCAACTACGAGTGCGCTACAAGTGACAGCACACCCACAAACACAAGCCGGTGCCCTACTGTCGTCTTTCCCTCAGCCAGACGTACAACTCAAACATAGGAGTGAGGGTGTCCAGGAAGATGACACAGACCTCGACGGTACACACAGTACTGTAATCACAGGGATTGTGCTTCCCCTTGACACAATAACGGATATTAAATCTAATAATATGGAAATAAGGAATGTGATCGCCACCTAGTAAGCTACCTTATGAACAGAAAACAAAGACGGCTAGCTTAACTAGGAATAGGAGAGAGAAAGGGAGGCGGACCTGGTGTCGTGACGGCCTTAGTGGCCGCGACGAAGCTGATAGCGCGTCGCTAACGCCTGTCGCATTTCTTGTCGCGTCGTCCTCCACCTCCGCGTTCTCTTTGTGCAGGAGTTGCTGGATGTAGACCTTCTTCCCGTCTTCCAGCCGGCTAGAAGATGAGAGCTCCTCGTGGAGAAAGATTGATTGCCTGCCACACAAGAAAACAAACAAAAGAAAAACCTATTAGAACACGTTGAAGGTAGTATCTACTCTAAAATAAAAAGGAAAGATGTGATCATGGAGGGAACGAACCTGGGGGGTTTTAAACCCCTTTGGGTGTAGGAAAACGTAGGTGTGTGTGTGGTAAGTATGCTCTATCTAAAAATGACATAAAAATGCATGTAATGAGAAAGGGAAAGGGAGAAGGAGAGAGTGACCCCATTGGGGCGTCTCCTTGGCATGTTTGCTGCTCCAAAGGTCGTCCGGAAGCTTCAGGAGGATGCTGGAGTCGCCCTCTTCACGTCCCATACTCCGAAGATGAGGAATGGGTTGTTTTAGTGGAGGAGGGTGTGAAGGAAGTGAGGGAAAAGGATGGTTGTGGGACTAAGTATGGATCAGAAGGGGTTTCGGCAGCCCTTCGGGGTAACAATGAGGCTCTCCTCGTCCTTGAGGAGGGGCCTTGTTTATATAGAACCTGGAGTGAGAAAAGGTGGTATTATCTCCTTGAAAAAGCTCAGAAATTAAAAATGGGAGATAAAGCCTCATTAAAATCGAGAAGAGAGCCCTTAGGGATGCCAAAGGAGAGTTCCTAGGGCCAGAATCTCGCCCCAAGGGGTGGAGATAATCCCTAGGATTAAGTTAGATTCATAGGAGGATAAGTAGGGGGCAGTTATGGAGGCCAGAGAGCTCGGACACTGTCGCGGCGTATCGTAGGACCGCTACTAGAAACGCGACGGGGCGGGCCGACGCGACAGTATTGCCCACGTGCATGGATAATGCATGGGCTGTCGCGGCTGCCAGAACTGTCGTGACTAGAGATGCGGCGCTACGATGCGTCGCGACAATAAATCCGAATTATTTGAGAATTATCAGCCAACCACATGGTAAGATGAGAGTTATTATGCCCCAAGGACTCTCTCAAGGTGATAATGTGTTGGATTTCAAGGCATTTTAATGGTTTAATGGGCTCAAAACAAGGCTAATGATGGGCTCAAGGTGAGTGACCAAATAGGGGCCCACTATGATAACTAGAAATGTGGTTCAACCCATTAGCCGGAACCAGGTGTCCACAGATTGACCCTCCTTAGCTTCCACTTTGCAGGGGAGCGAAGCAGAAGTGGAGTGGAGGTGTCATGAAGTGACGGCGGAGCGGAAGTGATGCGGAGTGGACTGAAAAGTGGGGGACCAAGGTAAAGAGACACCCGGTCTTACCAATGAGCAATTGGAATCTTCGTGAAAGCCCCGACTCAGCTGCTCAAGCAGGATGCCAAGAAGAACACAAGTCTGGACGAGAAGGAGAAAAGAAGAGGACAATCAACCCCTCGATTGAGAGGTACCCTAGCCGATTGGCTTGCAGGTTTCGTTTTGGAAGGACATGTGCGTGTCAGGCAGGTAACTCATGACTCTGTCCTGGGAGCGGTTCGCGACCAAAACGGATCAAAGGAAAAGAAAAATTTGGATAGGTAATCCAGACAGGGAAAATTCTTGTCAAACTGACGGGAATAACTCACTCAGAGGCAAACCTTCCGATTCGGAGTGGAATTGGATTTCTTGTTTGGAAAATGGAGGATGATTGGGCACTCAACAAGGGCTCATCAAAAGTCTAAAATGAGTCAGGAGAGCTCAAAGTCCTACATGATGCATGTTGGGCTAAAATAAAAGAAATCATCAAAATAAATGCAAAAGAAAGGAGAAAATAGAAAATATATCAAGAATAATATTGTCAAGCCAAATAGGATGGGTCAAGAGACTACATGTAACCGCAGTACAGGCCTGAACCCATCGTTCCCGTACTTATCTAACTCAACGGCCTGTCCAACAATTAACAATGTGCACCTAGATTATCATAGTTTTTGGTAAAGGGGAACTCAAATCCTAGAGCACATTGAGAACCAGCCGGTCCTTGAAGTGATATAATAAGTAGAATATCATATAGTAATACATGGAGTAAGGATAGAGATACAATACCTGGCTTACCTATGACGATATCTCTTTTTTGATTTTCTGGTTTTCTGATTTTTTTTTGAATTTTGGTATTTGACATTGACAAAAAAAAAAAAAAATGAGGTAACAAACACGCAACAAATTGAAAACAATCAAACAACACAACATAAATATGAAAACAACCCCTCGGGTAGAGAGATGACTCCCTAGACGACCGCGACCAAGTCGCGTCGCACCGCCCTGCCGCGACAAGGTCACGTCAGATCGCGGTGTCGGGACTCGGACAGAGCCCCGAAAAGGCAGGAAAACGGGGTTTATCCTTATCCTAGGACTCTTAGACTAGCATTAGGACTCCTAAACTTTTTCTAATCTCACCCTAACACCTAGTTGTGGGATTAGAGTGGGTTTATGACTCTTAAGACTCTATAAGTAAGGGGGTGGGGGTGCTAATCCCACAGCTAATCTTCTTTCTCCTCTTTTCTTCCAAATTGCCCTGTTTTGCAAGTATGAAGAGGGGTTACTCTGCTTTCCAGGAGGAGATACCTCCCTACTCCGGCCCAAAGGCTGCAAGGGAGTCCCACGCAAATCTCCAACAGCTGAGCGCCAGCCCAGGACACATTTGCATGCACCCGGACCTCCAAGTAAGTGTGTTTTTGTTTTCTTGTTCTGCAATTTCTGTACTTTTCGGTTCTGTTTTGCTCTGTTTTGTTCTTCCCGTTCTTAAACTCTCCTCTTCTTCTCCCCTTCAGATTTTACCTGGTCAAAGGAGATTCTCCAAGCTACCATGGCTTTCCCCTATGCTGGAACTACTCCCTCATGCTTCCATCAGTCACTTAAAAGAGTGGGGTTTGAGCACCGTTCTAGTGCTTGCTAAGAAGTATGACAAAATTATACACGTGTGGGATAGCGTTACAGCGCTAGCGGAGTTGTGGCATCCGCAGACCCACACGTTCCTCTTCCCAACGTTTGAAGCCACGATCCTTCTGGAGGAGTTGGAGGTCATGCTCGGCCTCCCGCGGTACCAACGGGGTGAAGAATTAGCAATCTCCTATACTGTGGAGCCAATCAACTCCTGGAGTATTCTCTCAGAGATCACCATGAAGAAAGAGGATCTACGGTCTATGATGAGCGGGATGCATGCTCACCTCCTACCCATCACACAGTGGATCACTTCGCAATGTAAGCGTAAGACGCATAATTATTAGGCCATTGCTAAAGCGGCTGCGATCTGCATATGCGGGGTCATCCTCTTCCCCACGACGGACGAGGCCATCTCCTTTGCAAACCTCAGCATCGTGGATTCCCTTTCTAAAGGTATGAACATTGGGCAAGCGGTCTTGGGATTTCTTTATGCCGGCTTGTCTTCCGCCGCTATGGGAGGTCCCTTCTTTGGCTCTATTGTTGCCCTTGAGCTTTGGATGGGGGTTCACATTCAATTCCGGGCGATGGATGTTCTGGCCACGGAGTGCAAATCGATGCTCAATCACCCATTGACCTATGTAGGTGGTCCTCTCCACATGTCTACCCGGGTTTGGTGCAAGACCGCACAGTGAAGGGGTTGAAAGCTTGGCGTGATTATTTCAGGAAGCTCACCGTGGTGGGGTTTGATATGCGCCCCCGCTTCATGCATGGCCGGATAGTCCACCTTCCTCAGCACACCGGGCTGGCCCTGAGGTTGATAGGCAATGAAGCGCTAGTTCTGTACAATCCGGATCGATGCTACCTCCAATGCGGTGCGGCCCGCACGGTGGTCCCCATTCTCTCACATTATCTGCCTATCCAAGAGAGGAAGAGGGGTGACAAGCAGGACGAGCGCGACGTGCGCAGCGCCTTCGTCCATTGGGAAGTAAGCATGATGAGCCCTCTCCAAGTCGAGGTAGAGGAAGAGGAGGACATGACTAAAGAGTACCTCGAGGCGTTGAAGGAGATCCAACCGACAGCGGGGAGCATTTGATTTGACTTGATTTGATTTGATTTGATCTATAGGCAAGATGGTAGTTCGGAAAGAATTTATAGTTTTTATTTGATGCTTAGAAAGAGTTAAAGCGTGTAATGATTTGCATTTGAAATGAATAAAACTGAATTTTCTTGAAACGCATTGGGCTCTGTTGATGTCGCGACGGTAGTGGGTGTCGCCTTAGTGTCGCGGCCAAGTGGGGCGTCGTGACTATGTAGCGACGGCCCTGGGTGTCGCGATATTAACGCGACCACCCTCTACGTCGCGTCAAGAACCGACTCGTTCAAAATTCAAATGGCTCTCTTCTTCCTCCTTTCCGGCTATCAACTTCCCAAAACCCCAAACCTTCTAACCCTCTTGCAACCCCTTCACCCTTTGCTCACTTCTTGACCCTCTCTTTGCCTCCCAAACCCAAAGATCACCCGAGATTGTAATGGAAGGAGGAAAGGACTCAGGTGAGGGTTCGTCCACAGGAAGAGACAGGCGGAGCGTCAGAGCTCCCGACGCCGGGTGGCAGATCCTCCAGTTGAGGAGGAAGTGCCCGAGGTCGAGATGGAGGAGGAGGCAGATGTGGATGCTCCGAGGATGAACGTGGAGGAGGAGCGGAAGAAACGAGACAAAGCCATGAAATCAGTAAGTGACTCAACCCTAAAACCTTGTATGATCGTAGAATAGAGGTAGACGGAGCCCCTAGAGGGCGTATGTAGGGCGAAAAGCCCAAGAAAAAAGAGGATCAAACAAAGGAGGCTCCAGCCGGTTTGGTTCTGAGAACGCGTCGGCCCGACCCGCTGCGACATCGTGTCGCGGCGGGGCGGGGTGTCGCGACCATGTCATGGTGTTCCAGGTCGACGCGACCTATCGCGGCCCTGTTGGTTGACGCGATAAGGTCACGGTGGCTTGCTTTGACGCGACATGGTCGCGGCCGCCATGGCTGCCGTGATCCCAACCGAACACACAAAAAGGTTTTAATTGAACTTGGATGCATCTGCAGGGTGAGATGAGGGCCCGAGTATCATGGATTGCAGTGTTGGCTGTTTTCCTGGCATTCCCCCCTTTCCAGAGAGAGAGGGTAGAGGAGATGGGGTTCAGAGAGATCCTCAGGATGGATAGGATGAGGGCGGATCCGGCCCTCACTCAGGCTCTGCGGAGCAGATGGGATGCGGAGGCGACCACCTTTGCATTCCCATGGGGACATATGAACCCCAGCCTCGAGGATGTGAGCCGGATCACAGGGCTCAGGATCTACGGGCGGGTTGTGAGCGGATATACCTACCCTTGCTACCATGACCTGGCCGAGAGACTCTTAGATCTACTTGTGGAGCGTAGGTCTTCCTTAGTTCCTAGGGTACCCCTCCAGGAGAGCCTAGGTCTGTTTGAAATAGGGAAGGTGGCGGGAGAGAGTGACAATGAGCACCTAGACAGGCTGACCCGAGTGAGTTGGAGGGAGTTAGCTAGTGAGCCTGGGGCGCAGGCAGACTTGGACCTGCGTCGCTTTCTCGTGCTCTTCCTTGGCAGACTTTTGTTTGCCACGAGGGGCGACGTAGTCCACTATCGCTTCCTGCTGCTGCTAGAGAAGCTGAGTGAGGTAGGGGGTATGCCTGGGGAGCAGCCTTCCTGGCACATCAGTTCAAAGCTTGGGTGCCTCGGAGCGACAGACGTCGACCAGCGGATTCTTCCCCTTCCTCCAGGTACGCACTTTCTCCTTAACCCTTGATTTGAACTGCACCTTGCCATAAACTGCCATCTAACTTGATTCTTATCTTGCAGGTCTGGGCCCATCTACACCTCCCAGTTTTGAGGAGAGGAGAGCTTGCACGGTTGGGTCTGGTACCCATTGCACGCCGTTGGGGTCCCATCCGGGATTCCCGCAGCCTCGGGGACCAGCTTGAGCGTCTTCAGGAGGCCATAGACAGCTACCCCTACCTGGATGTAAGTACCCTTAACCTTTCCTTTTGCATTAATTATTCGCTTGATTTAATTGCTCGATGACTGATCGGATCTGCCTCTTTTTTGCAGGTGGTTTGGCAGCCATACCTGGGGGAGAGTGATGAGGGACAACCCTGGTTGGTGCAGGCCCACCCCTACTTTGGTAGGTCAGTGTGGTTGCATGCGCTAAACCTTGTGCTACCTCTTCACTTGCACCTTTTCCAGCACTCCCTCGGGCTTCGACAGAGTGACGTGGAGTTCCCCGTCCAGGACCGTTACCGCCGACCGGGTCGGAGTTTCCGGGGGCTTCACGACACGACCGATTGGTGTGAGCGGGCGAAGGAGCAGATCAGTAACTGGGATCGCAAAGGAAAGGCCGTCAAATCCGATGCGACCATCGATGATGCCTACCTCCAGGCGTACGCCTTGAAGTATGGCGGCAAGGTATACAAGAGCGCCCGACACTAGGTAAAACTCCTAAACCTTGACACAGTGAATTTGGATTTATGGAATTGAGCTGATGATTTGACAATGCATTGCAGGTGGATGTAACTGGCGAGATTGCATCACTCCGAGCCCTGCTTTACTCAGCGGTGCAAGATCGGGAGGCAGCATAGAGGCAGACAGCGGAGCTGGTAAGTACCCCGCCCAACTTTGGTACTTAATCTTATTTAGGCAAAATTTGGAAACTAACATGCTTTTGTGTGCAGCGGAGTGAGTTGGAGAGAGTGAGGAGCACTGGAGCAGGCGGTGCTTCCTCTTCTCGGAGTGCAGGGGGCTCTCCATCGCTTCTGGAGGCTCGGCTGGCGGGGGCGGTGCTGAGGGCTGAGGAGGCTCAGAGGCACCTGGAGGAGCGGGTAAGTGTAATGGAATTCCTGATTGATTATTTTTAGCAATTGATTATTGACTGATTCTTTCTGATGCAGGAGAGAGATTTACAACTCACCACGGAGCACGCCATGGATCTCTAGGGTTAGAGGGACCAGCTTCAGGGGGAGATCCGGGCTGCTCAGAGTGAGAGGGACCAGCTGCGCATCCGGGCGGAGGCAGCTGAGGCGCAGGTCGCGGAGGCGACTAGGGAGCTGGCGGCGCTGCGGGTGCAGAGGCCGCCCGGAGACCAGGAGGAGATCACCCGACTGCGCGTGGAGCTGCTAGCGCAGCAGACGGTGGCACGTAGCCTTCAGCAGATCGTGACGGACATAGGCCGTTCACGTAGCAGGAGCCGGAGCGGGGCGAGCGTCAGCAGGGCGACCGGTGCCTCTGTAGGACAGTATCTGGCAGGTTCCTCTAGTAGGCGGAGGAACGAGGAGGAGGAGAGGCGTCGCCAGGGTGAGGGTAGCGCCCAGGGCGGCAGAGATGGTGGCGAGATGCTGCCACCTCCAGATAGGCAGGAGGGATCCGGGGAGAGTGGTGGTGGACAGTGAGGAGATATGTGAGCCACCTCCCCTTTATCTTTGTACATGTTGCTCATATTCTAGTGAAACTTTTGTTCTTAAGTCAATTGTTTATGAAAATGAATGGTTTGTTCATTGACACGAGTGTGAGATGAGTTTCAAACACGGGAGAGATAGAGAAAACTGAGCAGCACGCTGCGTGTCCCTTAGAATTACCTGTCCCTGCACACTTAGCAAAAACAAGTCAGATCTGCTCTTAGGCTCAGCCCCTTGCGTTTAGATGAACATGAATGTGACTTTATAGTTGTCAAGGGGCTAAGCCTTATTAAACAGGGGGAAAAAATAAACAATGCATGCTAAAAGAAAGGGGTATGTACACACACTTTTTTTGGATTTTTGAGATTTTCTGATTTTTGTTGTTGTTCTTTTTTCATTTTTTTTTGGATTTTTGAGATTTCTAAATATTTTTGGATTTTTGAGATTTCTGATTCTTTTTTTGAATTTTGACAATATTTGATTTTTTTTGGATTTTGACAATATTTGATTTTTTGGATTTTGACAATATTTGATTTTTTTGGATTTTGACAATATTTGATTTTTTTTTTTTTTTTTTGTTGTTTTCTAATTTTGGATTCTGGTAATATTTACAATAACAACACCCCTTGTCCTTGAGTGATTAGCCATGGGCCTCACTTCCAGTCCTTGTTTGGCAAATAAAGTCCATGTGCAATGTGCATTTATGTTTGGCTTACTAAGATCTCTTGCCCCTTGGATATTAATGTTCCGACACAGACCAAGTGTAGGGGTTCTTTGGTCATTTTAGGAAGGAGGGAGGAAATAAGGAGACAAGACTCGATCTCGGGGTTGGGGTTACTAACTTGTAATACTTGCAAAGGATATGTTACATGTGGAATTCATCTGTTGTCTAGGGACTTTTAGGTCATCTCTCTTTTTTGTTGGGGCATGCGTGCGACCGGGCTCAAGGGCGTCCCGCGAGGAACTGTACTGCCACTCTTTGACATGCCCCTATTCTCTTTCATTTCTTCTTTTATCTATTTTTTTTTATTTGATCTTTCTTTTGAATTGACCGTCCCTCTTTGAGACTTCATACACATGGTCCATATCATCGCTTGTCTACAGGCTAGCCTCCCCCTTGCCCCTAGACCTCGTCCAAGTGCGAAGAGAACTGACCTTCGGTCTCCTACACTAGGGCTAAGTAAAAACATCATATACAAAGGAGGAATTGACCTTAGGTCGCCGTGTCTTGTGTGTGGTTGAACATAGACATTATTTTCCACCAGGAGGGGGGTGAGACACATGGCTAATAACATTCTTTCGCCAACTGGTGTTGTTATTAGGGGTAGAATCTTTTAAGATACAGCCCATTCCAAGGGTGAGAGAGTTCGTCGCCATCAGCATTAGCTAGCCTATACGCGTTTCCGGGGTACACTTCCCTAACGACGTACGGCCCTTCCCAGTTTGCTGATAATTTGGACCTTGGACCTCCAGGTTTTATGAAAATTCGCTTCAAAACCATGTCTCCTTGTTGAAATCTGCGCTCGATTACTTTCTTTTGAAAAGATCTTGAGAGTCTATTCTGATATGAAAGCACATGATCGGCTGCAGCTAAACGTCGTTCGTCTAAGAGTTCTAGTTGTGTAAGTAACGCCTCCCGATGTTCATCTGGATCAAGTTCCTTATCTAACTGAATTCTTAGCGAAGGGATAAGGATCTCATGTGGACATACCGCTTCCATTCTGTATGTAAGTGAAAAAGGAGTTTGCCCAGTGGGCATGCAGACGGAGGTGCGGTAGGCCCACAGAGCCTCAATTAGTTTCTCTGGCCAATCAGCAAATTTATTAGACCCACAAGTTTTCTTTAGAATTTTCAAAAGTGTTTTATTTGTGGCTTCGGCTTGGTCGTTGCCCTGTGGATAGTATGGAAACGAATGATGCAAGGAAATGTTGAATTTCTTACATAGATCTTGAAGCTCTTGGGAGATAAACTAGGGTCCATTGTCGGTGACGAGACTGCCTGGTACTCCGAACCGTGCGATGATGTTCTTCATGATGAATCTGCACACAGTCGAACCTTTGATTTCTGCAAATGCTTTTACTTCGGCCCACTTGGTGAAGTACTCAGTAGCAGTGAGAATGAAGGATTTTTGTTTTACCTGAGCATTAGGATCACCAAGAGGACCAATGATATCAAAGGCCCACATGGAGAAAGGCCAAGGAGAAGATAATGGATGTAAAGAGGAGGATGGAGCATGGATTTTGTCGGCATGAATTTGGCATTTGACACACCTACGAACGTAGGTGGCACAGTCTTCTTCTAAGGTTGGCCAGTAGTAGCCCTGCCTAAGAATCCTATTAGCCAACATCTGACCATTTACATGCCCTCCACATTCGCCAGAGTGGGATCCTTCCACTATCTTTCGAGCCTCTTCATCTGTCACACATCTAAGGAGCATTCCATTTAGAGCGCGTCTGTAAAGAACTTCACCGATGAGGGTATACTTTAATGCCGCTCTACGGATAGCCCGCTTGTCTCCAACTTCAGCTTCTTCTGGGAGGGTACCATCTCTGCAGTACTGCTCGATTTCATGGTACCATGGCCTATCTTCATCCATCAATTCCCCTAACTCAACCAACAATAACTCCTTCGCCTCCTTCTTCTCTGCCTTCAGAACTAGAGAGCTCCTAAGGTTTAAGAACCAAGGATCCTGAGTTGAGGGAGCTTCTAATCTTTGAATAGTGATAGTCTCAGCACTGCGGCTGAGAGGGAAGGAGAGAGGATGCCAAAGAGGCCAAGGCATCGGCTAGAATGTTCTGAGAACGAGGAGTATGGATGTAGATGAGTTGACGGAATTGCTTGGCTAGAAGCGTGACCAGATCTTGATAGGGCTTTGGGTTTGGGGTCATGAGTGCGATAGGTAGCAAGGACTTTCCGAAGAACGAGTTGAGAGTCTCCTATGATTTTGAGATGGTGCGCGCCTAAGAGATAGGCGAGTTTAAGACCGGCAAGGAGAGCCTCATACTCGGAGATATTGTTGGTGGCATAGAACTGGAGTTGATAGGGTAGAGGAATGGTGATCCCTTCTGGGGTGAACAAAACAGCACCTATGCCTCGTCCCCTAGAATTGAGAGCTCCATCGAAGTGGAGCGACCAGAAGGGGTCGTGAGAGACGAGTGACAGGTTTTCATCAGGGAATTCCTCTTGAACCGTGTCACTGTGAGGAAGAGGAAGGTGAGCAAGGTGTTCGGCAATGGCGTACCCTTTTATAGCCTTCTGAACTATAAAGGAGATATCAAATTGGGAGAGGAAGCTTTGCCAGCGTGCCAATCTGTCGGCGAGAACTGGCTTCTCCAGGAGATACCTAATAGGGTCCATTCTAGAAATCAAACTCACCTTATGAGCTAGGAAGTAATGCTTCAATTTCTGCACTACCCAGACTAGCGCTGCACAGGTTTTCTCCATTGTGGTGAGTTTGAGCTTGGAAGGATTGAAGAGCCTAGATAGGTAATAAACTGCCCTCTCCTTGTTGAGCAAGGACAGCTCCTAGGGAGTCCTCAACAGTCGACAGATATAAGATTAAGGGTTTCCCAGAAATAGGCGCCTGAAGTACGGGCGGATTCATAAGATAACTCTTGAGTTCATCAAAGGCCTCTTGGCACTTGGCATTCCATTCAAAATCGACTCCTCCTCTCAACAGTTCATAGAAGGGACGGCACCTTTGGGAATGTTGAGATATGAATCTCCTTATGAACTGAAGCCGACCAATCAAGCCTCGAAGTTCGGATATGTTCTTGGGAGGAGGCATCTCATTGATTGCCTTGGCCTTGTGCGGGTCTATTTGAATCCCCTGTTTGCTAACTATGAATCCTAACAGTTTGCCTGAAGCAACCCCGAATACGCACTTCTTCAGATTCATCTTTAATTAATACTCTTGTGCGCGACGAACACCTTGGCAAGCACGGAGGAGTGTTCTCTTCGGGTCCGAGACTTCACCATGATATCATCCACGTAGACTTCAACATCAATATGTATCATGTCGTGGAAGATAGCTAGCATTGCTCTTTGATAAGTGGCGCCGACATTCTTTAGCCCAAACGGCATGACCACATAGCAATATGTTCCCCATGGGGTGGTGAAGGAGGTTTTCTCCTGATCCTCCGGGGCTAGACGAATCTGATTATAACTTGAGTATCCATCTATGAATGATAGAGTTTCGAACCCTGCAGTATTATCAATTAGAACATCCAAGTGAGGTAGGGGGAAATCGTCTTTAGGACATGCCTTGTTTAAGTCCCGGAAGTCTATGCAGATCCGCACTCTTCCGTCCTTTTTCATGACCGGGACGATGTTCACCACCCACAATGAATAGAGGACTACACGGATGAACTTTTCCTTGTGTAGTTTATCAATTTCCTCTTTCATTTTCAAAGCGATGTGGGGGAGGAACCTTCTCAACTTTTGTTTGACGGCAACTGCCCCTGGCTTCAAGATCAACCTGTGTTCCACCAAATCAGGGTCAATGTCGGGCATGTCATCGTAGGACCAGGCAAAGGAATCCTTAAACTCCCTCAACATTTCTATGAGTGCTTCTTCTTCTTCGGGAGGGAGGATGGAAGCTATGGTTAAGAGCCTGGGGTCCTCCTTAGTCCCCACATTTACCTCTTTAGTGGGCTTATCGACTGCTGAGGTAGGTTCATCGAATCTCCTCATACCACTAGCATACGCCTCAGCAGTATCCTCTATCTCAAAATCTTTCTCATCTAATGGGTCTCCTTCGGCTACGATTTCATAAATTCCGAAACCATCGTCTAGCCCTTCCTCTATATGAAGATCCTTCAAGTTCAAAACCACTGCCTCCTGGACGAACTCTTCAACAGCTAGAAGAGCGCCACACCTTTAAACTAAGTCAAGCAGGTATCTTCGGGGTACGCCATTACCTTTCTTCTTTCTATATGGGGACGGGGACTTGCCAGATTCTATCCCTGATTCTAAACTAAGCCCAATATTTACAGGAGATTCTGGAGGAGTGTCCAGAGGTTTATTGGAATGAGCAGGAAAAGGTGCGGCAGGGCCGCGAGGGTCCTCCGATGGGACTGGAGGAAGAGGCGGGCCACCCGAGCTCAGGGTGCCGGCCACAGGAATGGGGCGCAGGGGAACAGAAGGCCCCTCTAGAATGTCCAACGTGACCATGTTGGTCAGTCAGACGAAAGCACGGTTTGCACGGAAAGAGGAGAAAGGCGGGGATCGCCGCCTGAGAGGAGAGGAGGAGCGCAGATTGATGGGGATCTCCGTCGAAGCAGGTGAGCAGGAGTGCGGGGTGACGGAGATGGCCGTCGAAGCAGGAGAGAAGGGTGATGGGAACCGTCGTCAATGGGGTAGGGGAAATTAACAGCTGAGGCAGAAAGCAGGGAGAAAAGAGTGGAAAGACGGGGATCGCCGTCTTGATGAACAGTGAAGGAGAGAACGGGGATCGCCGTTCGAAGAAAGGGGAGGAGGAAGACGGGGATTGCCATCCGAAGGAAGAGGAGATAAGATGAGTGGAGGGACACACATTTTTTGGATTTTCTGGATTTTCTATTTTTTTGTATTTTTGGATTTTCTATTTTTTGGATTTTTGGATTTTCTATTTTTTCTGATTTTCTGATTTTTTTTTTGATGAAAGGAACTACATTACATTAATAGGCTCCAGGAGAAAGACAGAACTGAGCTATCAAAGAAAATGGTAAAAAGGGGTGAAGAGCGAGTCAACGCTTCAACGGCGTTGGGAGAGAGTTGAATAATAAAAGGGGGAGACACGGGGATAACATCAAAAATATAAACAAACATGGATGAAATAAGATGAATGGGAGGCCGGGAAAACCCTGGCCAGAGCTCCCTTGTTGAAATGGTTGAATTGATTGGCTGACTCTCCTCACCAAATCCAAGCAACTGTCGTTTGGTGGTGGTTGCTGACGTTGACAAAACTGCTACTTGCGGCACATCTTCTTTACTGAACAGGCAATTCACTGCAGAGACATGGTCTTCTGATTCTGGCTCTTCTCTCCCAGCTTCCGGTTCTTTAAATAGCAGACTGATTGATGAGACAACATCATCCTGATCTAGGTCCTCTGTACCTTCCTCGGCTTTCTTCTTCTTATTAGGCCGTTGAGCTTCTAGGGCCTGGTAAGCTGATTTCGGCGCCTCTGTAGTGGTGTTATATCCGAGCTGGATGGGCCCTCTGACAAAGTGCTCATACAAAGACCAGTTGAGCGGGCCATGGTCCGATTGTGAAGGAAAAGAGAAAGTAGCCCATTCTGAGTATCCCAGGCCATGTTTTGTGAATTTCTTAGTACTAGCCATAGTCTTGGTTCGCCCTTGGAGATGGGCACCCAGGCCTTTTCCTGACTGATAACCCAGTCTAAACATGATGTTCCACCCTTTTGCATTTGTGCTCACATCTCTCCTGACTGCCACTACAGGGGGAGATCCAATTGGGCGATTTGAAGAGAATGTATAGGCCCAAGTATAGTTGACATCGAGCACAGAGATAACGGGCTTATTGGATGGCCATACTGATGGCAGCACCCTCTCAACTGCTTCTACCGTATGTGTTGTTGCAACGCTCTTTACTTTGACTATTCGCCCTTGAAAGGGGAATTTCAGGCACTGATGTGCTGTAGATGGTACTGCCCCTAGTGATTCAATCCATGGGCGCCCTAAAATGGCCTTATAAGTATGATCAATATTCAACACATAGAACTCCACTGACATGACTAGTGGCCCTAATTCGCTTGTAATGTGATGATTCCGTGGCAAGCACGTCGTGAATTGTCATAAGCAGCGATGGTGGTAGGGGTAGGCTGCAGTTGACGCTCTGATATGTTGCATGCTCTAAGGGTGCTTAATGGACACACATTAATGGAAGCTCCCGTATCCACTAGAGCTGCATCGATGGCCACCTTATTTATGGTGAGTGTCACACATAAGGGCATTTTTCTGGCTTCTGGGGCAGCCAACTCACCATCAGAAAAGGTAATAGTGGGTCCTTTGTTTACGATTGAGAGTACTGAAGGCAGATTATCTGGGTTCATGTCTTCACTGACCATGACCCTTTGCAGAAAGGTCCTTAGGGCGTCTTGGTGAGTCTACGATCTTTTTATTAATTCTAGTATGGAAATCTTGGCGGGGGTTTGATCCAAATGCTTCAGGATATCATATTGGGTCCCCGGGACCGGATCGATTTCTTCCATATCTTACTGCTACTGATTGCTGGTCTGTTGGGCCGGTTGACCTGGCACGGATGCGTTAGGGTACATCCGATGGAACATTCGCCCGCTCCGGAGGGCAAGATTGTGGTGGAGTGGAGGGGTTGCGGTGTCAAGGATAGAAGGGTTGGCTAGCAAGGGCGCTGGTGTAGGGGTGAAAGGGATGTTGTTGGGTGGAGGGATAATAGGTGACATGACGGGGGGATAGGATGGTGAGGTGATGGTAGCAAGGTGGTGTGTGAAGGAAGGAGGTACAGTTGATGCAGGCGCGGGGGTAGTGGGTGTGACGTGGGAAATTACCAGAAGCTGGCCCACTTCATGTTCATCATCAAAGGCCCACTGAGCATCTGGCAGAGGATGGTGGATGACAGGGTTAACATGTGCGGGTGGAGGAGGCGGTGGAGCTGGCTGGGGGTTTGGAGCGGGCTGATGTTGTGGCATGGGGTTGCGGATTATGCCTAGGTCATTTTTCGGCTGCTGCGGCTGTTGTTGTTGTTGGTATTGCTGCTGGAAGGGTTGGTACTGCTATTGTTGTTGTTGTTGTTGTTGTTGTTGTTGTTGTTGTTGAGGTTGTTGTTGCTGTTATTGCTGTGGCTGCTGTCGCCTCTGCTGTTGTTGTTGTTGCCTCTGGCCCTGCTGGTCCCTCAGGGTTTGGATTAGCCTTTTCATCTCTGCCCAGTCAATTTGATTCTGCTCATGGAGGTCATATATCATATCTCAGAATTGAAAACAATCCGACACATTCTGGCCTGGATGGCGGTGATAGACACAGTACTTTGTTTGATCGGCTGCCATGTTCCAGTTCGCCTTCTCAGGAGGAAGTCTCAGGGCATTCAAAGACATGAGGTCTGCAAAGAACATCGGCCAGGGACTCGGGCAAAGGAGGGTATTGGGCTCTTTTGGGTCCATTAGGCTTTCTAGGGGCATAGCCATTTTGCGGTGGAGGGACTTGGGAATACTGGTGCTGATCTTGTGGAGGATTTTGTCCCTGGGGAGGTGGTTGTCTACTATTGTTGTTGTTCCATGGCTGTTGGGCTTGCTGGGTATAGGGAGACCTTCCTACCGGGCCTTGGGGGTTACTAACTGCACCCACCTGTTCATTGGTTTGGATCCCCTCGGTGACTGGGCCCTGCGGCTTCTTGGTGTAACGGGCTTTTGGAGTTTCAAACATGGAATGTATAGGCGAGTCCTTAAGTTGGGTTTGGATGAAACGGGCTCGACTATATAGTTGGTGCATGGTAGAAATTTTGTTCATGGCCAAAATAGCTCGGTAGGTTCGAGTGGCGTTGGAAATCAACAATTTCACCTTCTCCTCCTCAGGCATTGGGCAACGGACCTTGGCAGCCAAAGAACGCCACCGGTCAGCATAAGTGGAGAATTCCTCCTCTGGCTTCATTTTCTCAGCTACCAGATCCACAAAAGAATACTCGGGTCCCACCCGATCTTGGAATTGCTGCAGAAATCTCTCTTGAACAATTTGGAAATCCTCGCCTTCCTCAAGAGGTAATGAGTAGAACCATTCCAAAGCCGGACCATCCAGGGATTTTCTGAACAAGTATGCCATAAGGTGGCGGTCATACTTGTGTGGTGCTGATTCGTAGACAAAGTCCTTCAGATGAATATAAGGGTCCCCTACCCCAGAGTATCGCCGGTAAATAGGGAGCTCTGACTGGGGCGGTACCCAGAGGTACTGGAAGGATGGGAGGGCGATATCAGCTACCTTCCGAGGATCGATTTGCCTCCGGAGGTCATGAAGCTCCTTCTTCATACTCGTCCACTCCGCAAAGAAATCAGAGGGAGACTGGACTGGATGCGCAGAAACAAGGGAGCGAGGTTGCTCGAAGGAGTGAGACCTCTCGCGAGGGAGGGGAGCTGGTTCGGCCGTATAGTATGTAGTTGGAGGGGATCGAGGCCGTACCTCTTGTGGAGGAAGGTAGCTTGGTTCCGAAAAATGAATGGTCCGAGGACGGAGAGGTGTAGGTTCTGCCCCTGAAGAACCAATGTGGGGTGCTGAGGCAACACGGGCGGAGGAACCTGTCGGCCGAACCGAATCACGAGCAGACGGAGACATGGGTTGTTTACCCTTGGCAACAGCAATGAATTCTCGGACTTGGTCCGGAGTTAGATGGGGGAGTAGTTGGCTGAATTGCGAATGGGGGTCATCTTCCCTTGGAGGAGAAGGAGGACGGGATTGACCCCCGATGATGAGAGGGGACTGAACGGGCCCCGGGAGTATGGCCGTAATGGGTTGGGCCACATCCTCAAGGAGCCCGATGGGTAAGGTGTCGTCGGCAAGGACACGGAATTGGTCCATGTCGAACAGGGGATTATGATAAAGCACAAGGATCGGAGGGGACTGACTCAATCTTCCTAAGCACTGACACATGCACCCCCCAACCAATTAGGGGGTGATGCAGACAACACCTAGACTCTATCACAGGAAGAAAGACTGAGATGAGGAGGGGTGAACCCAAAACACTCAAGTTGTCATGCTTTAATGCGCGAATCTTTGGGTTTGAACTTGACCTTTTAGATGAATTAATTAAGGGGATGTCACTCGGTCAAGCAGGACCCTAATAGGAATGGACTCAAGTGCTCTGGTATGGCTAAGGGTGGTGTACACTCACAATGCGAAGGGTGGCTCAAACTACGGGTGCGACGGGTACAACCGGCCCGGTGAACCACAACGTGCGTATAGTCATGAGGACTTACGGAGGTCCTCAGAAGGTGGGCCCGAGTCAACCTACGAGTGCTCGTAGGTGATAGGACTCACTCAACCAAAGGGGGAACCTGACTGAATGGGGTGAATTACGTATGCAGAGGGGCCAAAATGCCCGAGAATGTATGCACAAGTGATAGATGAGAAGAAAACAGGGCGACCAAATGTCCCTCGGGCGGAGTCGCGGCGGCCGTATACGCCACGACCTTATCGTGACAGGACGATCTGCCGCGATAGGAACAGAGGCCCGAAAACACCAAAAGGTCCTCAACTAGCTCAAACCGACTACCCTATCAAATAAAAAAAAAGACAAAAAAGGAATCAATACCACATGGACCAATAAACACACAGAAGCCGATTCATGAACTAAAATAGGAACGCACAAAGCATACCTGATAACGCGTCGCCAGAACACGACGCGACCTTGTCGCGCCCTCTCAGTAAGCCACGACTGGAACCGAAAACTTACAAAAGGAAATAAAAGGAAAATCCGGATCCTAGCAGGATTCTAACAATCAGAGACTCGTCATCATGTGGCACAGGGAAGAGAAAAGGATACATGATCTCATGAACACAGGGTATAGCGGATATGAGGGGAAAGAGCACAGACCTGATAACACGTCCCGCTCAATCGACGCGATCTGGTCACATTGCTGCGATACGTTGCGACATGGACAGAACACGAAAAATATAGAAAACAAAGAACAGAACACTAATAGGGCACTAAGATGGCAAACAAAGGGGAAGACATGGCAGGTAAGCAATAAAAATCCACGAGGGTGGCAATGAAAGTCCCACCGTGATCGCCAAAAGGTGTAATCACAGGGATTGTGCTTCCCCTCGACACGTTAACGGATATTAAATCTAATAATATGGAAATAAGGAATGTGATCGCCACCTAGTAAGCTACCTTATGAATAGAAAACAAAGACGGCTAGCTTAACTAGGAATAAGAGAGAGAAAGGGAGGCGGACCTGGGGTCGCGACGGCCTTAGCGGCCGCGACGAAGCTGATAATGCGTCGCTAACGCCTGTCGCATTTCTTGTCGCGTCGTCCTCCACCTCCGCGTTCTCTTTGTGCGGAAGTTGTTGGATGTAGACCTTCTTCCCGTCTTCCAGCCAGCTAGAAGATGAGAGCTCCTCGTGGAGAAAGATTGATTGCCTGCCACACAAGAAAACAAACAAAAGAAAAACCTATTAGAACACGTTGAAGGTAGTATCTACTCTAAAATAAAAAGGGAAGATGTGATCATGGAGGGAACGAACTTGGGGGGTTTTAAACCCCTTTGGGTGTAGGAAAACATGGGTGTGTGTGTGCTAAGTATGCTCTATCTAAAAATGACATAAAAATGCATGTAATGAGAAAGGGAAAGGGAGAAGGAGAGAGTGAGCCCCATTGGGGCGTCTCCTTGGCGTGTTTGCTGCTCCAAAGGTCGTCCAGAAGCTTCAGGAGGATGCTGGAGTCGCCCTCTTCACGTCCCGTACTCCGAAGATGAGGAATGGGTTGTTTTAGTGGAGGAGGGTGTGAAGGAAGTGAGGGAAAAGGATGGCTGTGGGACTATGTATGGATCAGAAGGGATTTCGGCAACCCTTCGGGGTAACAATGAGGCTCTCCTCGTCCTTGAGGAGGGGCCTTGTTTATATAGAACCTGGAGTGAGAAAAGGTGGTATTATCTCCTTGAAAAAGCTCAGAAATTAAAAATGGGAGATAAAGCCTCATTAAAACCGAGTAGAGAGCCCTTAGGGATGCCAAAGGAGAGTTCCTAGGGCCGGAATCTCACCCCAAGGGGTGGAGATAATCCCTAGGATTAAGTTAGATTCATAGGAGGATAAATAGGGGGCAGTTATGGAGGCCAGAGAGCTCGGACACTATCGCGGCGTATCGTAGGACCGTTACTAGAAACCCGACGGGGCGGGCCGACGTGACAGTATTGCCCATGTGCATGGATAATGCATGGGCTGTCGCGGCTGCCAGAACCGTCGCGACTAGAGACGCGGCGCCACGATGCGTCGCGACAATAAATCCGAATTATTTGAGAATTATCAGCCAACCACATGGTAAGATGAGAGTTATTATGCCCTAAGGACTCTCTCAAGGTGATAATGTGCGGGATTTCAAGGCATTTTAATGGTTTAATGGGCTCAAAACAAGGCTAATGATGGGCTCAAGGTGAGTGACCAAATAGGGGCCCACTAAGATAACAAGAAATGTGGTTCAACCCATTAGCCGGAACCGGGTGTCCACAAGTACTGGGATCAACCCCAAGCACAACGAGTACATGTGCCTGGCTCACAAAGAACTTGGGGTACCCGACTAGAGAGGCATTCCGGAATAGGCGCCGGACCACCACACTCGGCAAGCTCAAACCACGATATATACACAAACACTTTCTATTACCAATCATGGTACATATGTTAGGAATAGCTTGTCCCAATCACCCTGTGACTTACAAGCTAACCTACATAATCACACACATAAACCATATTAATAATAATACCACGGCCTATCATCGGTCACCTTGTGACCTCCACTGCCACACTAAACACAGTACACGATATTCACGTAATAACCATACTTATACTTTACTAATTATCCATCTAAGATAATCTATAAAAGATCTTAATGAATCAAGGCTAGGTTCAAACGTGAACCTCACCGCCATTATATGACGGACTAAGCACAATAGTTAAGATACAATAAACACAATGACGTACGATGTGCCATGCACACACAAACCACATGCACGGCATCCAAACCACGTAGACACCACGTGTATAATACACCAGCCAGGTGCACCACATGTTATTCACGTAAACAACATGTCAACACATGGACAGCACGCTCCAAGAGTGCTATGGGTGCCAACGCACCACACATACTACGTAAACACCAAGCCGATTACGTACATAACACATTAACCATGTAAAACATGTCCACCCCGTGAACAATACGCTCCATGAGCGTAACAAGTGCACTAGCTCCACCTATCATTGCCATGCACAACAAATACGAATAATCGTTTAACCACAACACTGAAAGCTTGCATGCCCAGGCCTCTCAGCTGAGGTCGCGACAAGGGACCAGGTCACTTTTAGAACGCGGCCCTTCGACATGTCGTGCTCATAACACGAACACGATGGGTCGGGCTGTCGCGTTCAGGACGCGACACCTTGGGCCGTCGCCTTCACAGGCGCAAACCCTAATCCGGGAGGAACTCCACGGATCACCATTCCAGACCATTCAAATCACAATTAATTCTCATTTTTCATGCTTTAATGGATACCCTAGCATGGTATCTACTATTTGTAAGCCTTTTAAACGAGCTAAACAGCGCCACATGCAATCTAAACCACAAAACAAGGTAGAACTCCCTACCTTCGCGAAGAATGCGAAAACCAAAGATCACTCGGCATTTCCCCCGCTCCACGCGACGACCTCGCGGCGAGAACACGCCCCACACATCTGTAGAACCTCGAATCGCCTGGAGAAACCCCGCAGCAGCTCTCCTTGGTCGAGCAGAGCCTGTGAAAGCTCTGTTCGGCCAGGGTTCCTTAAAAATGCATTGCAGTTGAGAACGCGACGTAGCCCTACGTCGCAACCTGAACATGACGTAGGCGGCCATCGCCTTCTCAAGCCCGATGTCAGCAGGCCGCCCAACGCGCGATGCGTGGCGCGCATGCAGACGTCGACTGCTCAACAGCGGTAATAAGAACGCGACCCGCAGGGCCGTCGCATTCAGAACGTGACGCATACCCCTGTCGCGTTCACAAGCAGAAAACCTGTGAGCACTTTGGGCCCAATATGGCGGCCCACCAAGCCTCACAACGCACGTAAACACCTAAAACACGCACTAATGGGCCACACATTGGCTACCAAACCCACTAAGCAGGGATCCGCAAAGATCCGAAAAATGCGCGATGTTACAATTCTGATTTATGAATGTCATAGAAGCCAAATATCCTTGACATCCTTTTTGTACCAACTTGCATGCTTTAACTGCCAAGATTATGGGTATGCTTCTTATACGAGGTTTATCAAAAGTCATAGAGTAAACCTCCTCACCCAAAAAAGGTACTTGCCTTCATTGACAATCCAAATTTGCATGGTGTTTAGATAGCCAATCTACCCCAAGGATTACATCATAATCCCACATCTCAAGGCATATCAAGTCACCCGAAAATTATGTTATTTAACTAGAATTTGACTAGCAGAATAATATTCTTTAAGTTTCTTACCCTCACTTAGAGGAGTAGCGACTTCAAGTTGTACAGGTAATGGAACTGATTGTATTCCCCCGGATCTAGCAAAATCTTGACTGATAAAGGAATGTGTAGCTCCTGAATCAAATAAAACATATGCAGGTTTAGAGTTTACTAAAAGTGTACCTTCAATAAGTCCACCCTCTTGCGGAGATTCAGGTTCCACTTCTTGAATAACTTGTAGACGTCCTTGTTTGGCTCGGAAATTCTGGGTTGTTGGTGCATTTTTCATCATAGGACATTCAGGAATCCGATGTTGATTACTTCCACATCGGAGGCAAGCACCCAAACTACACAACAATTCTCAGTCTTGTGTCCACTGAGATGGCAATGATGACAAACATCCTTATTCCCACCTGGAGCTTTTCCTGCTTTCTTGGTGGACTGTTGTACTTTAGGGGCATTTCCCATCTCAAACTTCCTTTTACGGTCAGAAGAACTTTCACCGGACTTTCCTCTAATCTTTTCCAATGTTTTATTGGCAGCTTCTAAAGCCAAGGCTCTTTTAACCATTTCAGAATATGTGGTAATTAAATGAGGCATTAACTGAGTAATGAAGTTTGGTCGTAGACCATTCATAAATCTTTTTGCTCTCAATTTTTTTGTAGCTACTAGATGAGGAGCATACTTAGACAGTCAAGCAAACTGTGCTTCATATTTCGACACCGACATTCTGAGTTGCTTTAGATTAGCAAACTCATTAGCCTTCCTTTCTTGAACCACCTCAGAAAAATACTGATTATTGAACAACTCCACAAATTCTTCCCAACCTACCTGATTTGGATCCTCTATAGTAGATTCTACAGTTTCCCACCATGCTCGGGCATCACTGTCTGTAGACACGCGAATTTGACTCCATCAAGGACAAATTTCAAATTATGCCGTAATGTCACAAATTGGCCCTCTTTTGCCTTGCAAGAGTTTTTCCCATTATTTGTGGATTTTTTCAGATTTGTTTTCATTTTTTTCGGTGTTTCCCCACTGGTTTTCAAGGGATGTGGACAGAAGTTGAAATCGCGACGGGATATCCCGTCGCGATTCTCAAAAACTGTCGGGTTGCTTTGAATTGCGACGGGGTATGCCGTCGCGATTCACAAACATTCTTAACGCATCGGGGGTACACGTCGCGATTCAGGGTTTCCTTATTAGTTCCGATTGCCTTTTTTGAATCACGACGTCCTATGTCGTCGTGATTCTCATTTCCTTTTTCGATTTTTGGCAACCATTCTATAAGCAAATTAGGGAACTCTGAATCGCGACGGCCTATGTCGTCGCGATTCTCATTTCTAAATTTATTTTTGGAAGGTTTCTTTAGGCGGATTTTAAAACTCTGAAACGCGATGGGTTACCCCGTCGCGATTTAGAGCCATGCTGTTGGCCGAAAATGGCAATTCTGAAACGCGTCCATTATCCCCGTCATGATTTAACCTTAATGGTGTCCACTATACCCGACGTGATTTTCAACTGCTGTCAACCTCGAACTCTGAGCCTTCCACTATAAATATGACCCATGGGCCAATGTCCTGAGGTTAAGATCTTTGATTCCAGGGAGTTGCGAGAGGCCATTTCGAGGCGAAGCCCTGTCAAATTTTTGTCTCAAGCGTCAATGTCGTCGTCTCCATCTTCCGCAGCCGATCCCGTGACACCATCTTCCTCCATTCAAGCTTCAGCAGCCTCCTCTGCACATTCAACTATTTGGGGAAGCACCTCCACTCTCACTTTTGTTTATAAGCACCTCCTCCAAGCCCCCACGTGGCTGCTCTTTTCATTTCTCCCTTTTTTAAGCATACACACACGCATGCATGCACACACACACCCATTTTCTAGGGGTTTAAAAACCACCATGCGGTGAGTCCATCTCCTTTTCTTCATGTCATTTCATTTATTTGGGATTCGATACTACACGTGCATTGGCTAATCCTCTTCTTTTTTTGTCTATTTTGCAAGGCTAATCAAGTGAAAGCACCTTCTACCACAGCCGGCCGTGCTCGTAGAAGAAGGGAACCCACGTCCCGTGCAATCTCCCGCTCCAAAGGTATTCCTCGCGATCACTTTTCCTTCTCACCCATCGTGTGCACCTCCTTCGACACCCACGTGTGTCTAGCGATCACGGATCCATCCAAGGAGTTGTGCTCCACCTTTTCTTTTATTTTCCATTATTCTCTTTGTGGACGCCTAAAGTTCTTCAAAGAACAAAAAGCATAATCTATAAATTGGCGATCACGGTGGGACGTCTTTCCACCTTTCCTTTTTGATTACCCACTCCATCATGCCCCACGTGGTACCCTCCTTCGGCACCTTCGCGTGCCCCTCCTTCTTTTCCTCCTCTTCTTCCCCCTTGTGATTAGCCAATTTTGGATTTCAAAGGAAAAAAAAAGTGATAAATTGATCCATGTTAATGTGAGATTGTATTTTTCCATGCTTATACCCTGCTGCATGTTCATGTGTGTGTTTTGATTTTGTACATATCTCGTGCTTACTGCCTTTTCTTCTGTTTTTGAGTTGCCTTTTGAATCGCGATCGGTACAGTGGTCACGATTTACTGCTTTAAACGCGACCAGTTAACCGGTCGTGTTTCACTTTGTGTCGCGACAGCTTAGACCGTCGCGTTTCTGTCTGCACACCAACCACAGGGACCGGCCGCAGCTCTGGCAGCCTCCCGGGCTTTCAGAACCGTGACCAGGTGACTGGACGCGATTCAGTTGAAGTTGCAACGCCTGTACCCGTCGCGATTCTGACTGTCGACAGAGCGTGACCCTTTGTTGTCCAGTACACTCTTTGTGGTATAATTATTGCATACAGGGCATTCCATTTCAGTCAGGGGACCTCCTTCCCTCATATCCTAGGCTCCACACACCTTTCCAGTGAAGGCAAGCTCTCCATTGGGCATTCCATCCCTTTGGACTAGCGAACCTTCTCCCAGAACCTCCGTAAGTCTCTGTACCCCGTGAATTCCATCATGGCGAACCGAGCTGGTTGTACCCACCGTTGACCCAGGTTTAGATATCCCATTGTGTGGTGAGGGTGATTCTTTGTTATACCCCGAAGTATCCATCATCAACCCAACTAAGGTTTCACCTGGAGTGACAAGTATTCATTCAATCCATTTAATTAATTGTGAAACTCCTAAAAACAAGCGTAAGCATCATAACTTGTTTGAACCATATTGATTGATTAATATTTCATTCAACCTTGGTTTGAGTGCTTGCTGGATTGTTAAAAATGGACCAATACCATTATGTCAAATTTAATTATGTGGACTATGAGGATAGTTTAGATGGCCAATCTGTCCAATCCCATGTCCGTCCATCTCACCACCGTTAGGGACAAACTTCCACATCTTATTGTCATGTACGCACACCGCGCACTAACCAACATGATATTCCCTCACATTTAACTCCAATCAAAACCCGGAGAGAAACTTCTCCCAGTCAAGATCCCAATGTGCAAAAAGTCCTGAATGCAATTGATCAACTCACCCCTCAACAGCTCAATTTAATTCAATCTTTGGTTGAGGGTGTGACTCCTCTTCCCTCTCCTTCTCCCATGCACCCGCCTTTGTATATTCCGGTGACTTTGACACATCTACTTATACATCCCTCACCATGGCTCCATGGCCATTTAGAAGGCCCATTAATCCACGTTCACCCCCATGTACTCCTTCACATGTCTAGCAACCCACATCCCTCCAACATGCTCTTCTCCAAAAATTGAACAATCTGGAGAACCAAATCAACAAGCTCTCACATTCCACGGGTAACCCCGTTGCCGCCATGCCGGCTCTCCCTCAAATCTATGTTCATCCTTCGGAGATGCCGTCGTACCAACTGTACAATGGCATGGGTAATCCCTACATTCACATCAAAGAATTCCTCTATGAGTCCTCACGTTGGCAACGTGATCCTATCACTCTAGCATACCTCTTTAGAAGGTCTCTTAATGGCCCCGCGCTTGAATGGTTCTACTCCTTAGAGCCAAGAGAGGCAGGGGATTTCTGTATCCTTCACAAGAAATTCCTTCATAGATATAAAGACCGCGTCAGCCCATATCTCTCTATCACAGATCTGGCATCCGAGAAAATGAGGCTAGACGAGGGATTTGTACAATTTGTTGACCATTGGAGGTCAATGGTCACCCGCTTTCAACATGTGCTCTCAGAGTCAGAGTAAGTCAAGATCATCATTTCCAACTCTACTCCGAGGTTCAAGCACATTCTGGCCATGAACAGGATCGACACCATGGAAGAACTCTACGAGCGGGGATGTTACATCCAGACACATCTAATGGACTCCCCAATCGTGGATTTATTTGATCAAGCTGGTCCGAGGTAGAACGGGTCAATGGACGCCATCCACTATCCACCTTTCCACCATACAACATCCACTTCTTATACGTCTTCGCATACGCCTCCCATTTATCACAACATGCCTCCACCCAAGCATTCATTGATTCGTCCTCCTCGGACTCAACAACCTCCAACTGGGCCATACAATGCCCCCATGCATAACGAAGCTCCCGTACCCAACGTTCCACCTACTCCGGCACCCATACTAGCTCCCATACCTCCACCACAGCAACCATTACAACCACAACAGCCTCCACCTCCATCACAGCCCGTTGCTCGGGCTGAGGTTGCCAACAAGCAACCCATCCATGAAACCACCTGGTGTTACGACGATGAACCTTCCGAGGTCATGTTCGTACGCCATTTACCTACACCTCCTACATTACCCTCCATTATCACCAAACCCTCCACTATTAAACCTCCATCAACCATTATTCTCACCATTAAATCAACCGTTACACCTCCCACTACACCAACACCATTAGCAACTCAACTTGAGCAAAATCCCCCTACCATACCTATTACACCTCCATCGGCCATACAGCCTTCCACTACACCCACCATATCCACCCCCATCCAATGGAGCAGGTGCAAGCAAATGAAGAGCGACAAGCCACGTCAGCAGCAGAAGGAAGCCCCGGGACTGAGCATGCTATACAAAATCCAAGATCATATCCCTCGTATGCCAATCATTGTCTGCATACCGGGCACATTCACTGAACGGGAGTCCTCCCCTCCATCCGTGGCCGTCAAGAGGCCCTCCAATGATATGCCAATCATTCCTGTTGCCAATAAGCTTCAATTCAAAATACTCATAGGGAATCTCTCCCTCCATGCTCTCATGACCCCTCACACCGTTGTTGTGAACCTTCCCACTCAAGTGAAGGGGTCAATCGTTCAAATTGTGCTCACACAATCTAAAGCTAAATCCTTAGCACAATCAATTACTCAAGGGCACGTGCCCCTTTCCATAGCAAATGTTATTCAATTTTTGGGCACTGTCACCTCATTCTTGCTTCCAACTCTACCAGTGGAACTCCCCACTATTTCATTTAGCTACATTCCTAGGGAGTTGTCACTGTTGTTTGAAACTCCGACGGAAGTCAATAATCCAATCATTGAGAGCCATTCAATCCATGTAAGAAGAGCTAGACCATCCGTCCGCTGGGCAAGATATGTGAGGAAGTACCTGAGAGTCAGAATGTCGATTCCCAAGCGGAACCTTAAACACCGGGCAAGGCAAAAGACCAGGGAACCTCCACCTCCTTCACCATCTTTCACATCCTCTTTTGTGCTACTTAGCACCTTCCCGTGGGTTCTCCACATTCCCTCCCCACGGGAGGTATTTTATTTCCATCTTTTTTATGATCCACTCTCATGTACTGGGCATCGCGCCCCCTTTTGTACTCCTTACTCTCCACCTCGTGCCCCTCGCAGCATATCGTTATGTTCACGCCATCCTCACCTTCATGCCCCACGTGGCACGTCTCCATTTTGTGCCCCACGTGGTACGTCTCCACTTTGTGCCCCACGTGGCACATCTCCCTTCAGTGCCCCACGTGGCACGTCTCCTTCTTGTGCCCCACACGGCACCCTTCCTCCTCGCGCCCCACATGGTGCACCTTCCTTTTTGGTCCCTCGCGGCCCACTTTTTCCTTTCTCTCCTCCGGATCATTTGGATTCCCTTTCTTTTACTAGGCATCGCGCCCCTTTTCTTCCACTCCCTCTGGTTCCACCGGAGTCTCCGAAGTCTTTTCGCCATTCTCTCCTTTCCATGTTCAAGCAGGTCATCCGACCATTCTCCCACTATTTTTGGAGTTTTAGTCCCCATGTATCCCTTTAATTTTTGAATAATTTTGTACATTCTTCAAAGTCTTTGAGTCTCACCCAGTGCAGGGCATTCGTCCTCTCTCTACCCTCCGAACTCTTAGTTTAAAAGTTATTATATTATTATCAGTGTCCAAAAATCCATAAAAAGAATATTAAATATTGTCATGCTATCGCAGCACTTCTGTTATGAGAGCTCCGCGCCAGGAGTCCAAAGTTCCCTCCCGGGTCATTAAGGTTTGCCCTTGGCATATATAGGCACTCTTTACACACTTCACGACACCCTAAGTCGATTGCTTCGGAAGACACCGTCACTGTCACGGCCATGCCTTAAGGGCACGAAGGTCTGTTTCTCCTCTTGCTCGGCCGAAATATGGGTAGTAGAGGTAGTCTGGGCAAGGTGACCAACCTGAAGCACTCCCTGATGAGAGGATGTCTTAAAAAGGGGGCAATCAGATGACCAATGAACATCAAAGTCAAATGCATGTCAAGAGTGGCAAAGTCCCCGCAAAGATCCAAATGGACCTGGTCGTGTGCGTGCAAAAATCAAAATCAATCAATCAATGTAACAGGGCATAGCAAAGAGTGGCAAAGTCCCCGCAGGTTTCAAAATGAGCCCGGTCGTACGCATGTCCCTATAAATGAATAGTTAATCAATTCTAAAAGCCCCAATATTCTATGAGACTGAATCTTCTGACGATTGTGTCAAGGGAGGAAGTCAAACCCAACTCTTCAACATCCATATCAAGCATATCTCCAAATTTTCCTCCCTTCTCCCTGCCAGACTTAGTCACCTTTTCGGGCATGGCTTTGATAGTAGCACTGTTAACCAAGTGCAATTGACCGTTGGGCACCACTTTAAATGCACGACTTACTCTGGGCACTCTTTAATGAAACGGGAGGTAACGACGACCCCTCGCCAGTCAGTTTTCATAGCTGTAATGCTGCCATGGCATGACAATATTTCCAAAACCAACAAAAAATATGAATACTGCCAAAACCAACAAAAAAGATGAATATTTCCGAAAACCAACAAAAAAGATGAATCTTTCCAAAACCAAAAAGAAAAAGATGAATATTTCCAAACCAACAAAAGATGAATATTTCCAAAATCACCAAAAAAAATTTGAATATTTTTGAAAAACCCATAAAAATTCAAATATTTTCAAAATCTCCATAAAAAGGTGAATATATCCAAAATCCAAAAAAAAAATCATGATGGTATTGCACATGGCAAGCATGTTGTATCTCTCATTGTGTCAGATCAACTCAATCTTTCCAATCATTGGTTCCTCCTATCTTGAACTCCAAACTCTTTTGGCCGAAGATCACGGATCCTCATGGTTTAAACAAACAAATTGAGTAAGTTATGTCTGTTTATTGAATGCTTTATCCATGCTCCATGCTATGAATGATGTTATCCCATGATGTGTGTTATCTTTTGGCTAATGAATTTTTGAGTGCAGGTTCAAGTTACTGTTGGGTTGAGTGTGTTTTAGAACTTCCTAAAGTTGTAATTTAATGATATCAAATGAACATCACTCATACCTTGATTTTGATGATGACATACTGTGATTTTAATGATGAGATATTGTGACATGTTGTGATTTTGATGATGATATGTTGAACATGTTATACATTTTATACATATCACAATAATGCTTAAACAACATGTTTTTGATGTTTAATATATCATATTTTAATGATAATATCTTAGACTAATAGTTTATGTGTTAAATTTTCAGGTTCACACATTTTTGTCTTGGCAGTGTCGACACTAGCTCAGGGCAGGTCGACACTAGTCCCAGATTCCAGAAGATCCAGTTGCCAGAAAAGGGAAAGCAGGTCGACACTAGCTCAGGGTAGGTCGACACTAGCTCAGGGCAGGTCGACACTAGACCCAGTTTCCAGCAGACCAGTTTGCCTAACTGGGAGAGCAGGTCGACACTAGATCAGGGCAGGTCGACACACTCCGGCTGAAAGTCAAAATCGTGAATTTCTCTATACACGTGGATGATTATTTGACCTAGGGTTCCGTGCCCATGCACCCTAAGGCACTTTATGGACATATGGGGCTATAAATACCCATGCTCCTTGAACCCCAAAGGCAAGAGAGCCCATACACTTCCTGAAGAATCTTTTTGGCGGCTGAAAGGGGCTTTCCAGATCTGTCTCCATCTCCAGAAGCTTCAAGCCATCCTTTCAAGAGGAAGGACAAGGGAATCAAGGGGAATCCTTGGAGAGAAGGTTGTTGTGCAAGGCAAGGGAGCAGATCCAACTGAAGAGGCGGAGGAGAAGAAGAATTTCTGGCATTTCAGATGCCATCAAAGCAGAGCATCGCCAATTGAGGAGAATCTCCATCGATTTCCATCAAGGCTCCTCAATTGAAGCGTCTGCAAGGCCTCTTCATCGAAGAACACTCTTTCTACATCTATTTCCCTTATCTCAGAGTTTGTTCTTCCTTATTTCGTCTGTGAGATTTGTGCATGAAGTTCTGCACAAATTTTATGTGTACGAATCTGTTTTGAATCAGATCATTGCTAGAAGATCTGATCTCTTTTGTGTTTGATCTAGCTTTTGTACTCTGAGCCATCGAGCTCAGGTTTGTGAGTAGTCGCACTCACTGTGTGGTTTGAGCCGTCGTGCTCAATTTGGAGTCGTCATACTCCGGTTGTTGTTTGAGCCATCGTGCTCAGTTTGGAGTCGTCGTGCTCCAGGTGTTTGGAGTCGTCGTGCTCCAGGTGTTTCTTGAGTCGTCGTGCTCAAGGGTGTTTGGAGTCATCATGCTCCTGTGTGAGTTGTACTCAAGGTTTTTGAGTAGTGTGGCCTCACTGTGTGAGGGGTGGACGTAGGAGTCACTGGAGGTGATTTCCGAACCACCTAAAAATCCTCTGTGCAGTGGTTTGAATTGTGGTTTGCCTTTACATCTCGCTAGATGCATGCATAGGGATTTCGCTCACACTACTAATTAATTTGCTCACACACACTAATCACACCTCAGATCAGTAAATTGTTTGGGTGAATTGATCTCTGATTCGAAGTAATTTTTTAATTGCTTAAGCTTCTGCGTTAATTGGTGTTAGATCTATTCAACCCCCCCTTCTAGATCTGATCCATCCACCCATCCGTTCCTAACAGTTACCTCATTTAGCACTACATCAAGCTGCAACAGGCTACCTTCACCATCAGTTATCTGCATTTTACTATATGGTGATGTTTGGTATCGGGACAGGGCGGGAATAGCGGGGTGATATCCCTATTTTTCGTTTGTTACGTTTACTATTCACAGGAATAAGAGGGGATAAGGGGAATGGGATTATCTCTATAACCCGGTATAATTCCGGGGATAGGCCATTCCATGGGGACCCTTGGAATGGCCTATCCCCAATTCCCCATCCCCGAAGTTGGCTTCCCGAGGTGATGTCGCATCACCCCCCACCCACCACTTTTGCCTTGGATCTCTTGCGCCTTCTCCCATTTCCACTCCACAGGCTTCTCGTCTTCCTCCCCGGGGCGACTGCTGTGCTGAACGACCACGGAGGTGGATGATCCCCGGCGCTCTCCACATCACAGCGGCTACTTGTTCGCACAGGAAATAGTTTGAAGCCTCCGGTACCACGCGAGCACCTCCGCGACGTCGTTTTAGACACTATCATCGGATAGTGTGAGCTCCTTCCCTCTTCCATCTGCTTCTCCCTTGCTATGTACAAAAACCCTTGTACGGATCATACTCTTGACCTCCTTCCCTCTTCCATCGCTCCTTCTTCGGCATCATCATCGGACGGTGGTAGTGGATGATCCCCGGCTCTCTCTGACAGCGGCTGCTCATCGGTGTTGGAAATAGGTTGAGTCCTCCGGTCGGTCTCCTGTACCACGGCGAGCGCCTCTGCGAGGTCATTTCCCAAGGCACCATCATCGGACATTGTGAGCTCCTTCCCTCTTCCATCTACTTCTTCCTTTCTATGTACAAAAACCACTCCAGGGATTATTCCTATGAGATGCTACTTTCTCTCCTTCCTGGCCATTGTGTTCCTGTACTAGGGCCATGTTTGGTGTTTTTAGTCTTCGACATTCCTTCCCTGTACCATCGTCTTCTTCCTCTGTGTGTACAAAAACCCTTTAAATGACTCCTCATCGTCGGACGTTGCTTTAACTCCTTCCCCTTCACTGTCAGTGGTTTGGCCATTGTGTTACAGGGCATGGACATGACTGTGTATTCTTCGAAGCCAAGGTATAGTTCCCTATTAAGGTCATATTACAGCCATGTATTTTCATGTGCTTGGTTCTACGGTTTCATTCTTCAATGTTATATCCTACTTGCAGTACGCAAATTGTTGTTTTATTGAATTTGCTTCCTTAATAGGCTCACGATTCCACTGTGTTCCATACTTTTTATACTTATACTGTTCCGTGCATGTATACACGTTTAAATACATATAAATACACCTACTGGAAGTTTCATTTGTAGTCATCTACGTTTTCACCATGTACGATTGTTGTCATAAACTCATATGTAAACTGATGATGTCTTTGCTTCTTTGCATTGTCGAACTTGTATATTACATATTCATTGTTTAGTTTAATCATATGGGGTGTTGGCTCACTAATTTTTCGTCACAAAAGAATGGCAACACAAACAAAGGGTCGGGTCCCTAATTGGAGGGAGGATGGTGATCAAGTACTCGTGGACATCTTAGTGGAGCACAAAGTCCAGCATGATGGGTTTGTAAATGGGACATTTACAAAAGAGGCTTGGAGGATGGCACTGCGGCAGTTCAATGACAAAACACATTTGTCTTACACACTGTCTAACTTGAAAAATAGGTTCAAGAACCTGAAAAAATGGTATGCTATGTACCTTAATCTTAAGAGTAGGTCTGATTGGGGATGGGATGACGAAAAAAACATGCCAGTGCCACCTTCGGAAGATGCGTGGGAGGAAATGTTCGCGGTATGTGTATACAATACATAAGTTTAGTCATATTTCACATGGCTATACCCTTGACATGGATAATGTGATTTTTTCGGATTAATAAAGATTACTAGACTCTGAAAGAAAAGTCCTTTAATTTTATGGACCAAATGCACATTATTACTTCCACTTCAATGGCAAGGGGTGACCTAGGTGCAGGGGACTTCAGCAACTCTTACTTGGACCAACGTGATAACATGGATGATGATGACCTATTATTTGACATGATCCAAAATGATGGTGATCCTAATCCTCATGACAACTAGCAGCCAACTATGACTGAAGACATACCACCCCAGACTACTGATCATACCTCCACCCCCAACAGCACACCACACAACACTGCTACTGTTGCGCAAACATCAAGTAGAAAAAAAAGACGTTTCTCAGATTCATGCAATGATTCACTTGAAAAGATTGCCAAGTTAGGAGAGGAGAGGCTAGCCCTTCAAAAAGAGGCCCTTGAGCTCCAGAAGAGTGTTGCTCCCCCTGTTTCTTCTGCATTGGACCAATTAATGAAAGTGGATGGCATACCGGATCACCTGTTATACAAGGCCATAGATGTAATGAAGGGGTTGGATGACCGATGCATCTTCCTTGGCCTTCCAGTACATGTTCGGCTTGGTTGGATTCTCAGCCGCCTTGGTTACATGTGATGCCCACCATATCCTTTTCTTCATATCCATTTTGTACAAAGTGCACTATATGTTAGCAAGTTCATTAATTTTTGTGCATATATAACATGCTTAATTCTCATATATGATGGTGTGATCTATCATGTAATTTCAATTTAATACAGTTAAACAATATGTTAGCAAGTTCATTAATTTTTGTGCATATATAACATGCTTAATTCTCATAAATGATGGTGTGATCTGTCATGTAATTTCAATTTAATATAGTCAAACAATATGTTAGCAAGTTCATTAATTTTTGTGCATATATAACATGCTTAATTCCCATATATGATGGTGTGATCTGTCATGTCTGCAATCATGTCACAAGGAATTTCCTTCCATTTCTGTAGTTACATGTCATATGTACTCATTGTTCATTGTATGCATGTTTTAATAGTAGGTTTCCCTCGGTTTAATGGATCTTAATACTGTTCCCACTAGTCAATTTCTACAAATTGTCATGGACGAGGAAGACTACTGGAAGGAGGTGGATGAGACATTAATCCTTTTGTATAGCACCCCGATATCTACTCCGGCACCAGGTAGGCCAGTGCATACTAACGAGGGACAAGGTCATAGATGGGTTAAAGAGGTTATGTCTGGGCATGTAGGTAGATCATACTCATCTTTCCGCATCCATCCAAGCATGTTTGTGAAATTGAGGGACAAACTAATTGAAAAGGGTGTCTTACAAGACACCAAAAATATGTCTGCCACTGAATAGTTGGCCATCTTCTTGTTAGAGGTCGGGCATGGGATTGGTAATAGGTTGTTGAGGGAATGGTTTCAACATTCTAGTGAGACCATCAATAGGCATTTTAATAATGTCCTCATGGGAGTGCTAGCAATACGATGTGATTACATAAAGATGCCCACCGAAGATAGCCTTGTGCATTGGAAGATTCGACATGATCCGAAGTTCTACCCTTTCTTCAAGGTGATGGCATGATTCATTTACATTTACAACACAATGCAATGTTATATCTGTGTGGGATGACATTTGTTGTATGATGTGTAGAATGCTCTTGGTGCAATTGATGGGACTCATATCTCCACTAAAGTTCCTTTAGTTGACCAACCTCGATACCGAAATCGAAAAGGTGAAACATCAAAAATGTGATGGGATGTGTTGATTTTGATATGATATTCAGAAGTGTGGTGGTTGGATGGGAGGGCTCCGCAGCTGATATGTGAGTGTTGAGGTGGGCACTTGAGAGTGGAGGTTTGAAGGTATTCAAGGGTAATATCTGCATACTTAAATTGTTGATATATGAAATGCATGATTTCATTTTCTGAATCCAAAATACCACTTGGCTGGCTAGGTAAATATTTCTTGGTGGATGCTGGTTATGCAAACACTCCCCAATTCCTAGCACCATATCGTGGCATCAAGTACCATCTCTCTGAGTACAACTCCACTAGGCGCACCCGAATTCGATATAGGAGTAAAAAAGACCTATTCAACCACAGACATGCACAACTTCGTAATGACTTTATGTAGGCAAAATCTGTCAATCCTTGTAAATTTTTTATGTGGGTTGATGAGGTCTTACAATGTCCTTGTGGGAAGGGACACTGTCGAAAGCGCACTTCCAGGACTTCCAAGTCTTATGGTAGGAGTTTTTACGTTTGCCCTCAATCTACGGTACGTATTTCATATGCCTAATTCTTTTGATATATATGAATTTTTCGGCACATTTTAAACAGCAAATAATTTTTTTACCTGGTAGGTTGATGATCATGGGTTACGTCGTGGCTTCTTTCAATGGGTATCGGACTCGTGCAAAAGTGGGTGTCCCCAAGTTGGGGGAGAAGAAAAAGACAAGCATTCCGTCCATGAGTTTCAGACTTTGCTTGAAAAAGAGAAGTTTGCAGCTGACAGCAAGAAGGAATTGTGCGAACGTCTGTTAGATTCATTCAAAAAGTTAAATATGTAAACAGTGGACATGCCAAGTTTGTACAGCTATCACTTTTCTATTGTAGTAGTATGTGAAACTTTACTTAATTATGTGTGACATTTGGCTGACTTTTCAGTTTCCTTTCCTGTATTATGTCAAAGTCATTGTAATTTTTTTATATGTGCAATGAGAAGACTTGGTTAGATGTTCATTATTGTTGTTTGTATGTAAAAATAATTACAGCTATTGTTGCACAAATGGTCATACTATTATGTTGTGATGTCTTATTATCAAATATGTACATCAAATTTGAAACTTTTTTTTACATGCATCACTTACTACTGGTCAACATGTTTTCTGTGTAAGGTAAAGGTACACACATATACATATATGAGTATAGTTATGTAAAGAAAATATATACACAGATATGTATGAGTGTTAGAAAAGATGAATTTCGATTCAAAAGTATATAAATTTTTATAATGCGAAATCTAAGTCATAATGTTCATAATGAAAGAATGATATCATCTGGCATCAAACATTGTCAAACTCCATAAAACCCTTGTTTACTCTTGACTATGTATATAAGAAAAGCTATTTGTTGTTTTTTTCATCTGCTCAAGGGCCTCAAAATATTTCCAACTCTAAATTATTATTTAATTATCACCATGTACATAAATTATATTTTTTATATTTGTTTAATCCATTCCAAGGGCTGAAGACACAAAATTTTTATTTTCTTGTTTTCTCGTTTAATCTATCGTAGGGGACTCATAAATTTCTTAAGTCCACAAATTTTTACTTTACTTTTCACTATATACACAAATATTTCTTCTTATGTTTGTTTAATCCGTTGTAAGAGTTTCAAAAAAAAACCCAAGTCCACATAGTTTTTATTCCATTTATATCATATACATAAATATTTTTTTATGTTAGTTTAATCTGCCCTAGGACCTCAGAAATTTTCCAAGTCCACAAATTGTTTCTTTACATGTCATCATGTACACAAATATTATATTTTATATTTATTTAATCCACCTAGAAATCCTTTTTACGTTTATTGAAAATTTATTCTGATTATTCACTTGACCGTTACCAAACATAGAATGGTGGATGCCCTTGGCAGTGGGGATAGTAAGGGTAATATGGTCCGGAAAAATGATATATTCCCGTTGCCATCCATGTTTCCACCAAATGGAGAACACAACCAAAAGTCGATTTAACCTAGCATATACGAAACGATATAAGGTTAGAGAATAAGCATAACTTATTCTGGAATGACTTACACCTATTCCGCCCTACATGTAACCCGATACCAAACATGACAGAGCATATCAAGGACCTATTCCAGTTCCCCTTTATAAAAAACAATGAATATCCCAGAGGATCCTTAGTCGCACGGATAGGCCGTTACGCTTGTCACGTAAGGACGACGGATCCATGTTTGAAAAATCTGGTCTCCTGACTCAACACCATCGTAACAATAATATCCTTGATTATTTTCTACTCCTTGTTTATCCTTATTTTCTTTTAGCCCAGCATACATGCATATTTGAAATCACTATGGAAAACCACTCTACCAATGCAATTTGAGAGCCATTCTCGCTTCAATTCCAAATCAATTTGAAATATTCCATTCCAGGTCAAGTACCTAATTCCCATTGATGTCATCTCCGAGATGATTTCCTCAGAGAGCCCTTGTTTGGATTCATCCCTCTATTTTCGTCTTTACTCCCATAGATCCACCTTGGCAGTGGCAGACGCCCCCAATGGTGCAACCTAACAGATTGTGTCCTTAGGTACTTCCCCTTCGCTGGAAGTTGATCTCTCTATCGTGACCCACGTGGCGCCTTTCCTTCGTGTACTATGTACACGCCTCCTTTTGTGCCCTTCGTGCACCCTTCCTCTTTCCATCCAAACATTTGTTTTTTAGGTCTTCTTCTTGGAGGTGATTTCCTTGGGTTTTGGTGAAAGACTCTCATCAGGTGGCGTTCACCACAACGATTAAGCGTGTCTATTTTTTCACCTTGGCACCTACTTATCAGTTTGCTTCACCTCGCTCCACTTCGCTACGCTTCATTTCATTTCACTCCATTACACTCCACTTCGTATTCCTACGCTTTGCTCCCCTACAAAGCAGATGCCAAGGTGTGGCAGCTGTAGACACGCGAATTTGACACCATCGAGGACAAATTTCAAATTACGCCGTAATGTCACAAATTGGCCCTCTTTTGCCTTGCAAGAGTTTTTCCCATTATTTGTGGATTTTTCCAGATTTTTGTTTTCATTTTTTCAGTGCTTCCCCACTGGTTTACAAGGGATGTGGACAGAAGTTGAAATCGCGACGGGATATCCAGTCGCGATTCTCATAAACTATTAGGTTACTTTGAATCACGACAGGGTATGCCGTCACGATTCACAAGCATTCTTAATGTGTCGGGGGTACACGTCGCGATTCAGGGTTTTTTTTATTAGTGTCGATTGCCTTTTCTGGATCGCGACGTCCTATGCCGTCGTGATTCTCATTTCCTTTTTCGGTTTTTGGCAACCTTTCTATAAGAAATTAGGGAACTCTAAATCGCGACGGCCTATGCCGTCGTGATTCTCATTTCTAAATTTGTTTTTGGAAGGTTTCTTTAGGCAGATTTTGGAACTCTAAAATGCGACGGGTTGCCCCGTCACGATTTAGAGCCATGTTGTTGGCCGAAAATGGCAATTCTGAAATGCGTCCATATCCCCGTCATGATTTAACCTTAATCGTGTCCACTGTACCCGACGCGATTTTCAACTGATGTCAACCTCGAACTCCGAGCCTTCCACTATAAATATGACCCATGGGCCAACGTCCTGAGGTTAAGATCTTCGATTCCAAGGAGTTGCGAGAGGCCATTTCAAGGCGAAGCCCTATCGGATTTTCATCTCAAGCATCAACGTCGCTGTCTCCATCTTCCGCAGCCGATCCCGCGGCGCCATCTTCCTCCATTCAAGCTTCAGCAGCCTCCTCTGCACATTCAACTATTTGGGGAAGCACCTCCACTCTCACTTTTGTTTATAAGCACCTGCTCCAAGCCCCCACGTGGCTACTCTTTTCATTTCTCCCTTTTTTAAGCATACATACATGCATGCATACACACACACACACACCCATTTTCTAGGGGTTTAAAAACCACCACGCGGTGAGTCCATCTCCTTTTCTTCATGTCATTTCATTTATTTGGGATTCAATACTACACGTGCATTGGCTAATCCTCTTCTTTTTTTGTCTATTTTGCAAGGGTAATCAAGTGAAAGCACCTTCTACCACGGCCGGCCGTACTCGTAGAAGAAGTGGAACCCACATCCCGTGCAATCTCCCGCTCCAAAGGTATTCCTCGCAATCACTTTTCCTCCGCACCCATCGTGTGCACCTCCTTCGACACCCACGTGTGTTTGGCGATCACGGATCCATCCATGGAGTTGTTCTCCACCTTTTCTTTTATTTTCCATTATTCTATTTGTGGACGCCTGGAGTTCTTCAAAGAACAAAAAGCATAATCTACATGGTCCAACTGGAATGTTGCTAGACGTATCTTATCCTCTTCTGCACATCGGATCACCTTAAAAATTCTTTCATTGTCTTTTAACCTATTTTCTGCCTCATCCGGATCCATGCTACCTGTAAACCTTGGAGGATCTAGGCTTCGGAAATCCTTAAAGAAATTTGTTCTATTATGAGTGTTGTTCTTAGCCACTATCCTCACCACTCGGGTCAGATCATGCATTGAGCTTTCCATCTTCTTCCAATTTGAATCGCCTCCTCCATAATTAATTTAAGAAAATATATGAGACACCCAACAAGTCATACATTAATATCATCACCCAAACCAATACACACATTCATCACATGTAAATTTGTAAATTTTTATGTCATCACATAACATACAAACTTTTCATTAACAAACCAAAAATATCTACATCACCATCATTCTTATCCTAATAAGCCGAAAATATTTACATCATCCTTAGTAAGCCGAAAATATTTACAACATTGTCACCACCCTAAACCTCTCATTACACATGTACATATAGAGTTATATATACAACCCACTACTAACAAAAAGAGAGGTTAACAAAAATAAGTTCTAGTTTCCTACCTTGCTTCAGGTTTGTACGGCAGATTCCACGGACGGCTGTTGTTCACCCCCAGGCCCATGGTACAACTCTCTTGCTACTTCAGATAGTACCTCCCAGTACCCTTCAACCTGATGGAGCAGCATATCTTGTCCTAACTTCAGACTATCCAGATTGCACATTATTTGGGTCATAGTCTCTAAGGAAGCACGGGGATTTCCCGCCCGAAATGCGCCAGCAGTCAGCTTCAACACTTCCTCCTTTATTTGCACATGTGCTTCCCTTTGGGCCTGAGCATATAACTCCACATCCTGTCAGAGTAATTCCATTGCAGACACTAGCTGTTCTTGAGTATTCATATCCATTCTGTAGCAAACAACAAATTAAGTATATACACATACACAAAATCACTATTACTTTCATAACTAATCCCAGGTTTCTACCCCAACTCACTGGTCATTCCCTATGTTTACGGAACCTAAGGCTCTGATACCAAGGTATCTGTCACGTCCTAATAAATGTCAATTTATCAGAAATGACAGAAAAATAGGCTTAAGAAATAGAACTTATATTTTTATTCATCTGTCGTCATTATTGCGGAAGCTTAACTTACATAGTACTCCTCTTAACAATCCACAAGAGTGTGGACGTTATTTTTTTCGATGACGAACATCCACATTTATCTTGGCGAAAATATGGCAACGGGAAAATGATGAGTGATCACCAGGGACTTTTTACCTCCGCCCAGAGGAGATGCGATCGGGTAACGCCTCGATGTGGAGATTATGGATTCTTCACTCCTCCTCCTTCGGCCGGCCAAAGGGTGAGGGCTCCACGGTGTAGCTTCAATTTTCCTGCAAAAGAAACAAACACAAAAGACCCATTAGACTGAAAATTATGGTAGCATGTGCTCACATATATGAAAAAAACACACACAAATCGGGGGGCGTCTTACCAGTTGGAGGCTTGAGAAGGAAGACGGCCAAACATTATGACCACCTTCCCTCCCTCCTTTGTTTATAAAAAACCCCTCTAAATTAGGTATTGGAAAGGATACACTACGTGAGTGTGTGAGTGGACGTGGTAAAGATGCAATATGTACCAAAAAAAATAATTAACGGAGAGGAGGAAAATGGGAATCCCCGTCCAATATGCGCAATGATGTGGGTGTTCTCCAGGGCGTCGAGCTCCTTTAAGAGTCCACTGCCGTGAGCGAGGATGGCTCGTCGTCGGGGTACCCACCGAGTGATGTTCTTGTGAAGTGCAGTGACGACGACAGAGCTGGAGCGGGGGTGTGCTGATGGGCGTCGGGGTGATGTGCAAGAGTTGTTGCCGCCACAGCGGGAAGAGTACGAACGTGCTACAGTGAGGAGGCCGCGCATGGAGCACTGGCCTTTTGAGATCGACCCCAGCGAACCTGGCTGGGTGTGAGCGTCCTCGAGGAGAGAGAGAACAGTCCCGTGTCCCGACTGCTGGGTGGCTGCCGCGATGGAAAAATCTGTCTTCCCCCCCTCCTGATGGATTGGAGGTGGGATCCTTATCACTAGGTCGCATGCATGGCTTCCTAAAGAGACGGGGACGTGGGCAGTTTAAGTGGGAGAGGCTTGCGCGGGTCTCACGGCGAGCTGGACGCCAAAGCCGGAGCAGTGGGCATGAGTGCATGAGACGAGGGAGGGGATAACAACGAATCCCAGAGTGTGTTGCGGGAGAAGAGGAGCGTGGTTGGGTTCCTGCTTACATGGGTGGCTGGAGCTGTGGGGGGCTGGCCACGTACGCATACAGGTGGAAGATGCATGGGAAATGGAGTTGGACAACACGTGGGGTTCCATGCATGAGGTGGGTGTTGAGCAGGGATGGGCTTGTGCATGTGTGGGGGTGTATGCGGGTGAGAAAAAAATGGCCATTCATGCGTGGAGGTGGAGTGGACGTTCTTGGCACAACTGGTGTGTGCTCATGGGACGGAAATGGCCGATCACGCATGGACGTGCGGCTAGCTGAAGACCGCATGTATGCAGCGAAGAGATGGCAATGTGCCTCTCGTGCATGCATGGTCACGCGGATGGGTGGTAATGGTGAAGGAGTTCACGTGTGAGGTTGGAGAGATGGGGTACACAGCGGTGTGGTTTAGCGAGTGGGGATGTGAGAGAGACGTGGGGTTTGGTTTGTTGTTGGGGTTTAATTTGTTTAGGTTTAAATGGGGTTGGGTTGGTCTATTTTATAAGGTATGGTGTTGGATTTAAATATGTTTGGTTTGCATGGGAATGGGTTACGTGTTGGTTTTTTTTATGGTGGTGTTGGGTGTTTTTAATAGTTTGAATTGTATATGGATTTTAATGGGTTTAAGTGGGTATGGCTGGGTATGTTTTTAGTGTGTTGGATTTATATATGTGGGTATGATTGGGTAGGTTACGTTGCATGGAGGTGAAGGTCATGGGTATTATTATTATTATTGTTATTATTATTATTATTGTTGTTGTTGTTGTTGGATTTTGTTTTATGTGGATTTTATTTTTAATTATATTTTGTTGTTTAGTTTAAATCAGAATAGGTTTTATGTGGATTTTATGGAACTTAGCTATGGGTTTTATTATTTAGTTCATTTTATTTAGATTTTAAGTGGGGTTCTAGTTGATGGGTATGGTTGGTTTATTTATGGGGTTTTATGAGTTTTATGTGTGACATATATTTTAATTATTATTAATTTTTATGGATTTAAATTGTTGTGTTATTTGATTATTTAATATCCATTATGGGATTGGTTAAGGTTGGTTTAAGTGGTGGTGATGGATTTTATTTTATGTGAATTTTACAGATTATGTGAGTTTTATTTATTTGAATTTTAAGTTGGATTTAAGTGGATTTTAGCATGGCACCGAGCACACACACAGGAGACAGCTGGAAGGTGGCGGAAATGGCAAGCACACAAGCACCACACACTATGCAAGAGATAACGACAGAAGAGGCTGGCACCAGGAAAAGTGTAGGTGACATATGATTGTGTCACCAAAAGATCTTGACGACAGCGAATTCTGCAGCTCAAACATGACAAGCGACCAACCTCATAAATGGAGCAATAGCAACTTGGACTGCCGACAAGGGCACAAGCTACCCTGGAGATCTTAATGGAGATAACATTGCGCCTACTGAATAATGGGCCTAATGGGCTAAGAAATGAGCCTTGCGAGGATGATCCAAAATGCGCGTCTACCAGAGTAGACATCCGGGGAGTGTGCCGTTAACAAGGTGTCATCGGCAATCGATGTTGCCGTCTACATGGGATCTGAGGCAAGTTAACAAATGGTCAAACAAGCCTTATTGGGCCATGAACCACGCAGAGATGGGCCAAATCTCGCGTCTACAAAGAGGAGTAAGAAAAAGAAAACAAAATAACACTTTCATTCTTCTAACTATAACACTAGAAGGGTAATCTAAGGAACTCCGTCGACTGGTTGACCTGCTCAGCACACCCCCTTAAAAGCTAGGCTTATCATGATCACCTGAAAAGTAAGATTTAATGAGCTAACGAGCCCAGTAGGATTCACCCATTCTAATCAAAAAGGAGTATGATAACTAAAGAGATAAGAATGAAGCTTAATTGATAGCAATGTCAAATATCAATGGTGGTTGGGTAATCATGTCAACTAGATATCAGTTATAGAACAAGAGTACTGAATCAACTTGCACAGATAAGAATTCTGGATAATAGTCACAAATCACATTCTGGCTCAAGTACATGTTCAACTCATAGATAAAACAAGATGATGACCAATCATGCAAGTATGATGCAATGCCAAACATCTAAGAGATCCATTATCGTTCCGCACGACCATTAAATGAATTCGAGTGCTCCTCCCAAGACTGGATCAGCCCCATTACACAGGCATATATCTCAATTGAGTCCAAAGACCCAAAAATTGTCATCATAATTCATTTCTGTAAAATATTCAAGTGGGGGTACACAAGTACTCAAGATCTCACTAGTAACAAAGGGTTGGAAGTCAATGCCAATGACTTCAGAAGATTTTAGCTATGTAGGAATCAAGTATACTTGGGGGTGTTCAAGAACATTCCAAAGTTGGTTGTGGATGAAAGCTGAATGGTTCTTCTCAGTGTAAAGTAGTTGGAATTCAAGAAAATAAGGGAAACAAATTGTTGGGTTATTATCAAAGTGTGTCACCTTTGGTTAGACATGAAACAAATCAGGTTAAACACCACAGACAGGTGTATGTCGACAGCCATAGAGTGGCTATCGACAGCTACTGTCCATCCAGAACTAGATTTTTGGAATTTGGTCACTGTTTGTCGACAGGCCAAAGGTGGCTGTCGACAGATGAGGGCCATCTGTCGACAGATGAAGACTGTCTGTCGACAGCTACTGGTGTTTCTGCATTTCTGGGTTCTGGAAGCTTGAGGCCTGTCGACAGATGGGTTCTAACTGTCGACAGTCACAGGTTAAACTTCCAGAAATGATTTTACAACATCTCAGAAGACTCTTCTAAGTGTTCCTATGATTCCAAACATGGTTAACAACATCAAAAGGGTCTTATTTACATCTCTAAACACCACTTACATGAAGGAAACAATTAGGACAGTAAGAGTGCAAGTTTTACACATGGGTGGCATGAAGCTTATGAAAGGATGATCATTGAGAATACAACTCTTCTAAACAACATTTCCTTGCATCTAGTAGGAAGTTTTCCACAAGCATACTTGAAGATGACATGATCATTAGGTAAAACGACATGATCATTAGCTAAAACATGTTTACAATGGATAGAAAAACAATCTTAAGGATGTTTTCAGAATCAAAGTCAAGTGTGAACGTGGTCAAACACTTAAACATGAAGTTCTCAACAAGAGAAAGAGACAAGAAGGAGAGAAGAAGGAGAGAATCCTACTTGCTTCTGAAAAACTTTGGAGATCTTTCACTTCTCCTCAACGGAGAAACCAGCAGCAAGAGGAAGAAGAAGTCCTGTAGAAGTGGCAGCCACGACAGGTACAATAGATGGAGTAGCAGGAAAGCAGCTTCAGCAAAAGCAACAGCGGAAGCTACGGCAAAGCAGCAGCAGCAGCTCCACAGAGCAATGGCAGCAGCAGCAGGTTCAGTAGCAGGGAGATTGGGCAAGTGGTGGAAAAACCCATACGAAGGGTTAAGGAGAGTTTATATAAACTCTCAGGTTCCATGCATGTTTGGCACGTAACCAACCATGTGGAGCCGTAAAACTCCTCTTACCACCACCAGGCCACGTTTACCATGCAGTTTCCCATGACTTACACGTATGGTAAAACGTGTAACTCTTTTAACCCAAGTAGTAATAAGCCTTACGTAGCCAAGGCTACGTAAGCAAAGAAATTAAAAAAATGTTTGACGTAAATAAGAGATAAATCAGCTGGTCCATTTGTCCCTATATTTTTGTATCCAAATGATGTCCAATTAAGTTGAAATTTCAAACATAAGCTAATTGGAAGGTTTTACAAATTATGGCGATTTAAGTTTAATTTTTAGAATTAATTTTTCACCCAACAAAAATTGCCCGAAAAATCATTACGTCGACTTAATCTTGATATTCGCGCGTCAATAATTCTGGATATTTACATTTCTAATATCAACATATTTATCTGGACATTATGATGTTTTCGGATTTCAATTTCATTATAGAATTTCGGTGACGCCCTGTCAGAGTGCACACCTCTGGAAACAACACTGGATTTATATTTATTAATATAAATTAATCCTAAATTAAAGACAATTACATCTCATGAAAGTAGTTATGTTTAACAATTAAAATCCTCACATTTTTCTAAATTTCCAAATTTCCAGTAAATAAAATTTTGGGGTGTTATAATTTACATCTCATGGTGCGGGCATGCTTTACGTCATTAACATGTTAACAGTGGCAATACCATCATGCAATACTCATGTCAATAACGATGGAAACTGTTTCAAGCTATAACATGTACGAGGATAGTTCAGTAACAATTCATGACAATTCTCATGTAGGATGGAACGATTATCAATGATAATGATGACAGTACGATCACTTGACATGTAGAAGGGATTCAATAACGTATACAATGGATATCTCATGTTGAATTCTATGGAATTCCAATGGACAATGGCATATTGGTTTCAATAACAATGACGTGTATAATAGATTTGGACATTTCACATATAACAGTCCAATCAATCATTCAATCATTCAATAACAGTGTGAAAATTACCCAGATCGATCTTGCAGTCAGTTAGGTGATTGTAAGACACCTCAATGGATCATATACTCTCATGATTATAAGTATTTTGGGTGCTCCTCCTAAGACCAGACTGAGCCCTATTTGCACAGGCATAGTTGTGAACCAAAGTTCCAATAGTTTCTGGTAATTCCATTCATTCATTTATGGCCAACATGATTTTCTAAGCAATGGACAATTATGAACTAAAGATCATGGCAATGATGATAGAGAACAAGGCAAGGGGACATGATCCAGATTAATTTTGGCAGCATAACAGCTTAATTTCATTAGTTCAATCTTTACATTTAATGGCTTGGTTTCAATATGATCAAATCACTCTCACGAGAAGTAGATAAGAATAGAAGTGTAATCTATCTTCCGGGTACTTCATTAGTACAACCAACTCGGTGTCCATGAGGGAATCCATGGAGTACAGAGATTTACGGAGGTCTCAAGAGAAAGGTCACTAGACTGCCGATACGGAATGACTGGCCGTGAGTTTCCAATCCCCCCAAAAAGGGCTACCTATATGTGCAAAGTGTCATGTAGAACATGTCTCAATCCACAATCCATCGGTTTGAAACAAGACGGAAAGCTTATAGCAAACATGCATGACGTGTATGCAATTCAATCTATCACATGGTTGCTGTAATTTTAGCACATAACACTTTTCAATTATGAACAAGACAAAGTATAATCATAGCTCATATCAATCACATGGTTGATGAAATCAATCAATCATTAACACTTAGAATAGATGTTCATATTCTTATAGTTTTCATATAGGTTGATCACTTTTAGGCCATTGCATAACTATATGACATGATATGACAATAGGGCATGCATATGGTTGACTGAACATCTCAATAAAACAGTCTCGAGTTGGCCTTTAAATCGCGACGGCACATGCTGTCGCGTTCAAGAGGGGCGCTGAAACCCATGTAGCGCACAGTTTCATGCGTCAGGGTTGACCAGACATCAAATTGCGACAAGACAGTCTGTCGCTTTTAACAAAATCGCGATGTACATGTACGTCGCGTTCATGCAGGGTGAAACGCGACCTCTGGAGTCGTCGCGTTCTTGGATCTTGCCCGAAACCCAGAAAAATGTTACAATCCTTCATGATAGACTTACAACTTGAAATCTAGCGATCTTTAGACAAACTTCTGAACATAAAAAGTGTCGAGGACATCAAGTAGAAGAGAACCACCATTTTGGTTTGACACAGTTTGGCCTCGGTTTGCATGAAAAATAGTAAGAACACATAAAGCCCTATCTTTGCGTGACTCTTGGAAAATGTTTAATACGACTCACATGGTTCATGAAAATTGGAGAAATTACATGCAAATGAAACTAGACTTGATGCTCTTTCCATTGGTATGTGTAACGTTTAGGTTAAGCCCGAGATCACCTGCCTTTGTGTAGTTCTAAGACAGATCAATGCACAGGTCGCAGCAGAGATGAGTCGAAGAAGAAGCTCTAGTTCTTGGCTGATTTCCTCCTCTCCAAAAGCCCTAGCTCGCCTCCTCATGACCCCAACTCGATGGTAAACTTCCCTTATGAGTCTCATGACGATTCTTTATAAGATTAGGGTTAATTCTAAGTCCTAAAGAGATTAGGAAAAGTGGGTTGCGGTTTTTGCATGGTGCCTACCATGTTTTGAGAATTCTCCTCCTAATTGGAGTAGTAATGCCTTTAGGAAACATCCTCTCATGGCCAGGTACGAATTTGGTTGCTATAAATGGCTAATCACTTTTGTTCTAGTCCTAATTTGCCCTTTCCTATTTTCTGCATAATTATGATTACGAATTTTGGGGTTTAATGTTATTGGGTTTGGTTCTTTGGCCCAATAAGAGTTGTATTAGCCCAGAATAATTCCAATGGTTGATTCCTCTTCTTGGGAGTTTAATTATGACTTTTATTTTATTTTTATTCAACATTTTTGTTTATTTATTATTTTCCTTATATTTCAAATCAATAAATTTCCGGGGAGCTACACATTTCATTTTGTTCTTCCAAATTATAGCAACCCTTTTATCTTGCTTATTTGAAGATGTTAAAAAATGTGTCTTACTAAAGTTCCTGATAAAGGATTAATGTAGCTTTATATAATGCATGTAATCCATTTATTTTTTAAGAAACCCACTAATGTGTTTTTTTTCATACACTTGCTTTTAGGGCTAGATTTTCAAGTTCTTAAAGTTTTTATGTATGCAGTGAAAATAAAATATATCTTCTACTATGTATTACATATATTTGTGGCGTCACCCAGTAATGTGTTTTTTTTCCCCTGATGTTCATTGTATACTACTTTAAAACCCAATATTTGCAATCCGTTTAGGAATTAACTTACTGCTTTAATCACTCACCTCAATGCTGATAGGAAGTCCTCTCTAATCAATTACTATCAATCACCATCTGATGATACCATGTAATTAGTCAGTAACAGTAGCACACTTAAACTCATGTTCGTGATCAATACTACATTCTGAGTATCTAATTCGCATAAATTAAGTTCCACATAAATGTTGGATGTGGAACTATGTATGACAGAGTGATTTTCAACGCCATTATGATTGGATCAGAATATATTTTAAAAACACCAAAGTGGATCTATCTAAGTACTTTACATACTGATTTTAATGTATATGAACTCTCTTCATTTTAAGTACTTATATGAAGATGTTCGGAAAAAAACATGTTATCTGAAGATGCTATTATATGAACTCTCTTCCAATTTATAGAAACCCTTTTATCTTGCTTATTGTGTTTCTGAAAACATATTGTATACACCAGTGGGATCAAGCATGTGATCTAACGTCTTGATGTCAATTCTAACTTACTTGCATTGATTTTTGGTATTCTTTCAGATTGTATCATTAGGAAATGACATTATTATTATGGATTTTTTTATGCAGAAATAAATCTGTGTTTAAATTCTTATTGAGTTGTACTTCTCATTATAGGGCCTCAAGTAGAAAATTTGACTAGACTAGGGAGATTCTCATGTAATTGTGTTTATGTGAATAGAAATGTCTGAGCTTTGGATTTGATTTGAACTTAAATTGCAACTTCCATGGAAATATTTTAAATTACGACTGCTTGAATGAACTTTTAGATTTTAATTTTTTTCTTAGAGGACTCTGTTTAGATCTTTGAAGATTATGGAATTTTAGCTGTTTAGTGTTGGAACAAATAAAAAACAAATTAAATAATTGGTAGACTTGAGTTTCCAGTTAATCTAAAAGAACATGAACATTATTATGCCTATGAACTCTTGGAAAAGCGATCCAAATCTTTCACACTCTTCCAGTATCTCGAGTAAGATTTTTACATTAGCAATTACTCAGAAGTTGTAGGACATGATATGATATCAACAACACACTATGAGTGCACTAATTCTACCTCATTTCTGTCTAATTTGATATCGTCAATTACTCTATGACTCAAGGCCCTGCGCCACAAGACTTAGAACCTGCTTCAAGATTAAGATACAAGAGAGGAAATATGAGATTATAAAGAACAACAACAAAGGCTACCATTAATTACCACACAGAATTTTGCTAAGGCTTTTGTAATGATCTTCTAGCTATAATAAGAAGGCTAACATGTACTGCAGTCATCCATTCTGTCTTTCCTTTCATCTTGAGTAGTTGCATGACATACTGTATAAGTGATCGATGTACTACCCTTGGCCTTACCTTTCCAAATGAAAGAATGTCTCTCTAAGAAATAAACTAAAATCAAAGGTTTTTGCTAGAAAAAGTGTAACGCAAACATGAAAGAATTATGAAAATCTAGAAACAAGCTTTAGTGAAGAAATTGTTGAGCATGTGTTTGTGTATAAAATATTTATTATTGTTTTGATTATGATAAAATCATTCTTTAATATTATTCAATTACCAAATTCATCTGATTAAGCATTAAAGGAATTGCATGTAATCAAATAATTTATAACAAAAGCATATTCTTTCAGTGCATATGTGTTGACTTGCAACTCTATCTAAATATTTTCTGAGATGATATGTGTTGACACATGATGTCCACATGCTGATGCTTGAAGGTGTGTTGACTTGAGTCAACCTAGTGTCAACACATGTGTTCTCTGTCGACGCTTGTTTGTATATCTGTCGACAAATGATTTACTTCAATTGAATATTTTTCTAAATCCACATCGACTACAATATATGTATCATTGGGAGTCGAACTGTGACATCAATTAGTGAACAAGTTTCAATAGTCGAAGTCCAACTCTGACTCCTCGCCAGTTGAAGTGCGACTGATTGGTGAACAAGTTTTAATAGTCAAAGTCCAACTCCGACTCCTGGCCAGTCGAAGTGTAATATCGATTGTTGAACAAATATCATCAGTAGAAGTTCCACTTTGACTCATGACCAGTTGAAGTATCAGTCGAAGTTATAAATAATCAGTTATTGAAGATTTTTATACCGATTGATGAAGAATTTCATTCTGATTGATGTTATAATACATCGATTATTCTTTTGTGTTCTGATTGATGAACAATAATTACGTATCATGCTGATTGGTGTTATATTCCTTTTGTAAGACCCGGCCCCCTTGGGCCCTTTGGCCCCGTCCTTAGGGTCGCGACATGCTCCCTGGTCGCGACAGGTTCAGGTCACGACGACCAGGGCTGTCGTGTTCTTGTCGCGACGGTGTGGCCGTCGCGTTCTAGTCGCGACGTTCGATGGCGTCGCGATAGCTTTTCTAACAGATGTGACTGGTGTCCTTTCTATCAGAACGACTCTGTTGGGTGTCAGACGCATGCGCGTGAACATGACGTGGTCATCCGTCACGATCGCTTTTTCGATTTTCGAGGTTTGACCCACTTTTTGGGGTCACGACAGAGGCGATCGTCGCGATAAGGTCACGGCGCCTAGGGGCATCGCGACAAGAGTCTTATCGTGACATGTCGTTCTGTCGCGTTCTGGGGGCCGCCGGGTTAAAACCCAAGGCCGCACCCCCTTTCCCCCTCTCGCCCTCTCAGCTCTCTTTCTCCCCTCTCCTTTCCCTCTCGAGTTTCCCCTGCGGATTCTTGGCAATTCTTGGTGCTTGAGGCGTTCGTGCTGAGGTGGTGTCGTCCCACTCATGCAGGGGATGTGTTCGTGTCGTTTGGAGCGAGGAGGAGGCGTCCTTTCCTATGAGAAGGCCCGAACGGGTTCGTTCTTCACGTGGAGGTAGGGACTCGTGATCTTTTCGCCCTAAGCATGCTCCCTCCCCTTCTAGATCGTGGTTTCTCAGTGGTTTGGGGCTTGGGAGTGTGAGAACTCCATGCTCGAAGTTGAGTGAGGTTCCTCTCCGAGTGTAGATCCCTGTTGTGGGGTTTTAAGGGTGGTTTGGATGCTTTACTAGCTTTCTTGCATGTCGAGCATGATCCCCTCCCCCTTTGGGTTGGTTTGTCTCCCATTTTGAGGTGGTTCCCAGAGAGAATGCTCTGGAACCCTCCACAGCTGAGAACGCGATGATCGTGGAGGTCGCGATCTGGTCACAACGGCCTGGCCGGTCGTGACGAGATCGTGACACTCTTAGAGGTCGTGATCTGGTCGTGACGGCCTAGCCGGTCGCAATGAGATCGCGACACTCTTGGGTGTAGCGACCCGGGTCGCGACGGCTAGGACCGCCGCGACGGGATCGCGACAGGGTAGGGTGTCGTGATGAGGTCGCGACTGCTCGATACGTCACGACCCCAGCCGTGAGACAGGTTCCCGGTCTTCGTCGTTTCCGTTTCTTTTACTGTACCCGTGGCACTTGTGCTAGTTCCCTAGTACGGCCTACACTAGTCTTTCGCCCGGTGCTCGGCACTTGAGGGCTTGTCCCGTGTGAGAGGTTGTTACCGTTGCCTGGGACCCCCGTCCTCGGGCACCTTCGAGGGAGGTATCGGGGCGACAAGTGTGCTCGAGTTGGCAGCCCAGCAGGTGGACTCTGGAGCTCAGGGGAAAATGGTGGTTTGGACAGCGACGTTGAGTCGTTTGCAGAGCTCTCTTGGCTAGGCTTGGGACACCGAGGACGGTTGGAGTTCTACCCAGTGCAGGCTAGCCAGTCCTTTTCTCACTGCCTCGCTCTTTGCGGCCTCGGAACCACTTAGAGAGGCCAGGCGTGGGACCGTAGTCCGGCTAGACTATGGCGGTTTCAATGTGTTACTTTGTGTCCTACCTCGCTCTGACGAGACGTAAGGGTCAGAACCCGGGTCGAGGATAAGACGTCGGTGGACGCACCTGACCTTGACTAGTGGTAGTGCTTCCCATAGCTAGTGTTTCTTGTCCAGGCGGAGTCCCCTCCGTCTGTGTTTTCTAGCCGTGTGGTGGTCACGACGAGCAGTTGTACGAAGCTTCCGGCCATGTGTACTTTTCGTGCCGTGCTAATGTAGTTTCGCTTCCGCACTTCCGTTTGTAGGTAGAAGATATAAACCCATGTCATTCATTTTATATGTATATTCTTCTGCCTGTTTAGAGCCAGTAGGAGATTGGTAGTCCCTACTGAGCTTCTATTGTGAAACTCATCCCTCCTTTTCCCAAGTGAGACTTCTCAGCAGCGGCAGGGCGCGCGCTGGGCGGAGGAGACGGGGTGGTAGGCTAGGTCCCCGTAGCTAGCAGTGGTTCCCCTTATTAGTGTATGTCACCCTCGGGGTATGCCCCTAAGGGATTTGTTCTTCCCCTGCCTTTTACTTATACTAGCATGCGTGCGTTGGGGCTGTACTTAGAGTGGTACCCAGCGGTCTCGCTCTCTTTCCTGTTTCTGCTTGTACGCTTCTAGTTTAGCAGTTGACGTTTACTTCCATTACATATCCTGTTAGATATATATTATAGCCCTTCCGGGTCTCCGGATCCATGGGCGGTGACCGCGAAAATTGGGTCCTCGGCGTGGGCCGAGGGTTGGGTTCTCGAGCCGTTACACTTTTGATTGGTGAACAAAAGGTTAAGTTATCTTTCGATTGATGAACAACTATTCTCTTATTATTTAAGTTACTTTATAAATGTTCTGATTGCTGTTATTTCCACTTCGACACTTGACCAGCCGAAGTGCCTTATCAATTCCTATGACTTCAGTCGAAATTCAAGTTATTATTATTATTATTATTATTATTATTATTATTATTATTATTATTATTATTATTATTATTATTATTATTATTATTATTATTATTATTATTATTTTGTACTGTTGTTCTCTGCACTATAGTTATTATTTTAAGAGAACATACATTGAGTTATTGTATTTTAGAATGTTCTTTAACATTTGTTTGATTTAAAAGATATCTGCCAACGTCCTTCAAACTGACAGAGGTTTTCATGTTTTAAGGAAAAGTAGTTTGTAGTCCTATTGTGCGCCAAGTAGATGTCTAGCTCACTTTAAATGTCTACCTACTCTTGCATGCTTTAAGAATATGTACTTTCTCTTTTTGACAGAAATGAGTCTTTTAAAAGTCTTATTTTTTATTCTTATTGTTCAATATATTATTTGTGACCATTCTAATTGTAGAAAAGAGGAAGGTTATTGCATGGGTATGGTGTTTGCAGATATTAAATGCTACTAGCTTAAGAAGCATACATGCTATCTAGAATAGCAACCAAGATGTATGCTAGACAGAAAACTTGTAAATGTTACTTTCAAGCTGTCTTCTCAAGACCAAACATTCACATTTCAAACGGCCATATGCAAACAGATAGCTGAAGTCTTTCAAGGATATATAAGGGAGTTGAAGTCTGTGAAGACAAATAGATATAGAGATACAAGACACATACATAGAGATAAAGCAAACACTCAAGCATCTGTTCAAGCTTTCAAGCCTTCGAAAGATCTATAGCTCGGTGTGGATATAGTCTTTAGATCACCTTCCCTGTCCACTTAGAGCTAGAAAGAGAAGAGAGCATCCATTCATTATTCTTGTAGATCTCTCTTTTTGTATGTGCTTGCTCATTCTCTGAGTAGCACCTATTATGCAACCTTTTATGTTTGTAACCCGTAGGGGGTTTGTTCCCTGTTGTACCCCTTTGGTAGAAGAGAGGATCTATTTGTGTAGGAGATAGTATGCCCCTTTGGTGAATGGAGAACTTGCTTGGAAGCAAGTGTTGTATGCCATTCTTTAAAGGGAAGACCAAGTTTTCTTGGCAGTTAGTGAAATATCCAAGGTATTACTTGGGGACTAGATGTAGGATTCCTATTGGAGAGGAGATCCGAACCAGTATAAATTTATTATCCCACATGTGTGATTGCTTTCACTTATCTATTTTATTTCACACGCTACACTAACCATTAACATCATTTTTAGTGAGTTTCAGATATAACTCCTCTTAGTAGTAGCTTCAAAAGAAAGTCCTATTCACCTCCTCTAGGACATATCAACTCCATTTTGATCCAATAGAAATCCTGTTATATCCCCTCCACCTGCTATATTATGTGACTACAAAAATTTATGAAAATTTGACAAGAATAGTGATGTCCATCAAGCTGACATGTCCACCCAAAAAAAAAACTTTAGAATATTGCAAAAATGCTTGAATATATTAAAATAGTTGTCTATTAGGTCAAAGAGATGTACCTCTTCCCTGCGACAAATTTGAGTTTAGTGTTCATTTTTTGTTTCTTACAAATTTGATTTTCATGTAATTGTGTTTATGTGAATGAAATGTTTGAGCTTTGGATTTGATTTGAACTTAAATTGCAACTTCCATGGAAATATTTTATAATGCGACTACTTGAATGAACTTTTGGATTTTAAATTTTTCTTAGAGGACTCTGTTCAGATCTTTGGACATTATATAATTTTAGCTATTCAATGTTGGAAAAATAAAGAAGTAAATTGGTTAAACTAGAAGACTTGAGTTTCCAGTTAATATGAAAGAATATGAACATTATAAGGTACTAACTACATATTTCTGGTGTTAAACATGGAGGAAATTGGTATGTGTGGTTTGAAGGAATTGTTTTATGTAGATGGCTAAATGATGACTTATAATATAGGAGTTGTGTTTTAGTAGACATATACATTTAGTTAATTGGAAGATAGACTATGATTACTAAGGATATTTGTCACATACATATGTTAATTTACCACAAATTACTCATATCTTTCCTCTTGATTCAACTCTCCAAAATGTCACTAAAATATCATCAACATCATATTAAAACTATTAAAACCTGAGAACTCTAAATAGGAACTGTACCTTTTCATGATAGAAGATAAAACATATGTATGTGAAAGAGGTGTTCATCATTAATATTCTTTTTTTTAACAGAATGTTGAGATGTGGTTTGAATTGAGTTCTATGTTTTGTTGTTGAATTTTGTTCTCTTCTTTATTTATAAGGTGTTAATATCTTAGATGTCAAAAAGTTGTTTTTCTTTGCACATTATTAATATGTTAGGAACAAGGTTTTTTTTTAATGTTTTAACTTGGTTTTTCTTTCTCTAAGGGTAAAGTGTGTAATTATATTTTATAAAACGTGGCCATATTTGTAACTGAAATGCCATCAGCAAAACATTAAAACCTAATTTTAGTTTATACAATTTCAGGTTATGTTTAATGTGCTTATACATAGAACTCCTACACATCCTTGGCAATTGTGTATTTTATGTCCTCAACCACAAAAGAGTTTTATATGATAAATAAATTTCTTCCAATTCTTGACTGACTATCAAGATCTAAAGGACCTTAGATGACGTAACAGTACAACATCCACTTTGTTGGGACCTTCTATCTACAAAGACTATCACCGTCATCGAATAGCTTTGCCCTCTTTTGGACCCAGGTTTTATAGTAGTGATTTAAATTATTTTTCAATCAAAATAAATTATATGTTCTTACAAATTCCCTTGAGCAAATTAATACCGTTGTTATGTATCAAGAATGTCTTTGAGTAGACTGTGACCATATCTCCAATTCTTTAGAAAAATGATACATTTACTGTCCATGTGAACTACTCTAAAATTTGAAAACAAATCAAACCCAACATTGAATAAATATGAACTATTATAGTAAACATTATTATATAGTATATATTATTATACATTGAAAATCATAAGATTTTTTATGAAGCCAAGCTTAAATTTTGAATGGTTCTTTATTTGAGCATTAATAGTACAATGCCAACATTTGCTATCAAAATTCTTACCTTTTCTTGCCATTTATCAATTATAGTTGTAAACAAATTTCTATCTCCACCGACCATCTCTTCTTAAGATTGAATGACATGTTGTATGCTTCTATACCCTAATTAATCTCTTTCTTTGATGTCTCTTTTCCACATGTTGGATCAAAATCCTCTGACTTTTGATGCGAGAGGCAGATTGGTATTTTATTACTGTGATGTAACATGTTGGACAATGTTATCATCCTCCAAAAAGAACTCAATTTATAGAAACAATTACATAACACTAATATGGAAACAACTTTACATCTAGAAAACTTGGAAAAAATATGATCGTGATGAGTTGCCTTCTAAGTGACATTCAAAAAGGGAGAAGGGAAAGAAATTTATGTTTATAGAAGTGTTTCACCGGCATATAAGTTGAGCGAAGAAACTCCTAAATAGTTTATGCATGGCTCTCATATTCCATTCATGAATTGAATGACCAGGGTATATTCCCAAACTAATATGACCAGTTTGTCAAACAAACACAAAAAAAAAGGTAATTGGCAGAAGAAAGCCCATTTATAATAGTACACATCATTGTCACAAGATGAAATAGAAGAGCACATGATTTCTAAGAAACTCACACACCATTTGACATCGACACTTTTGCTTACGACATGATTTCTAGAAAAGGCATATGAGAAGATAAGACAATGACAATGTCAGTTACTCTAAGGAATGCCACATTTTAGATTTCATGTGGTTATTGTTTTTTGGTAGCTACTCCAACTGGAATTGAGTTGTTTTTGATAGCTTTTTATAGGGCTAAATAATTTCTATATCAATGCGATGCACATAATCTTATAAATGTTTTAATTGAATTTATTTTAAACATTTTAGATATTTTTAAAAATGAGATTTTTATTAAATAATTATAAATTAATAAAAATATTAAATAAATAATCACAATTTAAAAATAATTACAACAATAATCACCAAACTGTCACGTAAGTGATTTGGTGACCGAGAGGGAGGGGGAGGGCAGGAGCCACAAGTTTGTCTGTGTTGTCAATGCAGACACTAAATTTGTATTGGCAATGCAGACCAAGGAGTCTACGGCACCGTTTCGAAGTACTACCAAAAAAAAATTGAAATGTAAAAACTCTGACAAAGCCATGTAGATTTCCAAACGCTTTTAGATGTTCTTGGCTTTTGTGCGGCGCGAATTCCCCTGCAAAGAGAGAGAGACTGAAGAGAGATGGCTCGTAGCAACCTGAATTTTTAAGAAAAATAAAATTTAAATAAAGAATTTAAAACCTAGCTAAATGGATATTTAAATGAAAAGAGCATTAAATGGAAAAGAGTAATGGGCTTTGCTTAATGGATCCTCTAGAATTTATTGGGTCAAAAATATGAATTTACAAAGGGAGAATAATAGGAAAATATCCTAAATTCGTAACTAAATTATTACCTAAATAGAAAAGGGGTATTTAATGCATTAAATAGGAAGTTAGAGTTGGAATTGGATTCCTAAACCTACCCCATATGGTTTAGCACGAATTTAGATCTCTTCCTAGCCTAAATAGGGATTGGAAAGCAAGGAAGGAAGGTTAGAGTTAGGAAATCTCGGAATTTAGAGGAATTAGAGTAGAAATAGGAATAGGAATTCATGCATGCACAAATACACCTCATAAACCCTCTTGGCTGACCCTAGCTCATTGCCAAAGGTTGCTGGACGTGGGGAAGAGGTCAAGGAGGAGAGGATCTCGTGGGAAGAAGGTGTTCTTGAAGCTTCTTCCTCGTTTTTGGGAGTCTCAACCCTAGAAGACAAATAAATCCAAAGGTAGGCATTCTCACAAGCTAAAATTCTAAAATTTCGTCTGTAGGTTCTTCCTACCCTCTTGAACGAAACCCCCAAGTTTCATATTTTTCCATGCATCCTATCTTTTGTTCTTAATTTTTGAAGTTTTGCAAACATGATAACCCCGAGACATCATGTTAAATCCATATCTCCTCGTATACTTGATCCCATGCTATGAAATTTTTATTGTAAATACTTGATCTTGTTCGGGATCTTTTGACCCCGAAAGCCCTAATTTTTGTTGAGCATGTTACTCGAATTAAATCCATCTTGCTCCTTGTGTCATGTTCTATGTTACTCGTCCTTGTTCGTTCTCAAACCATGTTCAAACCCTGTTCTCTCTCTAATCCCTATTTACTGGAAGTACTCTCGTATGTCTAGTTTCATTTTCCACTAGTTTCATGATTTTTCATCGCATATATAATTAGTTATGATTTTCTGAACAACCCTATATCAAGAATTGATATCCCTGGTCCGCAATCCAATGTCTGCTCTGACTCTTGTCAGAGTCAGGCGCAGACAACCAGAAGGCGACGCCTCGACATGTCGCTTTCTGGGCTCCGATTGTGACAGCCTACCTGTCACGATCAAGAAGGCGACAGGTGTACCGTCGCGTCCCAGTACCCGATCTGTAAGCCCTGTCGCGACCCGTACAGGACCCTGTCGCGTTCCATCATACCCTGTCGCGATCCTCACTGGCCTATGTCACCTTCACAGGAATTTTGGTGAAAAACCCATAAAAATATTTATGTCACTTTCTAAATAATCCTTATGCCTTTTACAGTTATACCCTCGGTCAAAACCTTGCCTAAAAATGGAGCAATATTGAATAATTTTAAATACATCTTCACGACTTATTTCTATCTATGATTCCTCTTGCACTTGCACCCACATAAACCATCTATTTATGGCTGAAATCTTGCAGAAAATATCTCATAATGTACCTGGTAATTTATTGAAATAAAGTACATTAATTGACCTATTTTAAAGGACTTGTAATCGTTTATTGCGTTCTTTATATTCCGATATCGACGCTCCACTGTCCTAGAATTCCTCTAGAACGTCGAGCACCTGTTTTATATACACACTTTACTTGGCTTGTGGTGAACTCTCCGTCGGATATTCCTTTCGCCGGACTAGTGAACTCTTGCACAAGGCCTCCGTAAGTCTCCTCTGTCCATGGATTCCCATATGGTCGACGAGCCGGTTGTACCCTAATACCTATGATACCCTTTAGGGATCTATATGATCCAAACGGCTATTAGAGATTCACTCTCGTCTTAAATCACGCCGGACCTCTGGACCTGTGCATAACAAGGCCAGCGGGAAGGTCGTGAGTTCCACCTGACTGCCAATACCAAGTGCGCGTGTTGTGCAACTGTTACTATCTCCTGTTTACTCGTCGCTTTACGTGCAATGTCCACTAGCTCTCATCTATACTCTACTCGCTCATCTATTCACGTCACTCTATTATCTCGTCTATTCATCTAGTACTCTCATCTATTTCTTGGTACTCTATTTGGCCATTAAATTGATTGTCTACGATAAAAACATGACTATGCTAGGCAACATTATAAGGGCCCGGTCTGGTCCTTGGGAGGAGCACCTGAAAGGCTATAACACGCGGGGGTCTAATGATCTGGGTGATGGCATACACCTAACGCATGAACACGCAAGATTTGATCTATGGCAATCAATTAATCAAACAGTCAATTATTGGTTTACTTGAATCTCGTGGTTGAAAGAATATCGACCAACACTTGCTATCGTGACTTGTGCACTGTTGTGCAACTTTACTTGTTATCTTGTTATACGGCCAATCCGATATCAACACTTGTCGTGCTATACTCTCGTGCATTGTGCTATTGTTTCTCGTTATCGTGTACCAGTACTTTCTATATGTTTCTCGTTACTCTCTCTAGTTATCCTACTTTACAAGACATTAAACACTTAAAGCATGCTTGATTCTGAGATTTAAGTCCTACTGGGCGTTATCTCTCACCCTGCGTTATTTGTCGTTGTGTTCTCAGGTGAGACCGAGGATGAACCATACACTCAAGAGGACGGGAACGACCTGGAGTGATGTCTTGAGTACCTTAGCGTCCTATTGCTATATTTAGCGTTGTAGTAGTTAGGTTTGAAGTTTAGTCTTTTACTTTCTTTCAATGTAATTGGGCCTCATAGATTGGCTCTGATATTAGTGGTTGTAACCAGGCATCGGAATGTATTAATGAAAAGAATTTACTTTAGTATTATTCATGGTGCAATGGTTTGATGTCTAGTGCTCGCTCTATACCCGTTCACTTGCAACTGCCTTCGCGCTCCGATATTCCGCGTTGGGGCGTGACAGTTTTGTGGTATCAAAGCCTAGATTATTCTTAAGTATAGGATGATCTAGGTTAACCTGCCTCGACTAGAGTCAATTATCCACCTATGTGAGTTGAGGTTAGAGCCAAGGGTAACTAGCTAAAATAAACTCACACACGCACAAATTAAACTTTTTAATCAGCATTATAACTATCCAACTATTTTGTAGGAACTAAATAGCTACAATGACTGCGGAACGTACCCAGATGAGAGGCATGCAACAGTCCCTCCAGGAACTGACTCGTGCCATAATACAAGCCACCCAGCAAGGCGGTGGTAACCGCGGAGGGAACCAACCAGGTGCAGGCGAGCTGCATCACAATTTTTAGGGTCTGAACCCGCCTAGGTTCAGTGGGTCTACGGATCCAGATGAAGCGGAGCACTGGCTAAAGGAAACGGAAAGGATCTTCCGTGTAATGCAATGTGCGGACGGAGACAAACTCCTATTATCGACATTCCAATTGGAGAAGGATGCTCGCGCATGGTGGGAGTCTGTGGAAGCCACAAGGGATAACGGCCAATTTACTTGGGCCGAATTTAAGGAAGCTTATAATGCCAAATACTTCTCTGAAAGGATCCAGGAGAGGAAGGCCTCCGAGTTTGCTGCACTGAAACAGAGGCACCTTACGATCGTGGAGTATGAAGCGCAATTCTCCCGATTGGCGCGTTATGCCAATCATCTGGTCAACACAGAAAAAATGAAGGCGAGGAGATTTCTTAATGGACTCAAGCCTTCATATATTACACAACTTGCTCCACTCGACATCCAGACTTATGTCGAGATGGTAAAGAAGGCACAGCTGCTCGAGGATGCAACCGACCTTACCGATCGCATTAAGGGTAGACTAGTCAAGAAGGAACCAGCATCGGGTTCCTCAAAGCCCACAAATGACAAGAAGCGGCCGTTCAACATCACGGGAGGGCCGAATCATGAAAGGAAGTTCAAGATACCTACTACCCTAAACACCGACAAGACCAAGTGCGAGCACTGTGACAAATCTGGTCATACTGCTGCTGAGTGCTGGAGGAAAGCAGGCGCTTGCCTACGCTGCGGGAATCGCAGTCATCGCATTTCCGAGTGCCCTGTGCTGAAGGAGCAGGAGAAAGAGAAACGCCCTAATGGGCAAAAGAAGCCTGGCCGACTGCAAGCTGTCCAGGAAGTGGAGCCCACCGAGGAGGGTGGAATCGTAGAAGGTACCCTTCAAGTTTTCTCTCTATCAGCATTCGTTTTATTTGATACTGGAGCAACCCATTCATTTATATCTCAAAACTTTGCTGATACTCTGAATGCTAAACCTATATCCATGGGTTGTGAGTTCTCTGTCACAACGCCACTAGGGGAAAAGGAGAAACTGAACAAATATTTCCCATCTGCCGATGTAATGATCGGAGACCATAACCTAAAAGCCGACCTGGTGTGTATGTCCATGGAAGGCTATGATGTAATTTTGGGAGCCGACTGGTTGTCCACATATGGGGCAAATGTCGATTGTAAGAAAGGAAGGGTAACGTTTAGTGACTTTCCTAAATTGGCATTCTCTGGGATTAGACATAAGAGACGGATGTCTCTAGTCTCCGCCATAAAAGCCCACAACATGATGAGGAAAGGTTGTATTGCCTTCCTAGCAGCCATAGTAGTGGAAAAGAAGGGTTCCAAGATAGAGGACATACATATAGTACATGACTACCCAGATGTATTCCCTGAAGACCTGCCAGGGATTCCCCCTGAACGAGATGTCAACTTCGCCATTGAGCTGACTCCTGGAGCTGCACCGGTATCGCGTCAACCGTACCGAATGTCACCTGCCGAGCTGAAGGAATTAAAGGCGCAACTGATGGAACTACTAGAAAAGGGGTTCATCAGACCTAGTACTTCACCATGGGGAGCTCTTGTGCTATTTGTAAAGAAGAAAGATGGATCGATGAGGCTGTGCATCGACTATCGACAACTCAATCAGCTTACCATCAAGAACAAATATCCATTGCCTAGGATTGACGAACTATTCGACCAAATTTCTGGAGCGCAATATTTCTCCAAGATCGATCTTCGATCTGGCTATCACCAAATGAGGATCAAGGATGACGATATCTTCAAAACGGCCTTCAGGAGTAGGTATGGACATTACGAATTTGTTGTTATGCCTTTTGGTCTAACCAATGCTCCTGCAGCCTTTATGCAACTCATGAATAGCATATATCGGCCATACCTTGACAAATTTGTGGTCGTCTTCATCGACGATATCCTCATATATTCAAAGACCAGGAAGAGCATGAAGAACACTTGAAGACAGCACTACAAGTTTTGCGAGACGACAAGCTATACGCAAAGCTTAGTAAGTGTGAATTCTGGCTCGAAGAAGTATCCTTCTTGGGCCATGTCATTTCAAAGAACGGCATCTCCGTTGATCCCTCCAAAGTCGAAGCTGTACTCAACTGGGAGAGACCAACTAACGTCACCGAAATCAGAAGCTTCTTAGGACTGGCTGGATACTACAGGCGGTTCATAAAGGACTTCTCTAAGATCGCCGTACCACTCACGCGTCTGACATGAAAGGAGAATCCCTACTCCTGGAGTAAAGAGTGTGAGATGAGTTTCCAAACTCTCAAAAACTGCCTTACCTCAGCACCTGTTCTCGCTCTGCCAATAGAGGGAGAAGGTTTCTCTGTCTACACCGATGCCTCAGGAATCGGGCTAGGATGTGTACTCATGCAAAAGGAGAAGGTCATCGCCTATTCTTCAAGACAACTGAAGACACACGAGGTCAACTACCCTGTACATGATCTCGAGCTGGCTGCTGTGGTCTTCGCCTTGAAGATTTGGAGACACTATCTATATGGCGAGCAATTCACTGTCTACTCAGACCATAAAAGTCTAAAGTACCTATTCTCCCAGAAAGAACTCAACATGAGGCAGAGAAGATGGTTAGAATATCTAAAGGACTTCGATTTCAACATCCAGTACCATCCAGGTAAGGGAAACGCCGTGGCAGATGCTCTTAGTAGGAAGCCAATGGCATCTATCTCAAGTCTAGTCCTTGGCGAGATGCAATTACTTGAACAATTCGCGAGGCTAGACTTAAATATTGAACATAGGGATGATCATGTTTTGATTGCCAATCTCAAGATCCAATCCGATCTGCTGAAGGAAATCAAGATGCAACAAGACAATGATCCATTCTTGGTTCGTGTCAAGGAAACCTTAGCGGACAGACCGGATTTTGCCATGACTGAAGATGGAAGGTTAGTATTCCAAGGGAGAACTTGTGTCCCAAACGACGAAGCCCTAAAAAGGAAACTAATGGATGAAGCTCATCAAACTAAGTACACTATTCATCCAGGAGGTACCAAAATGTATCAAGACATGAAAAGAACATTTTGGTGGCCGAATATGAAGAGGGAAGTAGCCGAGCATGTAGCTCATTGTCTCACATGTCAGCAAGTAAAAGCGGAACACCTGCGCCCTGCCAGTGTACTCCGACCGCTAGATATCCCAGAATGGAAGTGGGAAAGCATTGGCATGGATTTCATCATGGGTTTACCCAGAACTCGTGGTGGACTTGACGCCACATGGGTCATCGTTGACCGGTTGACCAAATCTGCGCACTTCTTACCCATAAAGAGTACATGGTCTGTGGAGGTGTTAGCTGCATTATATGTCAAGGAGATCGTGCGGTTGCACGGCATTCCGTCATCTATCATCTCAGATCGAGATCCAAGGTTCACCTCTCATTTTTGGAAAGGTATGCAAATTGCCCTTGGTACGAAGCTTAATTTTAGCACTGCCTTTCACCCGCAAACTGATGGGCAAACTGAGAGGACAAATCAAATTGTAGAAGACATGTTAAGAGCCTGCATTATAGATTTCAAGGGTTATTGGAATGAACACTTACCCTTGATTGAGTTTGCCTATAACAACAGTTACCAGGCGAGTATTAAAATGGCACCATTTGAAGCACTTTATGGCTGGAATTGTAGATATCTTGTGTGCTGGAATGAAGTGGGAGAACAACAATGGTTAGGACCTGACATGGTACAAAGTACAACCCGGGATGTACAGATGATACGAGATCGACTCAAGATTGCTCAGTCTAGACAGAAGAGCTATGCCGATAAGAGAAGACGGGATCTGGAATTTCAAATAGGAGATCATGTGCTATTAAAGGTATCTCCTACCCGGGGTATTCAAAGATTCGGAGTGAAAGGAAAACTTAGTCCAAGATTCATTGGTCCTTTCGAAGTACTAGAAAGGATTGGTGAAGTTGCTTACAGACTGGCCTTGCCGCCAAATTTGGCAAGTGTGCACAATGTCTCCATGCTTAGAAAGTATGTGTACGATCCTACACATGTCATTCGCCATGATGATCTAGTGTTAAACAAGGACATGACGTATGAAGAGAAGCCGATCAAGATATTGGACCGGAAGGTACAACAACTTAGAAATCGTCTCATTCACGTGGTGAAGGTCTTATGGAATAACCGCGGAGTGGAAGAAGCCACATGGGAACCAGAAGGAATTATCAGACGCAACTACCCGGATCTATTCGGTAAGCCATTCTCTCCTGTAAGGTCATATGAATTTGGGGACCAAATTCTTTTAAGGGGGGGAGGATGTACCAACCTGAATTTTTAAGAAAAATAAAAATTTAAATAAAGAATTTAAAACCTAGCTAAATGGATATTTAAATGAAAAGAGCATTAAATGGAAAAGAGTAATGGGCTTTGCTTAATGGATCCTCTAGAATTTATTGGGTCAAAAATATGAATTTACAAAGGGAGAATAATAGAAAAATACCCTAAATTCGTAACTAAATTATTACCTAAATAGAAAAGGGGTATTTAATGCATTAAATAGGAAGTTAGAGTTGGAATTGGATTCCTAAACCTACCCCATATGGTTTAGCACGAATTTAGATCTCTTCCTAGCCTAAATAGGGATTGGAAAGCAATGAAGGAAGGTTAGAGTTAGGAAATCTCGGAATTTAGAGGAATTAGAGTAGAAATAGGAATAAGAATTCATGCATGCATAAATACACCTCATAAACCCTCTTGGCCGACCCTAGCTCGTTGCCAAAGGTTGCTGGACGTGGGGAAGAGGTCAAGGAGGAGAGGATCTCATGGGAAGAAGGTGTTCTTGAAGTTTCTTCCTCGTTTTTGGGAGTCTCAACCCTAGAAGACAAATAAATCTAAAGGTAGGCATTCTCACAAGCTAAAATTCTAAAATTTCGTCTGTAGGTTCTTCCTACCCTCTCTTGAACGAAACTCCCAAGTTTCATATTTTTCCATGCATCCTATCTTTTGTTCTTAATTTTTGAAATTCTACAAACATGATAACCCCGAGACATCATGTTAAATCCATATCTCCTCGTATACTTGATCCCATGCTATGAAATTTTTATTGTAAATACTTGATCTTGTTCAGGATCTTTTGACCACGAAAGCCCTAATTTTTGTTGAGCATGTTACTCGAATTAAATCCATCTTGCTCCCTATGTCATGTTCTATGTTACTCGTCCTTGTTCGTTCTCAAACCATGTTCAAACCATGTTCTCTCTCAAATCCCTATTTACTGGAAGTACTCTCGTATGTCTAGTTTCATTTGCCACTGGTTTCATGATTTTTCATCACATACATAATTAGTTATGATTTTCTGAACAACCCTATATCAAGAATTGATATCCCTGGTCCGCAATCCAATGTCTGCTCTGACTCTTGTCAGAGTCAGGCGCAGACAACCAGAAGGCGACGCCTCGACATGTCGCTTTCTGGGCTCCGATTGTGACAGCCTACCTGTCGCGATCAAGAAGGCGACAGGTGTACCGTCGCGTTCCCAGTACCCGATCTGTAAGCCCTGTCGCGACCCGTACAGGACCCTGTCGCGTTCCATCATACCCCTGTCGCGTTCCATCATACCCCTGCCTCGACATGTCGCTTTACGTGCAATGTCCACTAGCTCTCATCTATACTCTACTCGCTCATCTATTCACGTCACTCTATTATCTTGTCTATTCATCTAGTACTCTCATCTATTTCTTGGTACTCTATTTGGCCATTAAATTGATTGTCTACGATAAAAACATGACTATGCTAGGCAACATTATAAGGGCCCGGTCTGGTCCTTGGGAGGAGCACCTGAAAGGCGATAACTCGCGGGGGCCTAATGATCTGGGTGATGGCATACACCTAACGCATGAACATGCAAGATTTGATCTATGGCAATCAATTAATCAAACAGTCAATTATTGGTTTACTTGAATCTCGTGGTTGAAAGAATATCGACCAACACTTGCTATCGTGACTTGTGCACTGTTGTGCAACTTTACTTGTTATCTTGTTATACAGCCAATCCGATATCAACACTTGTCGTGCTATACTCTCTTGCATTATGCTATTGTTTCTCGTTATCGTGTACCAGTACTTTCTATATGTTTCTCGTTACTCTCTCTAGTTATCCTGCTTTACAAGACATTAAACACTTAAAGCATGCTTGATTCTGAGATTTAAGTCCTACTGGGCGTTATCGCTCACCCTGCGTTATTTGTCATTGTGTTCTCAGGTGAGACCGAGGATGAACCATACACTCAAGAGGACGGAAACGACCTGAAGTGATGTCTTGAGTACCCTAGCGTCCTATTGCTATATTTAGCGTTGTAGTAGTTAGGTTTGAAGTTTAGTCTTTTACTTTCTTTCAATGTAATTGGGCCTCATAGATTGGCTCTGATATTAGTGGTTGTAACTAGGGATCGGAATGTATTAATGAAAAGAATTTGCTTTAGTATTATTCATGGTGCAATGGTTTGATGTCTAGTGCTCGCTCTATACCCGTTCACTTGCAACTGCCTTCGCGCTCCGATATTTCGCGTCGGGGCGTGACATGGCTGATCCACTTTTTCAAAAGCTGCGGAGAACCCGCTTTTGAAAAATTTAAGCCATTATGACACAATGCAAGCGACTTTTTTTTTCTTTTCAAACTTTTTTTTCGTACCGCGACAGTGAGGAAGTTAAGATTCATCGTACCGTTTAGATCGACCGTATCACATTCTCTGTGGTACGATACGGTACCGCTGAGATACGGTGGGAAAATGACTTGTTTGATATTTTTTTTTTTAGTTTTGTGACTTGATGAATATTTAAAATGAGCAAACTTCAAAAGAAGACTCTCTATCCAAACTCAAGATAGACTTTCCATCTCTTCTCATGCATGCACCTTTTCTCTCTCCCCTTTCTCTCTCATATCCTCCAGAACTATCAAGAATATCACGCATTCTAAAATCTGAAAAGGGGCTGATATGCTCATGAGGTCTTCATCAAAGTTGTTCTATTCTTCTTCAGCTTCGTCCTCGAAGTAAAATCACCTTAATTGGTGGTCTGTGCCCAAAGTTATAGCAGATTATTCTTCACATTATCTCTTATATCATGATCTACATATACATGATTATTATGTCTTTCACATACCAAACGAGGGCATATCTCTTCGAGACTTCTTCATGAAAGTTGTTCCCCATGACTTCCTCTACGAGTTCCAACTAGAATCACATCGAATGAAGGTCTGTGCTTAAAGATACAGTGGATTATTCTTGACCTTCTCTCTCATATCGCGATCCAAATTAGCAGTGAGTGCGGCCTCTCTACAGCCTGAACGAGGGTGATCAAGTCTTTGGACTCTTCATGAAAGTTGTTCATGATATGACCAATGTATTCTATTAGATCAACACCAAGAATCCGAAAACAGAAACAAAACTATAACGCCTTAAAATTTATAATAAAATATTAATATGACACTAAGAAATTAAAAGAGATAGTAAATTATACGTAAGACATGATCACTTATATAAAACATAATTATCTTTAATTTTAGAATATTTTTAAATTATTAATATAATTCTGGTACTATCTTTGATTGTGTGCACTTCAACGGGATGACATTCGGTTCCAAAAATAAAGTCAAACCTAATGTCATCATAATTATTAGAAAAATATATTGATTCTAAAAATATAAAATATCAAAAATTATTAGACAATTTTTACTTGATAAAAAATTAATTTAAAAAATAAACTATAATTACTATAATTTGTATCATCCCTTAATTAGCTTATATTTGAAATTTCATCTTAATTAGACATCATTTAGACCCTTTAAGTACACACAGGGTTTGCCGCGATCTGTGTACTTCAACAGGACGACATTTGGTTCCGAAAATAAAGTCAAATCTGAAGTCATCATAATTACTAGAAAATGTACTGACTCTAAAAATATAAATGTCAGGAGTTATTGATGCATATATGTTGAGATTAAGCCGACCTAATGATTTTTTGGACAACATTTACTTGACAAAAAATTAATTTAAAAAATTAAACTAAAATTAATATAATTTGTATCATCTTTTAATTAGCTTATGTTTGAAATTTCATCCCAATTAGCCACCATTTAGATCCCTTAGATGTTGAGATTAAGTCAATCTAATGATTTTTGAGATAATTTTTACTTGACAAAAAATTAATTTAAAAAATTAAAATAAAATTACTATAATTTATATCATCTTTTAATTAGTTTATGTTTGAAATTTCATCTCAATTAGACACCATTTAGACCCCTTAGATACACCAGATGTGAGAGGGGAAGTTAAAAAAATCGGCCTGCCATCGACCGGACCGTACCAGTCCTTGGCATACCGCGGCATGCCGCTACGGCACGTCCGGGTCACCCCATTGGGGTGATCTGACCGTGCCCTGACTCAGATGAACCAGAGTGTGATTTGGCTACGGTGCGGTTTGGCCAACCGTGGAGGAAGCATCTCCATACCTACTTTCTCTGCAATATCGACTTTTGTCGATTTCACCTTTTTAGTCAGTGTTTCCAAACACTGCCGATTAGGAACAGAGATGGCAATGTCTGCGTTCCGAATGCAGAAAAATAGGGTTTTTTTTTAAAGCGGGGGTCTTTACAACAATAGATGAGTGTCTGCTATTTTAAAATTAGTTACAAAATTAAAGATCTTTCAGGATACTTCTGATTAATCTATATTGAGGTTTTTACATATGGAACTTATATTGTAATCCATCGAAATTCTAAATAATGCTATGAAATCAATAATATTGAAAAATAAGTCCTTGCAATTTTTTTGGGTTCAAAAATAACATCTAAAATTAGTTGCCATCTAAAAATGATATAAACAGAAGAAATACTCTATCTAAAAAAATTTCCTCGAGTCTCTAGCAGGGTCCAGACAATACAATTATTTATATTTATTTTTTATTTTATTATTTAATATTTCTTTTGAATTTTTATCTATTTGTTATTATTATTATTTTTTTGTAAAGGATCATCCGAATTGAAGCGTACTAATGTGATATATTTTGATCCGGCTTGGGCCAGTGAAAATTCGAGTCAGACAATACTCGCGGCGCATCCAACCTTGTTTGAACCCAAAAAATTGAAAGGAATTATTTTTAAATATTAGGATTTCAAAGGGCTATTTAGAATTTTGATGGATTATGGCATATGTAAAAAACCTCAATATAATCAGGGGACTTCTAAAGTATCTTGAAAGATATTTAATTTTGTAACTAGTTTTAAAATAGGGTTAATTACCTACATACCCCTGAAAAAATCACAAATTACCTACATACCCCAAAGTTTATGTAAAAAATCCGTATATCCTTAAAAACCTTTAACCGGTGTTATCATACCCCTAAGGTAACTTATGGTCGTGACGGAGCTAATGACGACATTTCTCGGACCGTTATACCCCTCCTACGCTTCTCCCCCTCTCCATCTCCTCCCACTCTCCTATACTCCGAGGGTATGTAGATCGGAGCTCGCCCCCTACAACCGGTGCTTGGGTTCTGTCTTCATCGGAGCTCGCCCCCGTCCCCTCTACTCTTAGGGCCCCTTGCAACCGGCGCATGGGTTCTATCTTCATCAGAGCTCGCCCCCCTCCCCTCTACTGTTAGGGCCCCCTTCAACTGGCGCTTGGGTTCTATCTTCATCGGAGCTCGCCGCCCTCCCCTCTACTATGAGGGCATGTAGATGTTGCCCAGCTAGCAAGCCCAGAGGGGGGGGGTAAATGGGATTCTTTAAAAGATTTGATTATTTAAAACCTGTCCACAAAAACGTTCACACAACAAGCACTTCGATGATTGTTAGAGTTAGTGAAAAGTAAACAATAAACACAAAGCAAGCAATCACACTACACAAGATTTTATCCTGGTTCGGACCTCCTCTCCACAGGAGTCCTATGTCTAGTCCCTGAGCAACAACTAAGGATTCACTACCTAAGGGTACAGTCCCCCTCAAGGACACTTACACACCCAGCCATAGCTGGTCTTCTCTTCACAATCTGAAGAGGAAAACAACACCCTAGATCCCACCAGGTCTTCTGTAAGGCCCTCGAATTTCCGTCGCATTATTTGTATTTGTGTCTATATGTTTGTGCTTGTGTATGTATATACATACTTACGTACGTATTAATTAGTACAATTACGTGTGCTTGTGTTTATACTAGATGTAAATAATGCATGTATTGAATGGTGATAGTATGAATACACTACCTTATACATATTGCATGTATGTATGCATGGCATGCATAGTTTTCTGCATATTTTAGAGTTCTGGCCGAAGGCCAGATTGGCGTCAACCCCTAGCCGTTGAGGTGGTATCAGCGTCCAGACATGGACGCCAACACTAATCTTGGCGTCTAGCGATGTGGACGCCTATTTCTCTGACCTGCATGCATTGCAGAGCCAGAAATTCCGAAAACAAGGGAGCTCACCCATTGGGGAGCTGTCCCCAACGGCTCTGAAGAGCCATCTTGTCACCTTGTGAGTGGGAGAGAGGCCTCTCCCATATGTTGAACCCGGATCTGTCTTCCCCAGCCCTCTCTTCACCCTTTGCAAGAGAGAAACAAGAGGAAAAACCCTAGCTTCTGAGCTGTGAGGAAACCCCCCTCTTTGCACCCAAGAATCTAACCCTCTGAAGCTGGATCCGGCCATCTTCCTCGACAAGAAGCTAGCTGGACTGAAGGAGAAGACCTCCCCGACGTTTCCTTGCTGTGGAGATCATCCAGGAGCCCAGAGGAGGGAGATCTTGGAGGACGTTCTGCACCATCTTGAGACTGCCCAAGGAGGGCTTCTCCAGCACTTTTGATCCATTGAAGCAATTTCCTAGAGGCAAGTGACCCTACCATAAGGTTCCCGTATGAGTCTAGGACGGTTTTAGCATTTTTGGTGTATTTTGCTTCGTGTCCTTGACCCCCAAATTCACCCCAACTTGAGGGCTCGGGTCTGTGTTCTGCACAGACCTGCATTGACGGCAAGGTCACTGGACGCTGAGATTATGCTTGGCGTCCATCGACCATGCCGCTAACACTGAGTTAGCGGCCAGAGATCGCCGCCAAGTTCATCTGGACAGAAAGTGACCTGTTCTACCCTTCCTATACAACTATTTTCGGTATGGTTTCCGTGATGAGGATATATGGTAACCCTATACACTATGTATACTGTTAAATGTGGTGTGTGGATGAGTGTGATGTGTGGTGGTGAATGTTAGAAATTACTCTCCCATGAAATTTCAAGCATGATTGTTGATAATCTTGCCAATCCATGTTTTATGATTAGGACTAGTCTGAATGCCCTAAGTTTTATCAGATCATGAAGATTAGTGGGTCAGTATACGTATACTCATTTTTTGATAAATTGTCCATGCTTGCATAAATTGCTAATAAATTCGGTTCGGTAAATAAAAAGGCATGCAAGATAGATTTGTGATGATCGATCTATGGTCGTATGATTTAGGGTAATTATGTATTCTCAGATCATGCATATAATAGTAGTCTCTGTTCAGACAGTCAGTGGCAAAAATGCATGATGGTGTTAAACTCCATATCAACTTAAATTATGAATGGCATGCTAAATAGGTGTTTTATTTACTGTAAATTTCATTTAGCTCAGAAAAATCTGAAAAATTGAATGTATGATCTTGAACCCGAAAATAGCATGTGGTTAAAATTTCCGGTCATTTGGACCAGTGTATAAGGAGTTATGTACTTTCCATGTGAAATGTAAAAATCTATGTATGTTATCGTAAGGTGGTTAGATATTGTTTAAACACAACCTGATTGGTGAATTTACTGTGTGTTAAACTCCTGAAATCTGTAGTGTCCTGATAGGAAAATAGAGAATGTGCATGTGAGTGAGAAAGTAAATGAATTGAGAGTGACATGTGTCAAACTATGTGTAAAATTGGTAAAAATGTGTAAATGTGTAAATGTGTAAATGTGCTAAGTGTGACATTGCTTCCACAGAGGGCAGTGGAACCGTATCAGGGAAAAGTCCCCTGAGAAGGTTCAATGTGTAAGTGACCCTAAGGACATTAGGGGAAATCCTGGAGGTGGACAAGTACCACTGGTTAGGGTGGAGACTTGTTCTCTCGGTCAGCGCAGTTCAAGAGTCGCCATTGTAATGCCTAGATGGCGTCTATGTGTAATGTGATGTGTATATGTCCTTCTTTCGTGGTTTGGACTATGTGTCACGGCACCTAAAATGTTAAATGTGTAATGTGTATGTGTTCATGTGTTAATGTGTAAGTGAACAATGTGGAATGTGTATGTGTAAAGTGCAACCATGTGAAATGGGAAACTTGTGTAAAGAAAATGTGAAACTAAAAATGTGAGAATATGACATTGAAATCCATGTGGGACCAATCTAAAACCATGTGAAATCAGTAAGTTCATGTTGTTATCATCATGTTTATATGTGCAAAAATGTCTAGAATCCATGTTAGGGGTAATTGATGAGCACGTGTACAAAATAGCATGATTGGGTGTTCACGTGGTATGTTTTAAACAACATTGTAACTCTCATGTGTAGATTTACATCCATTAAACTATGTGAAACCAGCAACTTGAAGCATGTGAAAATGTCTATGTATGTGCTCAAGAACATGTAAAACTCATGCTAGTTGTGTTTTTATAACGCCCCTCTTAGACCCAGTACTGTTACACCAACTCACATTGGATCTAATAGAGGTATTACAGTGGAACGAATCCAACAATTACAATACAGGTTGAAATATACACAAATAACTATTCAATTCCAATGATAATTGACAGATTATGGAATTAAACACTTGCAATCAGCATTTATTCAAAAGTAAATCTAATGCATAAAAAGGTGACAATAGTCCAAAGTTTATTACATTTTAATGACTAGCTGCATAAAGGAAATTACATAAGATCCTCACATACAATAGTCACTCTAAACTCTCTAGGACAAGCTAAGTCTCCACGTCCTCACGTTCTGAGTCAGTTTGCACTAACTCCTCTGTATCCTCTGGCTCTCCTGAAATGTTAGGCAAGTATGAGTCTACAAGACCCAGCAAATCACATGAAAGACAGTTCAAGATATTAACAGTATATTAGGTTTAAAAACATGGTAGTACATTAACATTTCATTCATTGATATCATATACTTTTCCTTACTACAGTTCTAAGCCCATTGGCAATCATTCATTTCATAGTGATTCTAACTATTATGAAATAAAACATGTTTGTATGTAACATGGAATCACTTATTCATGGAATCTCTTCGATGTCATGTGACCTACAACAATTCTCATGTATCAATTTCTCACTTATACATGCACTATTCTTTTACACAACAATTTTCATGTAGTAATATTAAAACATTGTCATGTAGCATGAAATTCTTTGAACAAGTTCACATGTAGGAATGTAAACATATAACATGTAGTATGTAGCATGTAGAACAGGTAGACATGTAACTTGTAGCATGTAACATGTAGCATGTAGACATATAACTTGTAGCCTGTAATCATTTTCGTATAGTTGCCAAGACATAGCCCACACTAAATTAGAGATCAGTAGTCATTTAACATTCACTTATCACCTAGGCAATGCGGTGATGAAGTCATAGTATTTGCGCAAAACCGGGGAAAGTCCTTCCCACCTTGGCCAGTAGAACAAGTCTACCTCCAGGATTTCAATCCGTTGCCCACGGATTCATTTATTTACATGTAGGTGAACCATTACCATAGGGGCACTACGGTGTAGTTCCTTGTAGGAATCTCTAAGATAGCAATGTCTTATTGGCATCATTGATATAATGCATACACTAACATGTATAATAGATAGTGACATTTCATTTCATATATTTAACATGTGTTAATGCAATATTTCAAAGTACAACACTTTCAGTTTTGAAATTCTATTTACTGTACACAGATCTATCATGATACTAATATTCATTTTGCATTACATTCATATTTATTCATTCTATGTGTAATATATTGTTCAGAAATTCATAACAGAACGTACACATGTCTGAAAATTTGAAATTTTAACAGAAATTCGAAATCAGGAATTACAATGTACATGCCAAATTTCATAATTTTCTGATTTCTGCAACTATTTTTCATGAAATTAACTCTATTAAATCAACTAACTAACATGGTTCAATATTGAGAAAAGTCATAATTTTTATATGGAACAGGGATTACTGACATATTATATCTATCGCAGTAATTTAGACATCAATCAACATGCTCTCCTTTAAACCATCGTACTTATCTTTTGCTAACTTAACATTGATTGTCGCCATGTAATTATGCAAGTTCAACAATACATATATATACATAACCTGTACATTATAGCAATAGACAGTCCATAATATAACAATAACATGCTCTGATATTACATGGTTGAAACACATACATTCATAAATTATACATTTAAACAAATTCACTCAGATTTCTGGAAATACATGATTCTGTTAAACTCGACGTCAATTGGTATGACGTTTACTATAGTAGACGTCCACATACGATGTCGTCAAGTAATTATAGACGGCGGCACATAGCGCCGTTAACACAAACCGACGGCGGCACATAGCGCCGTTTACATATAGTAAAGACAGAAAATACATAAAATTCGGACGAACTAAACGGCAGTCGATATTGCCGTTTACAGGATATAGACGGCAATACCCCTGGACGTCTAGTTCTAAGACACAGAAAACACAGAAAACCTGCATGAAATAACGGCGTTTCTAACCCTTCCCGTAGGTTGTTTTCATGCTTTAAAAATACAGAAAATGTTAGATACGTAGTATAACATATCCTAAACTAATCCCCCATGCAACTTGCCTTAATCCCTCCTAATGGAGTGTCGAATCCGAGCTCGAAGAAGCCCGTCTCGCCAGGGAGACAGTTCTTTCCTCCGCCTTCAAGCGATCCAAAACCTCCTCCGATGTAGTTCCTCCGCCTGGATGAGCCTTTGGTTAAGAAGTTCTATGCATCTCCTCGGTGAAGAAGCCTCCGATCCGCATGAACCAGCACCAGATCGCTCTGCAAAATCCCTTCCTTGGCCCTCTTTTTCTTCCTCCAGAACCAGAGTAAAACCTCTTCTATCCACGAGATCTGGTCTTATAAAGACCTCTCAAGCAAAGGCCAAACCTAATCTTGACCCTCGGATCTAAACGCATCGGATCAGCTCATTAAAACCTTCCCGAAACGGCCGATCTCCTTAATCCGGAACGGAAAGCCCAAAACAGGCAAGTCAGCTTAACGTCAACATAGGTTGTCGTCTACCCCAAATATAAACGTCCATCGATGATGTCGTTTATAGTCTTGCCCATAATTAAATAATTCAGAAAAATTACTAACGTCAATACCTGTTGTCGTTAACATCATATAAACGGCATACGATATTGCCGCTTACAAGTCTTAACGTCAAATGATCTTGACGCCTAGTTCTTACACACAACAGCATTCAAAATATGCAGAAATAAACAAACAATGTACAGAATAAATTCAAGAAAATTCTAGGGTACTACATCCTCTCTCCCTTAAAATAATCTTCGTCCTCGAAGATTGAGTTAAGTTACTCACCGAACAAAGACGGATAAAGCTTCTTCATTCTTTCTTCAAGCTCCCACGTTGCCTCTTCACGTGAGAAGTTCCTCCATAGAATCTTCACAAATGGAATGGACTTTGATCTTAATTCTTGCACCTTCCTGTCCAGAATCTCCACAGGTTGCTCAGAATAAGACAAATCTGGCTGCAACTGAATCGGCTCATAACTGATCACATGAGCCGGATCTCTAACATACCGCCTCAACATGGATACATGAAATACTGGATGCACCGCTGCTAAAGATGGTGGCAAAGCTAACTGGTATGCCACATTCCCGATCTTCTTCAGAATTTCAAAGGGTCCAATGAATCTCGGGTTCAGCTTACCCCTCTTTCCGAATCTTACTACACCTCTGGTTGGCGAAACCTTAAGGAAAACATGGTCTCCAACCTCGAATGCCAAATCCTTCCTTCTTGCATCTGCATAACTCTTTTGACGATCCTGAGCCGCCTTTATTCTCTGCACAATCATCTGAATCTTTGCTGAAGTCTCTTGCACCACTTCCGGTCCAACCAGATGTCGATCTCCTGACTCCTCCCAACACAATGGGGATCTACAGGGTCTTCCGTACAAAGCTTCAAAAGGTGCCATACCTATGCTCGAATGGAAACTGTTATTATAAGCAAATTCCACAAGAGATAGATGGCGCTCCCAATCACCTTTCCATTCTAAAACACAAGCTCGAAGCATATCTTCCAACGTCTGAATAGTCCTCTCGGACTGTCCATCCGTTTGCGGATGAAATGCCGAACTCAACTTCAACTGACTGCCAAAAGCCTGCTGCAAACTCTGCCAAAACCTGGAAGTGAATCTCGGATCACGATCTGAGATAATTGACTTCGGAATTCCATGCAGCTTCACAATACTATTAATATACAGTCTGGCCAAGCTCTCAACAGACTGTTTCTTCTTCATAGCAAGGAAATGAGCACTCTTCGAAAATCTATCAACGATCACCCAAATGGAATCATTTCCTCTAGCCGATCTAGGCAATCCGGATACAAAGTCCATGGTCACTTGCTCCCACTTCCACTGAGGGATATCTAACCTCTGCATCAAGCCTGAAGGTCGCTGACGCTCCGCCTTCACTTGCTGACAAATCAGACACTTCGCCACAACATCAGCCACATCTCGCTTCATGCCAGACCACCAGAAAGAACGCTTCAGATCCTTGTACATCTTCCCACTGCCTGGGTGAATAGAGAACTGAGATCTATGCGCCTCCTCCAAAATTTCCTTTCTCAGATCAACATTATTAGGGACACAAACCCTAAGATTCAAGCGAATCACATCATCTTCATCTCTGGTAACTCCGCTCTTTCCAACCAACTCCTGCAACAACGGATCATCTTTCTGCAACGCAATGACCCGATCAAGAATAGAAGATCTCAAAGACAACTGCGCCATGAACAAGTTACACAATTGAGGTTCTAGAACAGCCAAAGAACTTGAAGCGTCATCTAGCATCTTCCAGTCTTGCCTCATCATCTGCCTTTTCCTGCTCAACGCATCTGCCACTACATTGGCCTTCCCTGGATGGTAAGATAGTTCAAAATCATAGTCTTTCATGAATTCTATCCACCTCCGCTGCCTCAGATTCAACTCCTTCTGCGAGAACAAGTATTTGAGACTCTTGTGGTCTGAGAAGAGCTCAAATCTAACTCCATATAGATAGTGCCTCCACATTTTCAAAGCATAGACCACAGCTGCTAACTCCAAGTCATGGGTCGGGTAGTTGCGCTCATGCTCCTTAAGTTGCCTAGAAGCATACGCCACAACTCGACCACCCTGCATCAGAACACAACCAAGCCCAATCTTCGAAGCATCTGTGTAGATAGAGAAAGAATCTACATCATTGGGCAAAACAAGCACTGGCGCTGAGGTCAGACGAGCCTTTAATTCCTGGAACGCCTTTTCACAAGCCTCTGACCACTCAAACTTGACTCCTTTCCTTGTCAACTTCGTCAAAGTCGCCGCAATAGAAGAAAATCCTTCGATGAATCTCCTATAGTAGCCAGCCAAGCCGAGAAAACTTCTGATGTCAGCTGAAGATCTCGGTGTTTCCCAATCAAGAACAGCTTCCACTTTAGCTGGATCTACAGACACACCTTCTCCTGATATAACATGACCCAAGAAATGGACTTCTTTCATCCAGAAGTTGCACTTGCTGAATTTAGCATACAGCTTATGCTCCCTCAGGACACCCAACACAATCTTCAGATGCTCGCTATGAGTCTCTTCATCGGGCGAATAAATCAACACATCATCAATGAAGACTACCACAAAAGAATCCAGATACTGCCGAAAAACTCTATTCATCAAATCCATGAAAACTGCTGGAGCATTTGTCAAACCAAAGGGTAAGACAAGGAACTCATAATGGCCATATCTTGTCCTAAAAGCCGTCTTAGCAGAATCTTCCGGCTTAATTCGGAGTTGATGATAGCCAGAACGAAGATCAATCTTAGAGAATACAGAAGCTCCTCGCAACTGATCAAACAAGTCATCAATACGAGGTAAAGGGTACTTGTTCTTAACAGTTACCTGGTTGAGCTTACGGTAATCTATGCACAACCTCATCGATCCATCCTTCTTCTTCACAAAAAGAACAGGTGCTCCCCATGGCGAAACGCTCGGTCGGATGAAGCCCTTATCAAGTAATTCCTGCAGCTGCTTCCTCAACTCTGCCAATTCCGCTGGCGCCATGCGATAAGGTGCAATGGAAATAGGTGCTGTGCCGGGTACAAGCTCAATGCCAAACTCTAACTCCCTTGCAGGTGGCAAACCTAACAAATCTTCAGGAAAGACATCGCTGAAATCTCTGACCACCTCAATATTCTCGACAGATAGAACCTTCTTCGAATCCTCGGTCACAACCACACTAGCCAGAAAACCGGAACAACCCTTGCTCAACATCCGAGTCGCCTTCAAAGCCGAAATCACAAATTTACCCGACATGACCTTGGGCAAAGGGTGAACAAACTCCTCCTTTCCAGGAATCCGAAAAACAATAAGCTTCCGCCGACAATCCATCAGAGCATAATGCTCCTCGAGCCAATCAAAGCCCAAGATAGCATCATAATCCTTCATCTTCAGCAAATAGAAATTACCAGGCAAAACTTGCTCCTCAATGCACACAGAAAGCGACGAAAAACACTGCTCGGTCAAGATAGTTCCTGCTGGAGTATGCACAGACAAGGGAACCTCCAACTTTTCCGGAACTAGACCATTCTCCTTAATCAAGACCTTGGCAAATCTCTCGGAAACAAAACTATGCGTGGCACCGGTATCAAATAAGACTCTAGCATGCATTCCCATAATTAGAATTGTACCTTCAGTGACGTGCTCTGCCAACTCTGCCTCGTCTCTCGCCAAGGCGAACACTCGAGCCGGAGCCCTCGGTCTCCCTGCTGCTCTCGATGCCGGTCTCGCTGCTGCTGGTGCTGCTGCCGCTGCAGTCTGCTGCGCCATCTTCGGACAGTCTCTGATCTTGTGGTTCTTATCACCACATCTCAAGCATCTCCCGGAAGTCACCCAACACACCTCGCCTCCATGACGCTTCCCGCACTGGGTACACACTGGCTTTTCTGCAATCATACCTCCGCCTGGAGTCTGTGCCGCTGCTCTCGCTGGAACCACTGCTCTCTGCTGAAAAGCTGGGGTCTTCTTCTTCTTATCCTGCCGCTGGAAAGCTGATGCTGGCCTCTTCAAAGAAGCTCTCTTCTCTTCAAGGTAAACCTCCATCTCTGCCTCCTGCATACAAGCTGCTGACAAAGCTTCCTCCATGGAACGATGACCTAATGCCACTAGTCTCGTCCTCAGGGACGGCTTCAACCCCATGATAAATTTCTTTACCTTCCTCCGCTCATCTGCCACAATGTGAGGCGCATACTTGGACAGCTCCGCAAATCTTGCCTCATACTCAAGTACACTCATCGACCCCTGGGTCAACGTCAAAAACTCCTGCTCCATGCGGTCCTGCACGTGCTCTGGAATATACTTTGCCTTGAACAATCGGACGAATTCAGTCCATGCAACCTCCATAGCACCATCTTCAAACTGTGTGCGTAGTACAGAGGACCACCACACATCGGCACGCTCCTAAAAAAAAAGTAAGTACATCTAAGATATATTCCAAACAACACCCATAAGCTCCTTAAAATCTATCTTTACCTGCAGCATATAAGTAGCTAAGGTCACTCTCTCCTCTTCCGCACAACGAAGGGCACGAAAGATCTTCTCCGTCTCTCTAAGCCAACTCTCCGCAAGAATGGGATCACTCTCTCCCTTAAAGAAAGGCGGGGTCATCCTCCTGAATCTTTCCATCATAGGCACTCCTCCAAAAACTGCCTCCTGAGCAGGTGCCCGTGCCTACAATCCAAAACATCCCTTAGATAACAACTCTTCAGTTAACACCTTGAATAATTCTTGCAGCTACCGACCTGAACCTGCACCTGCGCCTGCAATGCCGCTGTAGTCTGAGCCTGAGTCTGCATCGCATGCACCAATCCTTGCATCAATGCTCCGTAGTCTACAGGTGGTGGTGGGGGTGGCAAAGGTACACCAGTCTGGTCCTGAGCCTGCTGTGCTGGAGTCTGCTGATCACCTGCTGACTCATCACCTCGAGCCGGGCCAGCTCCTCTACGTCCACGAGTCGCCATAGACTGCAAAATAAGCATCCTATTTAATAACCTATTATTCTACATAACTTGGACTAATTCTTTATGCAGACTTGAAATGTGAATACAATACTGATATTCTATTTATGTACATGTTCAACCTGGATCGCTCTGATACCAATCTCTGTAACGCCCCTCTTAGACCCAGTACAGTTACACCAACTCACATTGGATCTAATAGAGGTATTACAGTGGAACGAATCCAACAATTACAATACAGGTTGAAATATACACAAATAACTATTCAATTCCAATGATAATTGACAGATATGGAATTAAACACTTGCAATCAGCATTTATTCAAAAGTAAATCTAATGCATAAAAAGGTAACAATAGTCCAAAGTTTATTACATTTTAATGACTAGCTGCATAAAGGAAATTACATAAGATCCTCACATACAAGAGTCACTCTAAACTCTCTAGGACAAGCTAAGTCTCCACGTCCTCACGTTCTGAGTCAGTTTGCACTAACTCCTCCGTATCCTCTGGCTCTCCTGAAATGTTAGGCAAGTATGAGTCTACAAGACCCAGCAAATCACATGAAAGACAGTTCAAGATATTAACAGTATATTAGGTTTAAAAACATGGTAGTACATTAACATTTCATTCATTGATATCATATACTTTTCCTTACTACAGTTCTAAGCCCATTGGCAATCATTCATTTCATAGTGATTCTAACTATTATGGAAATAAAACATGTTTGTATGTAACATGGAATCACTTATTCATGGAATCTCTTCGATGTCATGTGACCTACAACAATTCTCATGTATCAATTTCTCACTTATACATGCACTATTCTTTTACACAACAATTTTCATGTAGTAATATTAAAACATTGTCATGTAGCATGAAATTCTTTGAACAAGTTCACATGTAGGAATGTAAACATATAACATGTAGTATGTAGCATGTAGAACAGGTAGACATGTAACTTGTAGCATGTAACATGTAGCATGTAGACATATAACTTGTAGCCTGTAATCATTTTCGTATAGTTGCCAAGACATAGCCCACACTAAATTAGAGATCAGTAGTCATTTAACATTCACTTATCACCTAGGCAATGCGGTGATGAAGTCATAGTATTTGCGCAAAACCGGGGAAAGTCCTTCCCACCTTGGCCAGTAGAACAAGTCTACCTCCAGGATTTCAATCCGTTGCCCACGGATTCATTTATTTACATGTAGGTGAACCATTACCATAGGGGCATCTACGGTGTAGTTCCTTGTAGGAATCTCTAAGATAGCAATGTCTTATTGGCATCATTGATATAATGCATACACTAACATGTATAATAGATAGTGACATTTTATTTCATACTATTTAACATGTGTTAATGCAATATTTCAAAGTACAACACTTTCAGTTTTGAAATCCTATTTACTGTACAACAGATTTCTATCATGATATTAATATTCATTCTTGCATTACATTCATATTTATTCAATTCTATGTGTAATATATTGTTCAGAAATTCATAACAGAACGTACACATGTCTGAAAATTCTGAAATTTTAACAGAAATTCGAAATCAGGAATTACAATGTACATGCCAAATTTCATAATTTTCTGATTTCTGCAACTATTTTTCATGAAATTAACTCTATTAAATCAACTAACTAACATGGTTCAATATTGAGAAAAGTTCATAATTTTCATATGGAACAGGGATTACTGACATATTATATCTATCGCAGTAATTTAGACATCAATCAACATGCTCTCCTTTAAACCATCGTACTTATCTTTTGCTAACTTAACATTGATTGTTGCCATGTAATTATGCAAGTTCAACAATACATATATATACATAACCTGTACATTATAGCAATAGACAGTCCATAATATAACAATAACATGCTCTGATATTACATGGTTGAAACACATACATTCATAAATTATACATTTAAACAAATTCACTCAGATTTCTGGAAATACATGATTCTGTTAAACTCGACGTCAATTGGTATGACGTTTACTATAGTAGACGTCCACATACGATGTCGTCAAGTAATTATAGACGGCGGCACATAGCGCCGTTAACACAAACCGACGGCGGCACATAGCGCCGTTTACATATAGTAAAGACAGAAAATACTTAAAATTCGGACGAACTAAACGGCAGTCGATATTTCTGTTTACAGGATATAGACGGCAATACCCCTGGACGTCTAGTTCTAAGACACAGAAAACCTGCATGAAATAACGGCGTTTCTAACCCTTCCCGTAGGTTTTTTTCATGCTTTAAAAATACAGAAAATGTTAGATACGTAGTATAACATATCCTAAACTAATCCCCCATGCAACTTGCCTTAATCCCTCCTAATGGAGTGTCGAATCCGAGCTCGAAGAAGCCCGTCTCGCCAGGGAGACAGTTCTTTCCTCCGCCTTCAAGCAATCCAAAACCTCCTCCGATGTAGTTCCTCCGCCTGGATGAGCCTTTGGTTAAGAAGTTCTATGCATCTCCTCGGTGAAGAAGCCTCCGATCCGCATGAACCAGCACCAGATCGCTCTGCAAAATCCCTTCCTTGGCCCTCTTTTTCTTCCTCCAGAACCAGAGTAAAACCTCTTCTATCCATGAGATCTGGTCTTATAAAGACCTCTCAAGCAAAGGCCAAACCTAATCTTGACCCTCGGATCTAAACGCATCGGATCAGCTCATTAAAACCTTCCCGAAACGGCCGATCTCCTTAATCCGGAACGGAAAGCCCAAAACAGGCAAGTCAGCTTAACGTCAACATAGGTTGTCGTCTACCCCAAATATAAACGTCCATCGATGATGTCGTTTATAGTCTTGCCCATAATTAAATAATTCAGAAAAGTTACTAACGTCAATACCTGTTGTCGTTAACATCATATAAACGGCATACGATATTGCCGCTTACAAGCCTTAACGTCAAATGATCTTGACGCCTAGTTCTTACACACAACAGCATTCAAAATATGCAGAAATAAACAAACAATGTACAGAATAAATTCAAGAAAATTCTAGGGTACTACAGTTTTCCTTTCATATATGCACAGTGTTCATGTTGGTAGCTCTCATGTCTTGGTTCTTTAAAGGCAAAATTTCACGAGTAAATTGAATAGAGAGCATGTGATAGGTAAGTTTTATTCTTAGAGATCTGAAAGCATGATCCATGTATTAATTTGTAAAACTTTCAAATGACTAACATGCCATGTGTTGAAAATTGTGAATGTGCATGTAGAAACCGCTATGACTTATACATGTATGTTATGAGTAGTGTTGCTTGCTGAGTCTTTAGACTCACTCCTTGCTTCGGCGTACAGGTGTAGTTGGTGACGTGGCACCATTGGAGGAGACAGTGGAGACGGACTCCGAGCGCGGAGATTAGTCTTTGGAGTTCTTTGTGACTTGTGCATTTCATAGTATGTAATTTGAACGTTGTATTAGAGTTATCATGAAAAGAATGTATAAGTGTGGACATTATGTATTTGAAATTTCAGCAATTTAAATTATGTGAACTTTTAGCTCTTAATGTTAATTGCGAATTTCATGTGTGTTAAATGTGGATGATGAATAAATGAGGACAGTTGTCTTTTACTTCCGCTACTCTGTTGTATATTCGCGTGTATCTCAGCTGTTTGTATCATTTGGGTAAATGTCCCACTGTGAGGACTCTCGCTATACCGATGTGGGTTGGTATAACCGTATCGGTATAATGAGGGCCGTCACAGAGATTGGTATCAGAGCGACCGGTTGAGATTGCACATGAATATACCTAAGTCATCATCCCCATTGCATGCTAAGTATGTCCACATGTGTAGAAAACACTAATAAGAAGTGAAAGATAGATAAGAAAATGGTTAGAAAACTTAGTAACCTAGCTCTAATGTTGGCTGAAATTTATTACAGCCATGGCTTCGAGAGGTAGGCGTGGTGGAGCGTCGTCCTGTGAGGACAAGCCGCGACGTGATGAGCAGGCGGAGCATGTCACCGAAGGTACAGTTTTGCTTTTAGGTGTACACGCTCGGGTTTTGTTTGATACGGGTGATACTCACTCGTTCATTTCCGAGCGGTTCGCTAGGCAGTTAGCCCTAGAGTCTGGCGTAGAGTCTGAGGATTTAGAGGTCCCTTTGTCTGAGCACACCCCTGCGGGTACGGTATCGACTAGGAAGTGCATTCCGTCGTTACCTGTGTGCATTGAGGATAGAATCCTAGATGGGTGTTTCTTCTTGCTAAAGATGAAGGACTATGATGTTATTCTTGGTCTGGATTGGCTAGAGGAGCACTATGCGTTAGTGGATTGTCGTCGGAAGAAGATTGTTTTCCGCATTCCTGGTGAGGACGAGTTCTCTCATCCCTTGCCAAAGAACTTAGCGGGAAAGTTAGTTATCTCTGCCATGAAGGCGATGTGCATGGTGAACAAGGGTTGTGACACATTTCTTGCCAGCGTTATGCTAGTACCCGATGCTGGTTCGTCACTGACTCTTGCAGAGATCGATGTGGTGCAGGATTTTCCAGATGGCTTTCCCGATGACTTGTCTAGATTGCCACCGGATAGAGAGATAGAGTTTACTATAGAGTTGCTTCCAGGAACCTCTCCTATCTCGAAGGCCCCATATCGGATGGCCCCTGCAGAGTTAGCCGAGTTGAGGAAGCAATTGCAAGAATTGCTTGATAAGGGATTCATTCGCCCTAGTGTTTCCCCTTGGGGCGCACCTGTATTGTTCGTCAAGAAGAAAGACGGGTCACTTAGGTTGTGTATTGATTATAGGAAGTTGAACCAAGTGACTGTGAAGAACAGGTACCCCTTACCTCGGATTGATGATCTGTTTGACCAGTTGTAGGATGCATCAGTCTTTTCCAAGATTGACTTGCGATCTGGTTATCATCAGCTGCAGATTAGGAGTGAGGATGTGTCCAAGATGGCATTTAGATCCCGTTATGGACATTATGAGTTCTTGGTCCTTCCTTTCGGATTGACCAACGCCCCTGCAACGTTCATGGATCTCATGAACCGAGTGTTTAGTCTATATTTAGATAGCTTTGTTGTTGTGTTCATTGATGACGTGTTGGTCTATTCTCCGGATGAGGCCACTCACTGTCAGCATTTGAGGTTAGTCTTAGAGGTTCTCCGTGAGCACAAGCTGTATGCGAAGTTCAGCAAGTGCGAGTTCTGGTTGCGCGAGGTTCACTTTCTTGGGCATGTGTTCTCCGGCGCTGGTGTAGCTGTTGATCCAGCAAAGGTCCAAGCAGTTATGGATTGGGAGATTCCCCAGACTCCTTCGGAGATTCGTAGTTTCATTGGGTTAGCTGGTTATTATCGGCGATTCATTGAGGGTTTCTCATCCATCGCCGCCCCCTTGACAAAGCTGACCAGGAAGGGTGAGAAGTTCGTATGGTCTGAGGCATGTGAGCGTAGCTTTCAGCTATTGAAGGCTAAGCTTACTTCTGCTCCGGTATTGGTATTGCCTAGTGGTCCAGAAGGTTTTGCCATTTATACGGATGCATCTCAGATTGGTTTAGGCTGTGTGCTCATGCAGCAAGATAGGGTAGTGGCTTATGCTTCTCGTCAGTTAATGGAGCATGAGAGGAACTATCCGACTCATGATTTGGAGCTCGCAGCTGTGGTTCATGCACTAAAGATCTGGAGGCACTATCTTTATGGTGTCAGATTTGAGGTGTTTACCGACCACAAGAGCTTGAAGTATCTTTTCTCCCAAAAGGAATTAAACCTGAGGCAGAGGAGATGGATTGAGTTCTTGAAGGACTATGACTTCGACCTTCAGTATCATCCTGGAAAGGCGAACGTCGTAGCGGATACTCTTAGTAGAAAGAGGTCTTCGCTCTAGCAGGATTGGAAGATGTTGGAGGATGCAGCGTGCTCTATGACCGAGTTAGAGCCATTGCTGTGTCAGTCTTTTGTAGCTCAGCTATCCCTTAGATCCTCTGTCTTGGATGAGGTGATTGAGCAACAGAGAGCCGACCCTAGATTGTTAGAGTTAGTGGGTAAGGCGGGCATTGCTCGTGATGAGGACGGTGTGATTAGATTTCAACACCGTGTCTGTGTCCCTGATGTAGTAGATGTCTGTGAGCATGTGTTAGCGGAGGCTCATAGATCGCGATTCTCTATTCATCCGGGTAACACTAAGATGTATCAAGACCTGAAGAGATCATTTTGGTGGTCCGGCATGAAGAAGGATGTTGCGGATTATGTGTCTAGATGTCTAGTATGTCAGCAAGTGAAAGCCGAGCGGCAGCGACCATCCGGCCTTATGCAGAGGATGGATATCCCGTATGGAAGTGGGAAGCTGTCACTATGGATTTCGTATCGGGTTTGCCTCGATCTAGAAGGGGCAATGACTCGATTTGGGTAGTTGTAGATAGATTCTCGAAGACTGCTCATTTCTTGCCTATGAAGAAGAAGCAGTCAGTGGAGAGTTTAGCTAGATTGTATGTTAGTAGTGTCATTAGATTGCATGGTGTGCCGAAGTCGATCATTTCGGATCGAGATCCGAGATTTACTTCGAGATTGTGGAAGGGTCTTCAGAAAGCTTTAGGTTCGGAGCTGAGGCTCAGTTCGGCGTTTCATCCCCAGACCGACGGACAGTCCGAGAGGACTATCCAGACGCTCGAGGATATGCTGAGAGCGTGTGTTCTGGATTGGAAGGATGATTGGGAGCGTCATTTACCTCTTGTGGAGTTCGCATACAACAACAGCTTTCATGCGAGTATTGGTATGGCTCCATTCGAGACGTTGTATGGTAGGCCCTGCAGATCTCGGTTATGTTGGGAGGAGACTGGTGATAGGCAGTTGATCGGACCGGAGTTAGTTCAGGAAACTTCGGATAAGATCCAGCTTATCAGGAAGAGGCTTGTTGCGGCACAGGATAGGCAGAAGATTTATGCCGACAACAGGAGAAAGGATTTGGAGTTCGAGGTTGGCGATCATGTCTTCTTGAAGATATCGCCTACTCGTGGTGTCGTCAGATTTGGTAGGCATAGCAAGCTAAGCCCTAGATTCATTGGCCCATATGAGATTCTCAGACGTTTGGGCAGCGTCGCATATGAGCTAGCATTACCCCCAGCCTTGGCTAGCGTTCACCCTGTATTCCACGTATCTATGCTCAGGAAGTATGTCCGAGATCCATCTCATGTGATTAGTCATGAGCCAGTGGAGATTCAGCCAGATCTTTCGTATGTCGAGCAGCCAGTAGCTATTCTTGACCGGAAGGTTCAGCATCTCCGGAACAAGAGAATTGCATCGGTGAAGGTCCTATGGCGGAACTTCTCACGAGAGGAGGCTACTTGGGAGCTTGAGGATGCGATGAAGAAGAAGTATCCCCTTTTGTTTGAGTAGTGTCGTTCTAACTTCGAGGACAAAGTTTCTTTAAGGGGGAGAGGGTGTAAGGCCCTCGAATTTCCGTCACATTATTTGTATTTGTGTATGTATGTTTGTGCTTGTGTATGTATGTCTGTGCTTGTGTATGTATATACATACTTACGTACGTATTAATTAGTACAATTACGTGTGCTTGTGTTTATACTAGATGTAAATAATGCATGTATTGAATGGTGATAGTATGAATACACTACCTTATACATATTGCATGTATGTATGCATGGTATGCATGGTTTTCTGCATATTTTAGAGTTCTGGCCGAAGGCCAGATTGGCGTCAACCCCTAGCCGTTGAGGTGGTGTCAGCGTCCAGACATGGACGCCAACACTAATCCTGGCGTCTAGCGATGTGGACGCTTATTTCTCTGACCTGCATGCGTTGCAGAGCCAGAAATTCTGGAAACAAGGGAGCTCACCCATTGGGGAGCTATCCCCAACGGCTCTGAAGAGCCATCTTGTCACCTTGTGAGTGGGAGAGAGGCCTCTCCCATATGTTGAACCCGGATCTGTCTTCCCAACCCTCTCTTCACCCTTTGCAAGAGAGAAACAAGAGGAAAAACCCTAGATTATGAGCTGTGAGGAAACCCCCCTCTTTGCACCCAAGAATCTGACCCTCTGAAGCTGGATCCGGCCATCTTCCTCGACAAGAAGCTAGCTGGACTAAAGGAGAAGACCTCCCCGACGTTTCCTTGCTGTGGAGATCATCCAGGAGCCCGGAGGAGGGAGATCTTGGAGGACGTTTTGCACCTTCTTGGGACTGCCCAAGGAGGGCTTCTCCAGCACTTTTGATCCATTGAAGCAACTTCCTAAAGGCAAGTGACCCTACCATAAGGTTCCCGTATGAGTCTAGGACGGTTTTAGCATTTTTGGTGTATTTTGCTTTGTGTCCTTGACCCCTAAATTCACCCCAACTTGAGGGCTCGAGTCTGTGTTCTACACAGACCTGCATTGACGGCAAGGTCATTGGACGCTGAGATTATGCTTGGCGTCCATCGACCATGCCGCTAACACTGAGTTAGCAGCCAGAGACCGCCGCCAAGTTCATCTGGACAGAACAGTGACCTGTTCTGCCCTTCCTATACAACTATTTTCGGTATGGTTTCCGTGATGAGGATATATGGTAACCCTATACACTATGTATACTATTAAATGTGGTGTGTGGATGAGTGTGATGTGTGGTGGTGAATGTTAGAAATTACTCTCCCATGAAATTTCAAGCATGATTGTTGATAATCTTGCCAATCCATGTTTTATGATTAGGACTAGTCTGAATGCCCTAAGTTTTATCAGATCATGAAGATTAGTGGGTCAGTATACGTATACTCAATTTTTGATAAATTGTCCATGCTTGCATAAATTGCTAATAAATTCGGTTCTGTAAATAAAAAGGCATGCAAGATAGATTTGTGATGATCGATCTATGGTCGTATGATTTAGGGTAACTCTGTATTCTCATATCATGCATATAACAGTAGTCTCTGTTCAGACAGTCAGTGGCAAAAATACATGATGGTGTTAAACTCCATATCAACTTAAATTATGAATGGCATGCTAAATAGGTGTTTTATTTACTGTAAATTCCATTTAGCTCAGAAAAATCTGAAAAACTGAATGTATGATCTTGAACCCGAAAATAGCATGTGGTTAAAATTTTAGGTCATTTGGACCAGTGTATAAGGAGTTATGTACTTTCCATGTGAAATGTAAAAATCTATGTATGTTATCGTAAGGTGGTTAGATATTGTTTAAACACAACCTGATTGGTGAATTTACTGTGTGTTAAACTCCTAAAATCTGTAGTGTCTTGATAGGAAAACAGAGAATGTGCATGTGAGTGAGAAAGTAAATGAATTGAGAGTGACATGTGTCAAACTATGTGTAAAATCGGTAAAAATGTGTAAATGTGTAAATGTGCCAAGTGTGATATTGCTTCCACAGAGGGTAGTGGAACCGTATGAGGGAAAAGTCCCCCTGAGAAGGTTCAATGTGTAAGTGACCCTAAGGGCATTAGGGGGAAATCCTGGAGGTGGACAAGTACCACTGGTTAGGGTGGAGACTTGTTCTCCCGGTCTGCGCAGTCCAAGAGTCGCCATTGTAATGCCTAGATGGCGTCTATGTGTAATGTGATGTGTATATGTCCTTCTTTGGTGGTTTGGACTATGTGTCACGGCACCTAAAATGTGAAATGTGTAATGTGTAATGTGTATGTGTTCATGTGTTAATGTGTAAGTGAACAATGTGGAATGTGTATGTGTAAAGTGCAACCATGTGAAATGGGAAACTTGTGTAAAGAAAATGTGAAACTAAAAATGTAAGAATATGACATTGAAATCCATATGGGACCAATATGAAATCATGTGAAATCAGTAAGTTCATGTTATTATCATCATGTTTATATGTGCAAAAATGTCTAGAATCCATGTTAGGGGTAATTGATGAGCACGTGTACAAAATAGCATGATTGGGTGTTCACGTGGTATGTTTTAAACAACATTGTAACTCTCATGTGTAGATTTACAGCCATTAAACCATGTGAAACCAGCAACTTGAAGCATGTGAAAATGTCTATGTATGTGCTCAAGAACATGTAAAACTCATGCTAGTTGTGTTTTCCTTTAATATATGCACAGTGTTCATGTTGGTAGCTCTCATGTCTTGGTTCTTTAAAGGCAAAATTTCACGAGTAAATTGAATAGAGAGCATGTGATAGGTAAGTTTTATTCTTAGAGATCTGAAAGTATGATCTATGTATTAATTTTTAAAACTTTCAAATGACTAACATGCCGTGTGTTGAAAATTGTGAATGTGCATGTAGAAACCGCTATGACTTATACGTGTATGTTATGAGTAGTGTTGCTTGCTGAGTCTTTAGACTCACTCCTTGTTTCGGCGTACAGGTGTAGTTGGTGACGTGGCACCGTTGGAGGAGACAGTGGAGACGGACTCCGAGCGCGGAGATTAGTCTTTGGAGTTCTTTGTGACTTGTGCATTTCATAGTATGTAATTTGAACGTTGTATTAGAGTTATCATGAAAAGAATGTATAAGTGTGGACATTATGTATTTGAAATTTCAGCAGTTTAAATTATGTGAACTTTTAGCTCTTAATGTTAATTGCGTATTTCATGTGTGTTAAATGTGGATGATGAATAAATGAGGACAGTTGTCTTTTACTTCCGCTACTCTATTGTATATTCGCGTGTATCTCAACTGTTTGTATCGTTTGGGTAAATGTCCCATTGTGAGGACTCTCGCTATACCGACGTGGGTTGGTATAACCGTACCGGTATAATGAGGACCGTCACATCTTCCTTCAACACGAAGGGAAATAAACACCCTGGAACCCCCAGATCTTCCTTCACACGAAGGGAATAAACACAACAGAGTGTACAAGAGATGATACACCCCTGGACCAAGCTAATAGCACAATGCTTGATCCGAAGCAAATACTGAGAGGGAAAATGACCTACAACTCAGACTACTCTCAGTACTTGAAGGGTCTCTCAAGGTTTTTACACTACACACAGAGAGCAAGAGCTATGATAGCTATAGAGTAAGGCTTGAGCTCTTTCTATGGTGCTTACTGATTTTGAATTCTCAAGATCAATCTTCAAGTAGGCACCAGTCTTCTATTTATATCTTCTTTGAAAAATGTAGCCGTTGAAGTATCCATTGTCTCTATGTTCAGAGAACGTTAGACTGCATGGCCTTCCTTTGCAGTCAATGGTTCTTTGCGTTCCATGCACGTAAGAAGAAAATCCTTCTTGATATCCTCCAGCTTCTACTTTATCCAACATTGTATAGAGTCGTGCTGTCAGAGACCTGCACACATTAAATGCTAAAACGTAGACAGATAAGCTGTCTCTTATTGTCAGTCAACGTTAGAGTGAGAATACATCAAAATAGAAATTCCATTCTATCTTTCCAAGAAGATATTACATGCAGAAGCATAAGAATAGAAGATATCTGGACATGCATCGTGCAGAGAAATGTACGGTAATATTTAATGCATGGATAAAAGAGAAATACACGGGATGACTTTGACTTGTCAAGATATTTGAATATCAAGTTGTTATAGCTCATGAAATTGATATGAACATGACTTATAGAATCGTTGTGTGAATGAGTCATTGTTCACGTGAATCGTTGCACGTTCATAACCAAATCGATATACACACAAATCATTATATACTCATAGTAAAATCGTTATGACAGTGTAAGCAAATCGTTATGAGCAAGTCGTTGTGAACAAATCGATATATTGACCAAGTCGATGTTGTGACTTATTGAATCGTTATAGCAAGCAAATCGTTGTGTAACTTATCGAGTCGATGTAAATACCAAATCGATGTGGAACTTATCGAATCGTTGTGAGAGACAAATCGTTATGAGACCAAGTCGTTGTTCTCACTTATCAAATCGATGTGAAACAAGATCGATGTGAAACAAAGTTGATGTGAGAGCAAATCGTTGTTCTCACTTACCAAATCGATGTGAACCAAATCGATGTGAGAGCAAATCGTTGTTCTCATTTATCAAATCGATGTGAAACAAAATCGATGTGAGAGCAAAATGTTGTTCTCACTTACCAAATCGACGTGAAACAAAATCGATGTGAGAGCAAATTGTTGTAAGATTGAAATCGATGCGACCACTTAGCGAATCGTTCTGAGATCGAAATCGATGCGATCATTTAGCAAATCGTTTTGAGATCAAAATCGATGCGACCACTTAGCGAATCGTTTTGAGATCGAAATTGATGCGATCACTTAGCAAATCGTTCTGAGATCGAAATCAATGTGATCACTTAGCAAATCGTTCTGAGATAGAAATCGATGCGACCACTTAGCGAATCGATTTGAGATCAAAATCGATGCGATCACTTAGCGAATTGTTTTGAGATCGAAATCGATGTAAACCCAAAAATGATATGAAACTTATGAAAGAGTTATTCTTTGTGATGACTTATGAAATCGTTACGCTTCAAAGCGAGTTGATGTGTACTTAGAGAAATTTCATGCTCTCAAAATTAAAAACAACAATGTAAGGATTTACTTACAAGTCTTTGCTTGATTTTGCCTGGTTTATTTCCTGTGGCTAAGCTTCATAAAAACTTGTTAGATACTAATTGTTAGGATTTTGCTAATCACCAAAATAGATATGTAATTCATGAAATTATATGGGGATGATCTGATCATCAATCTCCCCCGTTTTGGTGATGACAAAACATAACAAGAATATAGATGCTTCTGAAAGAAAACCTAAGTAACTTTGCTGGTAAAAATAAAAGGAATTTATTTTTATTTTTATGTATTTCAGAAGTGTGATATTTCTCCCCCTTTTTGTCATTAAGAAAAAGGATAACGCAAGGAGACAAAGACAGGAAGAGAAAAGATGAGTGGGTCAAAGAATAGATTTATTTATCTTGAGGGGTTACAGAGATGTAGAAAGCAGGAGACAAGAGAGAGGCGTGTCGTTGTATAATTGGCAAGGCCTGGTATTCCTGCTCCTCAAAATAAGCCTGAAAAGCCCTAGAAGATATGGAGTAAGAGGGTCCCATGTCAGGTAACATCTTTTGAATATGAAGCCGCCGCTGAGTACCCAGAAAAGTGCCATATTCAGCGGTGCCAAGAGAAAGTTTGTAGGTACTGAATGAACCGAAGCTAGCAAGCCGAAGAAAATGATCAATCTTCAAAGGATAGTGGATCTGATGCAGCAGGAGATCTTTCTTCATAGCCACAAAGACCTTGTATCTTTCAATCCATAAATCATAAGAATTTTGAATAAGGTGAAGAGAATTGGAGTCAAGGAACTGTCCAACAGTCAGCAAAGGCTGATTGGATTTGGCCTGAGAGGCATTTAGAGCCTTAAGCTACTCAGCAGAAAGAGGATAAGCCTTTTCTCATTCGGATGGAGAGAGGCGCTCACATTCATCCAAAATGGGGGCAAGAATATCTGACTTGATGTAGCCCCGATGGTACTCTCTGAAAACAAATCTATGAAACGAAAGGGAGAGGCCCTTTTCAGCTAAAATTCTGGCCAGTACCTGAGTAGCCCTTTCAAAGATCAAGGAGCCTACTGCAGATTCCATGATGAGAGAATGGAGAGGCGGCAAGAGGACAACATCTGGAATCTCCAATTTTGCAAATTCAACCGTAATGGATTCAGTGTGAGCATCATGGGAACCAAGAGCAGCAATAGCTTGCTGAAATTGGCCAAGCTGGACTTCAGGAAGATTATTCAGGTAGCAGTAGTTGCTAAACATCTGATATTGCCTAATAAGTTTGATTTCTTTTTGAATAAAAGGCCCCCAAGTATCCTTGTGAAGGATTTGGAACCACTCAGAGAGAGACAATGGATGATCTCTGGGTGGAAACCTGGCTGATTTAGCTCGAAGGAACTGGCTGTAAAGAGATTTCTGTCCCCGAGCCCACTGCTCTTCAGTCTTGGCTTCAGCCATGGAATAGATTTTGGTTTGTTCAGATTTAGAGAGAGAGGTATAAGGAAGAATGGTATTCAAGTGATTAGTGAGATGGAGAGTGGGAAGATCCATAATGGTGGCAAAGGTGGTTTTTACAAGATATTCCATGTACAGAGGTTTATTTTTAGTGACAACTGTAAGGGAGAACCAAAGAGGTGGATAGTGAGGTTCAGAAGAAATAGGAGGATTGGAAGAAAGTTTCCTCTTCTTAGGAGCATGGCTGGAAGAGCCATTCCTATGAATATGGGTGCTAACCTTCAGAACAGATCGAAGAATGGCTTCTTCGAATTCATCCTTGATGCCCTAGATCTCAGGGTGTTCAAGTTGAGCACCTTCTGAAATGATGGTTATACATGAAGGAGGAGTAGGAGGGTGAAGGAGGGAATGAGAGGTGACTAGTGGTGGAATGGATGGTCCAGAAGAGGAGGGAATAGAAGAAGAGGCTCCTGCGGATGAGAATGCTTGATGAACCTCAACAGAAGGAGGAGGAAGAGGAGGAGGAGATGTGGAGGTGACAGGAGATGAGGAGGATTGCAAAGGAAATGGTGTTGGAGATGAAATGGTGCGAGGCATGGGTTGTTTGAAGGTGGTAGGTGCTGGAGGAGCTGTGGAGGAAGATGGTGGTGAAGGAGGGGTTGGTGTTTGAAGAGGAGAAGGAGCAGGGGCTTCTGGAGCTATAGCCGGTTCTTCTGCTCTTGAAGTCTCAGCCTCGGAAACCACTGGCCCGATTGGCCCAGAAACATCTTCTGTTGGCCCTGGTGGCCCAGTCTTCATAGCTTCAACACTATCTTGCACTGGAGCAGCTACCTCATCAACAACTGTTGGCCCAGACTACTCTGCATTAACTGACCATGAAACTGCCCCTTCTGCCACAACATTTGGCCCTGATGGCCCTGCTAGATCTTCAGAACCAACTTTTTCATGATGCCCAGACTGCTGAGGTACTGATGGAGTGGGACCAGGAGGAACCTGAGCTCGCACAAGATTTGTCAACTCTGAAATGGATGACTTCATACTGCTAAATTCGTCCCTCATCCATCTTAAAACATCTTTGTTAATTCTCAGTTCTTCCTTTACACTGTGGAGCTCAGCACCCAAAGCTCCAACTGAATTAGCTGACTGGCTCAGGCTTATGAATATTGATGTTATATCAGATTGCACAGAGTAGAGAATTTTCCCTTGTTCATCCATTCTAGCAACTAAGGGCTTCAGATTGACCTTCAATTTCTTCTTCCTCTGCCTCTGATGAGGCCTCCTGGTCAAGAGGGGAATCCCAGAAGCTGCGTCTTTCCCTTTGCTGCTTGCCCTTGCAACAGGCTTCACATTTTCATCAATATCTTCTTCACCTGAGGCACTTTCCACAATGCCTTCTCTGAACTGATCATCAACGGGAACACTAGCAGTGTGCTCCCCCTGGGTTGGTGCTTCCTTTTCAACAGATTACTCCCCCTGAATAGGAGTATCTTCCATAGGAACGTCTACAATGTGGCCTGATGCCACAACCTTTGGAACATTTTCTTCTTGCTCCCCTTGGCTGGGAATGGATTCCAGCACACTTCTAAGAATAGATGCCACAATTGAGGTGGGGTTGATAGCCTCTAAAGCTCGCTCAACTGGCTCAAAATTTTCTTGAGGAATATCTACAATCTGGCTTCCAATGATCACTGATTCTTTTTCTTTGACCTCTGCTACTGCCGCTTGTTCCACTGTAATTTTTGAACTGATAACTTCTTGATGTTGCTCTTGAACTTCTGGTCCTGCTGGTACTTCTGCTGCTACTGCTACTTCTCCTACCTCTTCTTGGACTTCTTGGGCTTCGCCAATAATGGCTTCACCCTCAGCCACTGAGGTCTTGGACCACACACCATTAACCAGTGAGAATCCACTCTTCTTCAAGTTTCTGCTGTGAATAGCCTACCCCATCTTTTTTGACACTGCTCCAGACAAATTAATGTCAAAATGTTGAAATATCTTGGTGAGCAGATGTGCATATGGTAGGGACACATTTAGCTTGCTCTTCTTGTCCCAAACCTGAGCGGATGCAAACTTCATCCTTTCTATTATAACCTCAGCCATGTTTATGCTCTGGTTCTGGATAGCCCAGAACATCATATCAGAGTCTGCCTTAGTACAAGTCGAAAAGGTGGCACTCCTTAGGATCAATATTTTGCAAACAATGAAATGCATAAGACGGTTGAATGCGTTCAGCTGGTTGATGTCAATCTTCCCATCCTTCAGTTTGTACTCGGAACCAACAATCCCTAATCCCTTCGCCTGGATATCCACAGTGTGAACCCCACTATGACCGGTGGTGCAAGCTCCAAATAAAGATTCTAAAAGCTCATAGGTAATCTTAATCTGGGTTCCTTTGACAGTGGATGTCAAGGACCCGTCCTCCTCAGTCTTCAAACAAACGTAAAATGTCATTACTAGGTCTGGATAACTCACCTCTGACAGAGTTGCAATCTTCGTCCATTCCATCCTCTCCATTGCTGCAATGATGTTGCCCATTCCATTCTTCTGCAAATCTGCAACGTCCACTGCCTTGTTGCCACAGACCTTGATCTTCACAGTGGTATACCTCTCTTGCTGCTCGGCGATAAGAAACGTAGCTCCATAGCCCCCGACACTGTCGGATACACCAGACGCGGCCATGGAGTTGAATGGGGAAAGTTTCTGGAAGATTGGAATGAGGAAAGGAGCAAAAGCACTCAAGAAATTTCTCGCGGGAAGGAGTTGGAAGCTCTGAAATCCCCAGAGAGTCGATGCCGGAGTCGATAGGGTATCGCCTCAGGCAAGTTGAAGGAGATGAAGACGAAGGGTGAATCATTGTAACACAGATTTTGAGTTTTTTTATCAAAAGGAATAATAGTGACTTTTCGAAACAAGAGGCGCCATAATGGCAGAAAACGACAAAGTGACCAGTTCGAGAGGAATAAATACTTTAAAAGTAATCGAACCATCTCAGATAAGTAAGAAACAAGTAATATTTTAATGAGAATTTGCTTAACTACAGGGGAGAGAAAATTTGGTTATTCTGAAATAATTTATATTTCAGTTTTATACAGATAAATCTTTCACAATTTACACATGCCTAGTTCCCTTCTAAGAGAAGTAAATCTCTCTTCAGGTGTAGCAACCCTAAATTTAGGGTAAAAAAATTAAATATTTATATTATTTAATTAGAAAATCAAATAAAAGGAAGATGTATTAAATCAACTAGGAAATCAAATAAGAGAGAACTAAATAAAACCCATTAAAAGAAAAGGAGTAATGGGCTTTGCTATATTGACCCATTAGAAATGAGTGGGCTAAAATAGAGATTTTAAGAAGGGGAATAATAGAGAAATACCCAAAATTCGTAACTAAAATATTACTAAAATGGAAAAGAGATATTTAATGCATTAAATAGCTAGTTTGAATTAGGATTGGATTCCTAAACCTACCCCAATTGATTGGCCACGAAATTCCCTCTCTCCCAACCCAAATAGGAGATCTCTTGCTTAAAAAGGGGGAGAGGAAAATAGGAAATTCGGAATTTAATAGGAGTTAGGCTTAAACTAGGAAAGGAAATAGGGAGAAGCTTAAATACTTCTCTTAAACCCTCATGGCTAGCCCTAGCTCGTGCCAGGAGGTTCCTGGACCAGGAAGAGGGGCCAAGAGGAGGAGAATTCGTGGAGAGGAAGGATCTCTCAAGTTCTTCCCCGAGTTCTCTCACAAGCATAACCCATGAAACTTTTTCTGAAGGACGTTTCGTCTATCAGGAACAAAAGCCCTTTGGTTTCATAATTTTCCATCGAGCATATCTTTCGTTCTTGATTTTTCATGTTCTGCAACTTACATGACCCCGAACCCTCTTCTTAATTCTTGATCTCCTTGTATACTCAACCCCATGCAACGAGATCTTTACTGTAGGAACTGATGCATGTTAGGCATCTTTTGCCCCTAAAAGCCCTAAATTTGACTCATCCTATCTTGCGAATTTAATCGTTGATCTCAACTATGTACTGTTTCATGTTCATCATGAATACCTGTGTTCAAAACATGTCCAAATCATGATTGTTTTCCAATTCCTATTTATTGTAAGTACCCATGCATGTCTAGGTCATTTTGCAACTAGTTTCACAATTTTTCATTGACTATACAATTAGTTGTGATTTTCTGAACCACCCTGTGTCAAATAGGGTAAGTTCTGACCCGCAATCCAAGGTAATGTCCTTTCCCTGTCGGGCCCGGGCACAGACCCTGTGAACGCAACGGCCCGATAGGCCGCGTTCACAAGGGTCGTCGCGACAGCGCCCTCTGTCGCTATCTGATCGCGACAGGCCTGTCGTCGCGAACTGCTGCCCGACCTGACTAAGCCTGTCGCGACCCGTACAAGCACCCATCGCGATCTCAGTTGACCCCATCGCGACCCTCATCAGGGTACGTCGCGATTTGGGTTCTTTTTGCATAAAACCCCCTATCTCAGCAAATGCCTGATTACCTACAGTGTTTGTACTCTTGTTTAACAGTCATACATACAGAAAATAACACCTGTTATAAATTGAACATTTATGTATGATTAAAATACATGCACATGATCTTTTCTATCTAAAATTTCATGACACTTACACACACTTTGAAGCATCCAATTATGGCATAATTTGGCATGAAACTATTTCATAATACATCTGGTAATTTATGTAATTAAATTACCCTATACTTGTCTATCGTTTCTCGCGATGTTTTGGGAATACCGATATCGACTCTCCACTGTTTTGGAATTCCTCTAGAACGTCGAGCACTTGTTCTATATACACTCTCTCTTGACTTGGACAAACTCTCCATCGAATACTCCATATGCCGGACTAGTAAGTCTTTGTTCAAGCCTCCGTAAGTCTCCTCTGTCCATGCATTCCCACATGGTCGACGAGCCGGTTGTACCCTAACACCTGTTACACCCATTAGGGATCAATATGGTCCAAACGGCTATTAGAAATTCACTCTCGTCTTGAATCACACCGGACCTCTGGACCTGTGCTTAACATGGCCAGTGGTAAGGTCGTGAGTTCCGCCTGACTGCCAACACCATGTGCGCGTGTTGTGCAACGGTTACTATCGCTCGTTACTCGACGTTTCATGTGCAAGGTCCACTAACTCTCATCTATACTCTACTCGCTCATCTATTCATGTTCACTCTACTATCTCGTCTATTCATCTAGTGCTCTCATCTACTTCTTGATACTCTATATTGGCCATTGACTGATTGTCTAAAGATAAACAATATAACTAATGCCTGGTAATATATAAAGGGCTTGATCTGGTCCTGGGATGTGCGTCCGAAAGTGCTAGTGCCCATGGGAGTTAAATGATCAGAGTGTTTGGCATTACACTCAAGTGCTATCTATCTTGACTATCTAAATGACAATCAAAAGTGCTATGTTCTCTTGTTGTCCATTGACAACAAAGTGCTATGCTATACTCGTTGTGCTATGCTATACTCGTTGTGCTATCTGTACTATGGCCATCTTGCTATACTTGACATTGTGCTATCTTGCTATTATTGTGCTATTCCCGACACTTGTGCTATTTTTGGAAAGTCTTGCTATTTCGTTCACATACTGTCCTGCTATATTTTTACTTGACACTCTCTTCCGTTCTATCATTAGTTACTCTGCCTTTAATGCATTAATTACTTAAAGCCTACTTGAGCCTGAGATTTAAGTCCTACTGGGCGATGTTCGCTCACCCTGCGTTATTTGTCATTGTGTTCTCAGGTGAGACCGAGGATGAACCATACACTCAAGAGGACGGGAACGACCTGGAGTGATGTCATGCGTACCCTAGTGTCCTATTGCTATGTTTAGCGTTGTAGTAGTTAGGTTTGAAGTTTAGTCTTTTGCTTTATCCCAATGTAATTGGGCCCCATAGATTGGCTCTGATATTAGTGGTTGTAACTAGGCATTGAAAAGTATTAATGAAATGAATTTGCTTTATCATTATTCATTTTGAAATGGTTTGATGTCTAGTATTCGCTCTATACCCTTTTCTTGCAACTGCCTCGCGTTCTGATATTCCGCGTCGGGGCGTGACAGTTTTGTGGTATCAGAGCCTAGGTTATTCTTAGTACAGGATGATCTAGGTTAACCTGCCTCGACTAGAGTCAATTATCCTACCCATGTGAGTTGTGGTTAGAGCTAAGGGTAACTAGTTAAAATAAACTCACACACACACAAATTAAATTCCACATCGATATCATGACAAGAAGTTATTTTGTAGGAACTAAGCAATCAAGATGACGGTCGAACGTGCTCAAATGAGGGGCATGCAACAAACCATCCAAGAACTGACACGCGCCATTGTGGAAGCCACTCAAGGAGGTGGCAATCGTGGTGCAGGCGACCTGCATCACAACTTCAGAAGTCTGAACCCACCGAGGTTCAGCGGATCCACGGATCCGGATGAAGCTGAGCACTAGCTCCAAGAGACGGAAAGAATTTTCCATGTCATGCAATGTGCAGCAGGGGACAAGCTGCTACTTGCCACATTCCAACTGGAGAAGGACGTCCGTGCCTGGTGGGAGTCAGTTGAAGCTACTAGAGAGAATGGGCCATTCACCTGGAACGAGTTTAAAGAAGCATTCAACTCCAAATACTTCTCCGAGCCTGTTCAAGGAAGGAAGGCTGTGGAATTCGCTGCTCTTAAACAGCAGAGCTTGACTGTGGCCGAATATGAAGCCCAGTTCTCTAGACTGGCACGCTATGTTGTACATCTGGTGAACACTGAAAGGATGAAGGCTAAGCACTTTCTAAACGGCCTTAAGCCCCACTACATCACTCAACTTGCACCGTTCGACATCCCGACCTACGCCGAGATGGTGAAGAGGGCTCAGCTGCTAGAAGATGCTACGGAGTTCACCGACCGTATAAAAGGGAAGTTCGTCAAGAAGGAAGTGACCTCGGGTCAGTCATCTGCTAAGCCTACCAATAGCAAGAAGCGTCCCTTCAACATCACGGAGGGATCTAGCCAAGAAAGGAAACCCAAGGTTTTCGTACCCAACACTCCAACAAAGAGCCACTGCAAACACTGTGACAAGCTTGGTCACACGGCTGATGAATGCTGGAGGAAAGCCGACGCATGTCTACACTGCGGAAGTCGCGAGCACCGTATCCCTGAGTGCTCGCTACTGAAAGAGAATGAAAGGCGCCCTAATGCGCTTAAGAAACAGGGCCGACTGCAAGCTCTACATGATGAGGAACCTGCTATGGAGGGTGGCATGGTAGAAGGTACCCTTCAAGTTTTCTCATTATCAGCATTCGTTTTATTTGATACTGGAGCCACTCATTCATTCATATCTCACAACTTTGCTGATACTGTGAATGCTAAACCTATATCCATGGGTTGTGAGTTCTCTGTCACAACGCCACTAGGGGAGAAGGAGAAATTGAACAAATACTTTCCCTCTGCCAATGTAATGATTGGAGACCATAACCTAAAAGCCGACCTGGTGTGTATGTCCATGGAAGACTATGATGTAATTTTGGGAGCCGACTGGTTGTCCGCATATGAGGCAAGTGTCGACTGTAAGAAAGGGAAGGTTACCTTTAGTGACTTTCCTAAATTGGCATTCTCTGGGATTAGACATAAGAGACGGATGTCTCTAGTCTCCGCCATAAAAGCCCACAACATGATGAAGAAAGGTTGTGCTGCTTTCCTAGCAGCCGTAGTAGTAGAAAAGAAGGGTTCCAAAATAGAAGACATACATATAGTACATGACTACCCAGATGTATTCCCCGAAGACCTGCCAGGGATTCCCCCTGAACGAGATGTCAACTTCTCCATTGAGCTTATTCCTGGAGCCGCACCGGTATCGCGTCAACCGTACCGGACGTCACCTGCCGAGCTGAAGGAATTGAAGGCGCAACTGATGGAGCTACTAGAAAAGGGGTTCATCAGACCAAGTACTTTCCCATGGGGAGCACCTGTGCTATTCGTAAAGAAGAAAGATGGATCGATGAGGCTGTGCATCGACTATCGACAACTCAACCAGCTTACCCTCAAGAACAAATACCCATTGCCTAGGGTAGATGAACTATTCGACCAAATTTCGGGAGCGCAATATTTCTCCAAGATCGATCTTTGATCTGGCTATCACCAAATGAGGATCAAGGATGATGATATTTTCAAAATGGCTTTCAGGAGCAGGTATGGACATTATGAATTAATCGTTATACCTTTTGGTCTAACCAATGCTCCTGCAGCCTTTATGCAACTCATGAACAGCATATATCGGCCATACCTCGACAAGTTCGTGGTCGTCTTTATTGACGACATCCTCATATACTCCAAGACCAAGGAAGAGCATGAAGAACACCTAAAGATAGCACTACAAGTTTTATGAGACAATAAGTTGTACGTAAAGCTTAGCAAGTGTGAATTCTGGCTCGAAGAAGTATCCTTCTTGGGCCATGTCATCTCAAAGGACGGCATCTCTGTTGATCCCTCCAAAGTCGAAGCTGTACTCAACTAGGAGAGACCAACTAATGTCACCGAGATAAGAAGCTTCCTAGGACTGGCTGGCTACTATAGGCGGTTCATCAAGGACTTCTCAAGGATCGTTGTTCCTCTCATGCGTCTGACACGAAAGGAGAATCCATACTCCTGGAGTAAAGAGTGTGAGAAAAGTTTCCAAACCCTCAAAGACTGTCTTACCTCGGCACCTGTTCTCGCTCTGCTAATAGAGGGAGAAGGTTTCTCTGTCTACACCGATGCCTTAGGAATCGGGCTAGGTTGTGTACTCATGCAAAAGGAGAAGGTCATCGCCTATTCTTCAAGACAGCTGAAGACACATGAAGTCAACTACCCTGTATATGATCTCGAGCTGGCTGCTGTGGTCTTCGCCTTGAAGATTTGGAGACACTATCTATATGGCGAGCAATTCACTGTCTACTCATGTAGCAACCCAAAAAAATTCAGTATTTTAAAAATTCAAAATAATAAATTTCTATAAAACGGAATAATAGAAAACATACATACCATTATTGCATGTGCAAGAACACATATAAAAATTCCGTAAAAATTATAAATCAACCTCAAACATTATTTCTACGTGTTCCACGAAGAAATTCATGCAACGGAAAATCCGATTGGCCAAGTGTACGTTGCAACGTGACGAATTAACCAAATTAGGAAACTAAGTCGGAAAACCGTTAACACGGTAAGATAACGCGCCCATAAATTAAATGAACATGTCGGAGAGACTTCCAACATCGTGTGATGATTAACCATTATCGGGTTTGGACCAATGGACCTCTCATAGCCCATGAATAAATTCAAATAAGAAAATGCAATAAAATTCATAACTCTATTATTCTCTAATTAAAAAGGGAAAACCTATAAGATAAATTCCAATAAATAATGGGCTTGGTTAAATGGACCCATTAGAAATTAGTGGGCCAAAATAAAGATTTTAAAAAGAAGAATAATGGGAAAATATCCTAAATTCGCAACTTAAATATTACTTAAATAGAAAAGAGGCATTTAATGCATTAAATAAGTAATTTGAGTTGGAATTGGATTCCTAAACCTACCCTAGTTGCTTGGCCATGAATTTAGCTCCCTTCCCAACCCAATTAGAAGTTCTAATGCTTAGAAAGGGAAGAGGAAATAGGAAATTCAGAATTAAATAGGAGTTAGAGTCCTATTAGGAAATAGAAAGCAAAGAAGCATAATTACTCTCTTAATCGCCCAAGGCTGGCCCTAGCTCATTGCTGGGACTTGCTGGAGGTGGAGAAGAAGCCAAGGAGAGGACGAATTCATGGGGAAAAGGCTTCATCAAGCTTCATCCCGAGTTCTTCAAGTTCTAGCCCTAGAAGAGTAAAATGACTAATGGTAGGCATTCTCACGAGCAAAACCTAATTAATTTCGTCTGTAGATTGTTCCATGTAATAGGAACAAAACCCTCAAGTTTCATATTTTTCCATCGAGCCAATCTTTTATGGTTGATTTTTGAAATTCTGCAAAAACCATGAACCCGGCCCTTCTTCTTTATTCTTGATCTCCATATATACTCAACCTCGTGCTCTCAAATTTTAACTGGAGTTACTGATGGATGTTAGGCATCTTTTGCCCCTAAAAGCCCTAATTTTCATCCATCCTACGTCATGAATTAAATGTTGCATGATCTTGACGATGTACTGTCGCGATTTAACCTTGACTTGTGTTATAAGTTCCATACCTCTTTGTGGTGTCATTTTTAGATCAAGTGTTCAACATAGAACTTGTTACCCTATGAGTCTATTGTCATTGGACACTGATTTTGCTAATTGTACTTTATTGTACCAAGAGTTTTAGCCCAAACATGATCACTGTGTCAGATTCACGTAGTCAGTCACAATATGTCTTATTACATAGTCAAACGATCTTTGTTTCTCGATTATTTGCTACTGTACAAAGTATTAGTTGTAATCTAACTAATAAAGGTGGTTTCACCCGATTTGGATCACCCTAGCATTTGTTTTGATTTTTCAAACCCACAGGTGTCAAACCCAATCCAAGTCAGAGTTGGAAATAGGTAGAAAAAGCAACCTAAACGTCATTTTCAGGTAGCGACAGGTCGACACGTCGCTACCATAAAGCGACAACATCATGGTCGCGACCCATACCAAAAATCAGCCAGTTTTGTGGTCTTCTTAAGAAGGCGACAAGATCATGGTCGCCTTCATGTTCTGAAGGCGACAGACAATGTGTCTCCTTCTGCCTATGTCCACTTAATCGGCCATAACTTTTTATATAGACCTCAGATTGATGAGCCGTTTTCTTTGATGGTTTCTTCATTCAAAGGGCTTCAAAATGGTATATTCATGTGTAAGATTTGAATAAAAAATCAATGAGTTATGACCTAAGGAAGTGAAGGGATGGGACTGCATTGGCCTTCTAAAAGGCATACGTCTTGGTTTCCATCGTTTTGTGTCGTTCCTTGCATGTGTGAGTTTGATCTATTCTAGGAAGGTTCTAGAAAGTATTATCATGCATTTAACAACCCATATGAAAGTTAAAACATGTTCACATGATTTTTAATTGATCTTAAGTTCATGATCATGCTCTCTACCTACCGATTATTCACTTTCTTACCTTGTTAACGAACTTGCTAAAAATGCATAGTTACTTGCTAAAATTGGTCGTGCATGTTTTAGTACTCATGATACTTGTCATATATAGAGTTTCCAAAATAAAGTTTCCATAAATAGAGTTTTTATAACTAGAGTTTCCATAATCGGATTCACATACGCACTTGAGCGATTCTCATGCGCGGCATGCGCATACACTCTAGCACGATAGGAAAGCCTCTTCTTGGCTTGTGGTGAACTCTCCGTCGGATATTCCTTTCGTCGGACTAGTGACCCCTTGACCAAGGCCTCCGTAAGTCTCCTCTGTCCATGGATTCCCACATGGTCGACGAGCTGGTTGTACCCTAACACCTATGATACCCTTTAGGGATCGGCAAGATCCAAATGGCCTTAGTTTGCTCTCGTTCTTATCTTGAATCATGCCGGACCTCTGGACCTATGTGTAACATGGCCAGTGGAATGGTAGTGTATTCCACCTGACTGCCAACACCACGTGCGCGTGTTGTGCAACTGTTACTATCGCCTGTTTACTCGATGTTTCACGTGCAATGACCATAAGATCTCATCTATACTCTACTCGCTCGTCTATTCACGTTCACTCTACTATCTTGTCTCTCTCATCTATTCATCTAGTACTCTCTTGGTACTCTTTGAGCTATGTGGCTCCTACTGTTTTGTACTATTCATGACTGTCTAGCTCTATAATATGGGTCTTGTGACTCTACTGTATCCAATGCATAATGTGCAGGGCACAGAGAGTGTCCGAGGGGCTCCAATCTAGTCTTGGGGGCAGAGAGCCACCCGAAAATACTTGCAGGGGCTATAGACGGTGTTCTACATTGCACCGGTTCTGACTATACTATATTGGCTAGACATCTGACTATTATCCTTTTAGTCTAAGGAGTTCAGACGTACTGTGATATTACTGTGCTATCACAAACTGTTATACTATTAGTCTGAAGAGTTCAGACATACTGTGCGATTACTGTGCTATCGCAGACTGTTACTGAACGGCTACTGTCCTAGAAGTGACTATTGCCTTATTCTACTAGTGCACCGTTGTGCAACCATACACGCTATCTCATTACACGCTATCTCGTTACACGCTATCTTGCCATACGCTCTACTTGATCTACTTGATACTTGCTATCTTGAGTTATTGCGTACTATCATGACTTAATCGCATTCAAAGTGCTCTACTCTCTCGTTGTCTAATGACAATAAAAGTGCTATACTCTCTCGGCTATCTACAGATAACCAAAGTGCCAGTACTATTTCGATTGACAAAAGTTAATCAAAAGTGCTATACTATCTCGATTGATGAAAATCAATCAAAGTGCAATTTACTCTTTACATGACCAACTACTATCTCTCTTTGCTATACATGTCGCTTGCTATTGCTTGCCATTGTCTCTACATGTTGTTCCGTTGTTATCGTTTTCTATCGTGACTTGACTTTAATCATCATGCTATACTTGATTCATCTGCTATCTGAACCATGTTACTTATGCTATTACTTTCTCGACTTTACATGACTCGCTCTATCATTAGTTACTCTGCCATTTAATGCATTAATTATTTAAAGCCTGCTTGATCTTGAGATTTAAGTGCTACTAGGCGTTAGCGCTCACCCTTCGTTATTTGTTATTGTGTCTCAGGTAAGTCGGATGATGACGTTATACGTACCAATGGGACGGGACTAGAGTGATGAGTGACTTGGAGTCAAATGATGAAGTTACCCTAGCACCATGGAGTCTAGTAGTGATTGTTTTAGATTTCTTTTCAATGTAATGATGTCATTGAGCCTTATGTGTGGCTCTGAATTAGTGGTTGTAATAGTCTAAGTGATTTTAAAATGAAATGAAGAGTTTATATCAATTATTGTTTATTAGATGCTCTTATGTTTGCGAAAGTATGCGCAATTGTCGTTACCATACTCGTTGTTCACGTTTTCCTCCGATTTATTCCGCTGCTAAATTGGAGGGGCGTGACAACTCAGACCATAAAAGTCTGAAGTATTTATTCTCTTAGAAGGAACTCAACATAAGACAAAGGAGATGGCTAGAATACTTGAAAGATTTCGACTTCCACATCCAATACCACCCAGGCAAGGGAAATGCCGTGGTTAATGCTCTTAGTAGGAAGCCAATGGCATTTGTCTCAATTCTAGTCCTTGGCGAGATGCAACTACTAGAACAATTCACAAGGTTAGACTTAAATATCGAATATAGAGATGATCGAGTCTTGGTTGCCAATATCAAGATTCAATCTGATCTGCTAGAGGAGATCAAGGCTCAACAAGATGATGATCCATTCTTAGTTCGCGTCAAAGAAACTCTAACTGAAAGACCGGACTTTGCAATGACTGAAGACGGAAGTCTTGTCTTTCAGTGAAGGACATGTGTTCCCGACAATGAAGAACTAAAGAGAAGACTAATGGATGAAGCTCACAAGATAAGGTATACTATTCATCCAGGAGGTACCAAAATGTATCAAGATATGAAAAGAACGTTTTGGTGTCCGAACATGAAATGAGAGGTAGCTGAACAAGCCGCTCACTGCCTTACTTGCCAACAAGTAAAAGCGAAACACCTGTGCCCTACTGGGGTACTCAGACCGCTTGATATTCCAGAATGGAAATGGGAAAGTATCGGCATGGACTTCATCATGGGTTTACCCAAGACTCGTGGTGGACTCGACGCCATATGGGTCATTGTGGACCGACTAACCAAATCCGCCCACTTTCTGCCTATAAAGAGTAAATGGTCAGTAGAGGTACTAGCTGCCTTATACGTCAAGGAGATTGTAAGACTACATGGCATTCCATCATCTATTATTTCGGATTGAGATCCGAGATTCACATCTCATTTTTGGAAAGGACTGCAAGGCGCACTGGGTACTAAACTCAACTTTAGTACCGCATTCCATCCACAAACCGATGGGCAAACTGAAAGAACCAACCAAATAGTGGAAGACATGTTGAGAGCTTGCACTATAGATTTTCAAGGTTATTGGAATGAGCACCTACCTCTTATTGAGTTCGCCTATAACAATAGTTACCAGGCGAGTATCAAGATGGCACCGTTCGAAGCACTCTACGGAAGGAATTGTAGATCCCCTGCATGCTGGAATGAGGTTGGAGAACAGTAATGGCTAGGCCCAGACATGGTGCAACGGACAACGAAGGACATTCAGGTAATCAGAGACCGGCTCAAGATTTCCCAATCCAGAAAAAAGAGCTACACCGACAAAAGAAGGGGGATCTGGAATTTCAAGTGGGTGATCATGTGTTCCTGAAAGTGTCACCTACTCGTGGCATCCAAAGATTTGGTGTAAAGGGAAAGCTCAGCCCTAGATTCATCGGTCCTTTTGAAGTACTCGAAAGGGTTGGTGAGGTTGCATACCGGCTGGCGTTGCCACCGAATTTGTCATGTGTACACAATGCGTTCCATGTTTCCATGCTTAGGAAATATGTGTACAACCCCACGCACATCATTCGCCACGAGAAGTTGATATTGAACAAAGATGTGACGTACGAAGAGAAGCCAATCAAGATACTAGAACGGAAGATACAACAACTCAGGAACCGTCCCATCCATGTGGTTAAGGTCCTATGGAATAATCGTGGAGTGGAAGAGGCAACCTGGGAACCAGAAGGAATCATCAGACGGAACTACCCCGCTCTTTTCGGTAAGACATTCTCTCCTGAATGATCACATGAATTTGGGGACCAAATTCTTTTTAAGAGGGGGAGGATGTAGCAACCCTAAATTTATGGGGAAAAAATAAATATTTATATTATTTAATTAGAAAATCAAATAAAAGAAGATGTATTAAATCAACTAGGAAATCAAATAAGAGAGAATTAAATAAAACCTATTAAAAGAAAATGAGTAATGGGCTTTGCTATATTGACCCATTAGAAATGAGTGGGCTAAAATAGAGATTTTAAGAAGGGGAATAATAGAGAAATACCCAAAATTCGTAACTAAAATATTACTAAAATAAAAAAGAGATATTTAATGCATTAAATAGCTAGTTTGAATTAGGATTGGATTCCTAAACTACCCCAATTGATTGGCCACGAAATTCCCTTTCTCCCAACCCAAATAGGAGATATTTGCTTAAAAAGGGGGAGAGGAAAATAGGAAATTCGGAATTTAATAGGAGTTAGGCTTAAACTAGGAAAGGGAATAGGGAGAAGCTTAAATACTTCTCTTAAACCCTCATGGCTGGCTCTAGCTCGTGCCAAGAGGTAGAGGAGGAGAATTCGTGGAGAGGAAGGATCTCTCAAGTTCTTCCCCGAGCTCTTCAAGTCTTAACCGTAGAAGAGGAAAATGATCAAAGGTAGGTATTCTCACAAGCATAAACCATGAAACTTTTTCTGTAGGATGTTTCATCTATCAGGAATAAAAGCCCTTTGGTTTCATAATTTTCCATCGAGCATATCTTTCGTTCTTGATTTTTCATGTTCTGCAACTTACATGACCCCAAACCCTCTTCTTAATTCTTGATCTCCTTGTATACTCAACCCCATGCCACGAGATCTTTACTGTAGGAACTGTTGCATGTTAGGCATCTTTTGCCCCTAAAAGCCCTAAATTTGACTCATCCTATCTTGCGAATTTAATCGTTGATCTCAACTATGTACTGTTTCATGTTCATCATGAATACCCGTGTTCAAAACATGTCCAAACCCTGATTGTTTTCCAATTCCTATTTATTGTAAGTATCCATGCATGTCTAGGTCGTTTTGCACTAGTTTCACGATTTTTCGTTGACTATACAATTAGTTGTGATTTTCTGAACCACCCTGTGTCAAATAGGGTAAGTTCTGACCCGCAATCCAAGGTAATGTCCTTTCCCTGTTGGACCCGGGCGCAGACCTTGTGAATGCGACGGCCCGATAGGCCGCGTTCACAAGGGTCATCGCGACAGCGCCCTCTGTCGCGATCTAATCGCGATAGGCCTATCGTCGCGATCTGCTGCCCGACCTGACTAAGCCTGTCGCGACCCGTACAAGCACCCGTCGCGATCTCAATTGACCCCGTCGCGACCCTCATCAGGGTACGTCGCGATCTGGGTTCTTTTTGCATAAAACCCCCTGTCTCAGCAAATGCCTGATTACCTACAGTGTTTGTACCCTTGTTTAACAGTCATACATACAGAAAATAACACCTATTATAAATTGAACCTTTATGTATGATTAAAATACATGCATATGATCTTTTCTATCTAAAATTTCATGACACTTACACACACTTTGAACCATCCAATTATGGCATAATTTGGCATGAAACTATTTCATAATACATCTGGTAATTTATGTAATTAAATTACCCTATACTTGTCTATCGTTTCTCGCGATGTTTTGGGAATACCGATATCGACGCTCCACTGTTCTTTAGCTGCTTGGACAATTCATCTGTATCATCAATATCACTATCTACTTTCTTTCTCAAGGAAGGGTTGGTTTCATAAAAAATAATATGTACTGATTGCTCAATTAATAAGGTTCGTTTGTTAAATACTCTATATCCTTTGGGTTTGGAAGTATACCCCATGAATATACCTTCATCTGATTTAGAGTCTAGCCAATATCTCTTTTACCGTTGTTGTGGATAAAGCATGGACATCCAAATGTCCTGAAATGGTTGATTTTCGGCTTCTTATGCTTGTATAATTCATATGAAGTCTTCTTCAGAATTGGCCTGATCATTACCTAGTTGATTATGTAATAAGCTATGTTGATGGCTTCGGCCCAAAAGTACCTTGGCAAATCATATTCTGATAGCATTATCCTTGCCATATCCAATAGGGTTCTATTCTTTCTTTCAGCAACTCCATTTTGCTATGGTGTCCTTGGTGCTGAGAAGTTGTGTTCTATTCCTTGGCTATCACAGAATTTTGAAAAGCTCTCATTATGAAATTCTCCTCCGTGATCTGACCGGATACTAATGATGCTATACTTCTTATCCTTTTGAACTTTCTTGCTGAAACTAACAAAACTCTCAAAAGTATCATCCTTATGTTCTAGGAAAGAAACCCATGTAAACCTGGAGTAGTCATCTACTATAACAAATCCAAAGTTCTTTCCCCCGAGACTTGTGGTCCTCATTGGCCCAAATAAATCCATATGTAGAAGTTCTAAGGGTTTAGAGGTTGTTACCACAGTCTTTGACTTGAAGGATGACTTGGTGTGCTTACCTTTTGCACACGGTCCACAGACACCAATCATTTTTGTACTTACTTTGGGTAGGCCTTCTACCAAGCTTCTCTTGATCAACTTTCTCATGCCATCCAAGCTGCAGTGGCCCAGTCTTTGGTGCCAGAGATCTGTTGACTGCTCTTTATTTGCTGCCAGACATATGTCCTGATCCTTTAGTTCTTCCAAATAAAGTACATATAGGTTCTTTTCTCTGTTAGCTTCAAAAATGACTGCACCATCCTTTATAATACTGCACTTTGACTCTTGAAATCTGATCTGATGTCCTTTATCGCACAGCTGGCTGATACTAATAAGGTTGTGCTTTAGTCCTTTGACGCATAGCACATCTTCGATAACGGTTTTGTCTTTACTGCCTACTAAACCACTGCCTATCACAGTCCATTTTCCATTGTCTCCATACGTGACTGTTCCTTCTTCAGCTTCAAGATGTGAGAATAACTTTCTGTTCCCTGACATGTGCCTTGAGCATCCGCTATCCAAGTACCATTTGGATGCTCGAAGGTTTTCCTGCATTAAAAACATTAAGCTTTAGGTACCCAAGTTCTTTTGGGTCCTGGTTGGTTAGTATCATCAATTTTTCTTTTAATTATCCATATTTTATGTTTAGTTGGACATGATATTTTAATGTGTCCTAACTTATTGCAATGGCTACAGTAAGACATTTTAGTTATCTTTTCAGTTAGAATGTATTTAAAATTTGATTTATATGTTGTGTCTTGTTCAGGTACAAATTTAGGAGTTGGATATGTTTTAGGATATACTACTATTTCCTCATTATCGGGAGGAGTATAACCTAATCCATGTTTCTTTTTACCTGACCGTCTAGCACCTTTTAATATTAATGTTGTTTTGCCATTAGTAAATTTTTCTAGTGTGCTTGACAATTTTTCATTTTTTGTTGTTAAAGTGTTAACTTCTTGTTTTAATTTATTTACAGTTTCTTGGTTTTCCAAACTCGTTAATTGTTCATTTTTATTTTTCAAGTCTTCACATAACAATTCATTTCTCCTTTTTAGTTCAGTAATTTATTTTTCCATTTACTCATTTTCAGATTTTAAGTCTGAATTAGTATTTTCTAAGCGTGCGAGATTTTTCTTATTGGCTTTTAGTGATTTACATACTTCTTTATATTTACAATACAGTTCATTAAAAGCTTCTTCTAAGTTGTCAGAAGCAGATTCATTGCACGAAGAGAAAGATGAGTCTGATGTTACCTTGTCTTTGACGTTGGCCATGAATGCCAGGTTGGCTTCTTCATTGCTTGAGCTTGATTCGCTATCCGAGTCACTACTATTGTCCCATGCTGCTGCCATGGCTATCTTCTTAAATCTTCTAGGTCTTCTGGTGATGTCTTTCTTTCTGAACTCAGTTTTCTTGAGCTTCGGACATTCTGCCTTCATATGTCCGGGCTTCTTGCATTCATAGCAAATCGGTTCAGTCTTCTTTGCATCTTTGACTTCTGACCTTTTGAAGTCTTTTCCCTTCTTGAAGTATCTTCTTCCGGACTGATACTTCTTTTTCTTAGCCAAGATGCGTTGTAACCTTCTGGATAGTATTGCTTCTTCATCTTCACTGTTGTTCATGCTTTCTTGGCTATATGAGCCTTCTTCTGATGTGTCTTCTTCTGCCTTGAGTGAGTTGGAATGCTTCTTTCTGCTAGATGATTCTCCCAACCTTTCCATGTTAATCTCATAGGCCATAAGGGACCCAATGAGTTTCTCTAACGATATTATCTTCAAGTCATTAGCCTCTTCTATTGTTGTTACTTTTGGAGTCCACGAGGCAGGTAAGGATCTGAGAATTTTCCTAACCATGTCTCCCATCTGATAGGTCTTACCAAGACCAGACAATCCATTAGTGATGTCGGTGAACCTACTGTACATCTGTGTAATTGTTTCACCGGGTTGCATTTGAAATCTTTCATATTGAGTTACCAGAATATCTATTCTGGTTTCTTTTACCTTTTCAGTACCTTCATAAGTGATCCTTAACTTTTCCCACATTTCCATAGCGGATTTGCAGGCTGATATGCGGTTGAACTCTTTCTTTCTAAGAGCACAACATAGGATACTCTTGGCCTTGCAGTTCAGAGAAATCTTCTTCTTGTCATCTTCCGTCCATTTATCCTTTTCATTCGTGACCAGAAGATCTCCTTCTTCAACTATCGACTAGATTTGATAGTCAAGACCTTGTAGAAAGAATTCCATCCTTCTTTTCCAATATGTGTAGTCTTCACCATCGAACAGCGGTGGCCTATTTATTGACTGACCTTCAAAGTGACCTTGGGCTGCCATTTGATCTTTTCTCTTCAGATCGTTGGATCTTCTTCTTTGTCGAAGAGACTAGCTCTGATACCACTTGTTGCCCAACTAGCAAGCCCAGAGGGGGGGTGAATGGGATTCTTTAAAAGATTTGATTATTTAAAACCTGTCCACAAAAACGTTCACACAACAAGCACTTCGACGATTGTTAGCATTAGTGAAAAGTAAACAACAAACACAAAGCAAGCAATCACACTACACAAGATTTTATCCTGGTTTGGACCTCCTCTCCACAGGAGTCCTACGTCCTGTCCCTGAGCAACAACTCAGGATTCACTACCTAAGGGTACAGTCCCCCTCAAGGACACTTACACACCCAGCCGCAGATGGTCTTCTCTTCACAATCCGAAGAGGAAAACAACACCCTGGATCCCACTAGGTCTTCCTTCAACACGAAGGGAAATAAACACCTGGAACCCCCAAGTCTTCCTTCACACGAACGGAATAAACACAACAGAGTGTACAAGAGATGATACGCCCCAGGACCAAGCTAATAGCACAATGCTTGATCCGAAGCGAATACTGAGAGGGAAAAAGATCTACAACTCAGACTACTCTCAGTACTTGAAGGGTCTCTCAAGGTTTTTACACTACATACAGAGAGCAAGAGCTATGACAGCTATAGAGTAAGGCTTGAGCTCTTTCTATGGTGCTTGCTGATTTTGAATTCTCAAGATCAATCTTCACGTAGGCACCAGTCTTCTATTTATATCTTCTTTGAAAAATGTAGCCGTTGAAGTATCCGTTGTCTCTATGATCAGAGAACGTTAGACTGCATGGCCTTCCTTTGCAGTCAATGGTTCTTTGTGTTCCATGCACGTAAGAAGAAAATCCTTATTGATATCCTCCAGCTTCTACTTTATCCAACGTTGTATAGAGTCGTGTTGTCAGAGACCTGCACACATTAAATGCTAAAACGTAGACAGCTAAGCTGTCTCTTGTTGTCAGTCAACGTTAGAGTGAAAATACATCAAAATAGAAATTCAATTTGTCTTTCCAAAAAGATATTACATGCAGAAGCATAAGAATAGAAGATATCTGGACATGCATCGTGCAGAGAAATATACGGTTATATTTAATGCATGGATAAAAGAGAAATACACAGGATGACTTTGACTTGTCAAGATATTTGAATATCAAGTTGTTATAGCTCATGAAATCGATATAAACATGACTTATAGAATCGTTCTGTGAATGAGTCATTGTTCATGTGAATCGTTGCACGTTCATAACCAAATCGATATACACACAAATCGTTATATACTCATAGTAATATCGTTATGACAGTATAAGCAAATCGTTATGAGCAAGTCGTCGTGAACAAATCGATATATTGACCAAGTCGATGTTGTGACTTATCGAATCGTTACAGCAAGCAAATCGTTGTGTAACTTATCGAGTCGATGTAAATACCAAATCGATGTGGAACTTATTGAATCGTTGTGAGAGACAAATCGTTATGAGACCAAGTCGTTGTTCTCACTTATCAAATCGATGTGAAACAAATTCGATGTGAGAGCAAATCGTTGTTCTTACTTACCAAATCGATGTGAACCAAAATAGATGTGAGAGCAAATCGTTGTTCTCATTTATCAAATCGATGTGAAACAAAATCGATGTGAGAGCAAATCGTTGTTCTCACTTACCAAATCGATGTGAAACAAAATCGATGTGAGAGCAAATCGTTGTGAGATCGAAATCGATGCGACCACTTAGCGAATCGTTCTGAGATCGAAATCGATGCTATCACTTAGCGAATCATTCTGAGATCGAAATCAATACGATCACTTAGCGAATCGTTCTGAGATCGAAATCGATGCGACCACTTAGCGAATCGTTCTGAGATCGAAATCGATACGATCACTTAGTGAATCGTTCTGAGATCGAAATCGATGTAAACCCAAAAACGATATGAAACTTATGAAAGAATTATTCTTTGCGATGACTTATGAAATCGTTATGCTTCAAAGCGAGTTGATGTGTACTTAGAGAAATTTCATGCTCTGAAAATTAAAAAAAACAATGTGAGGATTTACTTACAAGTCTTTGCTTGATTTTACCTGGTTTATTTCCTGTGGCTAAGCTTCATAAAAACTTATTAGATACTAATTTTTAGGATTTTGGTAATCACCAAAATAGATATATAATTCATGAAATTATATGGGGATGATCTGATCATCAGTAGATTGGAGCTCGCCCCCTGCAACCAGTGCTTGGAGTTGACGTGAAAAGTTTTGTCTTCATCGGAGCTCGCCCCCCTCCCCCTCTGCCTCTGCCTCTCCCTCTCCCAACGACATTGATGGAGAGCTCGGAGGAAACTTATGAAGGGTTCTGTCATCATGGGTGTGATCAATTTTCCCATTGTCATAGTTGTACACTACTTGTATATGATTGGTGAGCAGTACAGTACCATCACTGCGGTAGATGTTAATTTTCTCATTGTCACTGGTTGTACAGGTTGTTGATTGTAGTGGATGTCAATGAGTCACGATAGTACTGCAAATTCTACTAGTCGAATGTGAATGCTCTAGACTGCCATGGTAAGAGGCCATGTAAGACCTATATCTCATCTCAAGAATGGAGCAAAGGAAATGATTCTATCGGTGTGCACAATGGAATGTAAGCCTTTAGAAAATGCCTACAAACTGTTTGATAATATGCCTTAGAGATTGCACTAATTTAATTGATGTGTTTTCGCAGGAAGACAATACTTGTGGCTACTTTGCATGGGCTAGTGATGTGCATCATTCCACAGTTGACTTGAAGTATCAACTAATGAATATGGAGTCACTCTTGGAGTCGAATTTTAGTCCCTTGAAAAGAAGTTAGATAAGCTTCATACAATTGAACTGAAGGTGGAGAAGATAGAAATGGAGTTAGGAAGTAGACGTCTGGGAATTGGAAAAGTGTTGGAGGAAGCCAAAAGATCACTTTACATCTTGTAATTCTAGTTGCCATGTATGTTGTGATTAACTATGTAATTTGATGTAAGAAGTGGGCATTCTTGTGTCATTTAACTTGCACTGATATAATCAGACTAATGTACTATGCAGTTAGATGTAAGAAGTCAGCCTTCTTATACCTTTTATGTTGCAATCATACTTGACTGTTAAACTATCTATTACATAGCAGTTTTGAAACCACTTTGCTTCACAAAAAATACCATTCAGTAATACCATTCAACTTGACTGTTAAACTCTCAATTACATAGCAGAGTTTTAAAGTCACTTTCCTTCACAAAAGTTACCCTTCAAAGCATAATTACAAAATACTAGACAAATATTTCAGAGTTTAGCCATACAAGTCATAATTACAAAACATCATATGAACCCCTTGCTGACCGTAAACACCTACTAAATGCTAGTGCCAGGCCTTGACCTTATTGGCACAAATCTTACTCTGCCCCTTTGTTCAATTGGTGGACGAGTAGGTTTGACTCCACTGGATGCAGCATGTCAAACACCTTAATTGTCTTATTGTTACTGCAATGTCAAACATTCGCAATATGTGCTCATCTGTGTCCAAGTTAAAAAATTTCCTATTCTTGCTGCTAGTGGGCACTTCAACCGCAAAGTACAATTGATCAACCCGTATATGCTCCTTAAATAGCCCACTTGCTACCAACTACAACTCCATGTAGTTAGAATAATCCTTGGTCCATGTAAAGGACTTCTGTCTAAACCCCCTTGGAGACAACCTAGACTGACCATCTTCACCAGTCACTACCTTTCAATGCCCACCATAATACAACTTAATTGTATATTGTTCATCCATAGTACCTATGACAAAGCTATCAATAACTAGCCAAATAAGCATGTGCAAAGTCTTTGATAATGGGTCCTACTAGGAAATGAAGATGGACTATCCAATAAGCATGTGCAAAATGCCCGACACTGAGTCCTACTGAGACATGAACGTGGAATATTCAATAAGCATGTGCATAATATCATATTCCCACCATAGTGAGGAAGATGGTGGGATAGTGGTGTTTGCACCTCCGGTCAGACACATGTGGGACAAGCCTTACTCTCACAAGCATCCAAAGCACTGGACACATGGGACCACATTCATGGAGGAGAGGAGGGATATAACTAGAGAGAGCACATACAAACAAATAGACATAGGTATGAGACATAGAAAGGGTTCATACCTCACCGTCGTCGTCTTCAATGAGGTCAGTTTGCTTTAGTCCTCTCCCACATTTTCGTCCCTATTCTAGCGACGCAGCAACGATTTAGAGTGGGCTTCGTCGTCGGTTCCCCTCCCTATTTTCCGCGATGCAACAGCGATTTAGGGAGGGATTCGTCGTCGGTTCCCCTCCCTATTCCAACGACGCAGCAACAACCTTCATCGTCAGATGCAAAGGGGCCGATCAATTGTTCTAGAACCCTAGAATGGAGCGGAAAGGGGCAACCAAGGGTGGGTGTCGTACCCAAGAAAATTCATTAATTAAAAATTTTAGATAAATTAAAATTTTTGTCAAATAATAAAAAACAAACTAGTTAAAAGAATATGCATCATTATTGCATGCGTAAAAACTCATATAAAAATTTATTAAAAATAATAGTTATACCTTAAATAATATTCTCTAATGACTCATTATAGAAAAATCATTTGGACCAAGTTTTAGAATTTATATGACTTATTATTGTAATTAAGGAATAAGTCAGAAAACCCATTATTATATGAGCCAAAGTGGATTAAATATTAAAATAAAATTATGGGTAGACTCCAAACGATATGTATTGATAGTCCATCATAAGAATTTGGACCAATGGACCCCTCATAGCCCATGAATAAATTCAAGTAAGAAAAATACAATAAAATCTATAACTCTATTATTCCCTAATTAAAAGGGAAAATTCTCATAAATTAAACCCATTAAACGAAAAGAAGTGATGGGCTTTATTAAATGGATCACATAAAAGTTATTGGGCCAAAATAGGGATTTTTAAAAGAAGAATAATAGGAATATATCATAAATTCATAACTTAAATATTACCTAAATAGAAAAGGGGTATTAAAGTATTAAAATAAGTAAGTTGAGTTGGAATTGGACTCCTAACCCTACCCTAATAGGTTGGCCATGAATTTGCATCCCAACCTAACCCAATTAGCAGTTGGAAAGCTTGGAAGGTTGAAAGGAAATAGGAAATCTCGTAATTAAAGAGGAATAGGAGTTGTAATAGGAAAGGGAAACCCTAAGAGCATAAATACTCTCTAAACTCTCCATGGCCAGCCCTATCATGTTGCTGGGGCTTGCTGGACAAGGAGAGGAGGCCAAGGAGCAGAGGAATTTGTAGGGAGAAGGCTTGACCAAGCTTCAACCCGTGTTCTTCAAGTTATAACCCTAGAAGATCAAACGAGTCAAAGGTAGGCATTCTCACGAGCAAAACGTAATTAATTTCGTCTGTAGATTGTTCCAAATCTCAGGAACAAAGGCCCTCTTGTCTCATGATTTTTCGTCAACCCCATCTTTTGTTCTATATTTTTGAAGTCCTGCAATCACCATGACCCCGAACCATCATGTTTAATCTATATCTCCATATACACTTGACACCATGCTACAAAAATTTTACTAGAGATACTGATTGATGTCAGAAATCTATTGCCCCTGAAAGCCCTAAATTTCATTCATCATGTTGTGTGAATTAAATCTTTTATCTTCACTGTACCATCCTCTGAGTTCTTCGTGCTTATTCATGTTCAAAACCTATCAAGACCATAGTTGTTTTCGAATTCCTAATTACTGTAAGTTCCCTCACATGTCTAGATCGGTTTGTAAGTGATTTCACAATTTTTCATCTACTGTACAATTAGTTCTTGATTTTTGAACAACCCTGTGTCAAAATAAGGCAACTTGGACCGCACTCCAAGAACATGTCCTTCTCTCGCTTGGACTCAGGCACAGGACCTGAGAACGTGACGACCCTATAGGCCGCATTCTCAGAGCCCATCGTGACACAGTACTTGTCATGTTCTAAATGCGACAGGCCACACCGTCGCATTCTGGCAGCCTGCTCTGATCGGCCCGTCGCGTTCCTTACATGACCCTGTCGCGTTCTGATCAGACCCTGTCGTGACCCTTACAGGGGTACGTCACGATCTGGGGTTTTTACATGAAAATCCATGCTTTGTTATGCTCTAACTTTCTACAGTGTTTATATCCCTTGTTAACAGTCATACACGCAGTAAATACACATGTTATAAAATGAATATTGAATGATTTAAAATACATGCACATGACCTCTTTCTATCTATAATTTCTTTTATACTTGCACACACTTAACCATCCAATATAGCATAACTTGGCATGAAAACATCTCATAATACCTCTGGTAATTCATTTCAATTATATATTTAGTTGCCCTAGTACCCTTGATTTTTAAAATCCAAATAAAATAAAAAAAAATTATTTAATAAATAAGATAAATAGAATTAACTAAAAGAGAAATAAGTGAAATAAAAGGGAATTAAACCAAGCCCATTAAGTTAAATCAATAAGGGGTTGTGTAATTGGCTCAAATACAAAATAATGGGCCTAATAAAGAGGAGCTCATCATGGGATGGGGAATAATTATCCCAATTTTGAAAATAATTAATTAATAAATAGAAAGAGGCTAAGATAAATGTTAAATAAGTCATATAAATCTTTTAAAAGAGTCCTAAGCTTTTCCAAACCCAATACCCATGAGATTAGTCTCTCTTCTGTCCTAAATAGGGGATAATAACAGAAGGGGAAGGAGATAAATATGGAAATTCAAATTTTAAAAGAGAAGGAAGAGTTTTAGCAAGTTAGGACTCTACTAGCCATTAAAACTCCACCAATTCGCCCCCACCAAACCCTAGTTCGTGTCTAGAGCCTTGGAAGACGAAGGGGAGGCGATTTGGGACGTTGGAGCTTGGAGGAGAAGGACTGGAGCTTGGCTTTTCTTCTTCATTTTTCATCACCAAACCCTAGTTCTATTGTCAACATAGAAAGGTAGGCAATCTCTCAAGCTAAACTCGTGTAAAAATTACCCTAGGTAGACTTCATGATCCTTTTCAAAAGCCCTCTTGTTTCGCCCTTTTTCGTTCTTGCATGAGGGCGAATTAATTGCCCAAATCTCTATTGACATGTCTTGCCCGAACCTTCATGTTTTGCTTGTAACCTCGAATCCACTCATGCCCATGCCTTGAATAAATTACCATAAAGACTACATGTTCTTAGGGTTTTAACGAGCCTAGTTTGCCCAAATTTCATTGAGCATGTCTTGAGAATTAAATCATTTCCTAGACCTATGCATGATTAGGTTAACGAAAAGTAACCTAGTTAAATGAAGTTCTATACACGACTTATTTCTGATTGTTCGTTTCCAGTGATAGATCTCCATGTCTATTGTTGTTTAAAATAGGTTTCATGCTTTTTAGATCACTGTGTGATTTCTTATCGAATTTTTAAGTACCCAGTATCATGTAGACCCACCTGGAAAAAGGGCAAAACCCCTTTTCTGGGGCTCGGGCCACTCCCTGAGATCGCGATGGCCCGATCTGCCGCGACCTCAGAGGGGTCGCGACACCAGGACCCGTCTCGATCTTAACGCTATAGGTCGATTAGTCGTGACCTACCCTCTGGTTCACCCTCAGTGCTGGTTCGACTGAACGCAACATGCATGGGCGTCGCGATGGCTTTAACGCGACAGCCCTGTGGACCGCGACCTGAACTCTGATCGTGCCAGACTCCTGCGTCGCGACTTGATCGCGACAGTACCCTGCGTCGCGACCTGACTGTTGCGGCCAGAACCCTAAATTACCATTATTACCCTGCTATTAATGACATATAAGCCCTAATTAACTTCATTTAAGTACTGTCATGATTTAATTTCAACTTGATAAATGTAAATGGTTATAATCTCCATGAAATTTATTAATTTTAAAAGTATGTGCACAATCATACATGATCTCATAATTTCTTACACTTGCACACACTTTACAATCATGTTTGCCATTAAACCCTATTAATTTACTCAATAATATATCTGGTAAATTAAGCGAAATTAATTACTAAACTCCCTATTTAATTAATTACACTTGTCTTAATTTTACTCGTGCGTTTTATACACTGTTACCGTTTTCCCTCGGCCTTCGAGCACTCGAGGCACGACGGACCAGTTTCTACACACTTTTTCTTGGCATGGACCACCTCTCCACCGGGAAGACTCCTGATTGGACCAAGGACTCCTTGTCAAGGCCTCCATAAGTCTTCTTGGCTTTAGCGCACGTCCTTAGCCGACGAGCTGATTGTACCCTAATACCCGTTACACCCTTAGGGATCAGTATGATCCATGGCCTTAGTGTGTTCTCTCCTTATCTTGTGATCACGCCGGACCACCTGGCTCGTGTTCATGGCACGGCTAGTGGGCGGTTTTGACTTCTACCAGACTGCCAGTACCCGACCTGGTGCCGCGCAACTGTTTCTATCAGTGTTACGTTGTTTTACGATATTGTCCCTATCTCGTCTACTATCTATATCCTCTCATCTGTTCACGTTCTCTCTACACTCTCATCTATTTCATCTACTACTCTCATCTTTTCTTGGTACTCTCTTGGACATTCGTGTGATTGTCTAAGATAAAGAAATGACTAATGCCAGTGCAATAGGGCCCGATCTGGTCCTGGGAGGAGCGCCCGAAAAGTGCTAGTGCCCATGGGAGTTAAAATGATCAAGGATGAGTACGACATGCATCTAGTGCCATTATACTATCTAGATTAATCTATGACAATCAAAGTGCTATCAATACAAGTGCAAGCTAGTCAAGTGTTATACAAGTGCTATCGTTACGTGCTATTATCGTTACATGGCCATTCTATTATCGTTCTCGTTGTGCTATTTTCCCTGTACTAGTGCCATCGTTCTCTTGTTATCGTTACTTGCTATACATGACTATTCTCTCTAGATATCCTGCCATTCAAAAACATTAACTATTTAAAGCCTGCTTGTTCTCATGAGATATTAAGTCCTACTGGGCGTTATTCGCTCATCCTGCGTGTTTATTTCATGTGTTCAGGTGAGTCGGATGATGACCACACTCACTTGGATGGGAACGAGGACGACGTCCAGGAGTGACCCCTTTCAGCAACCATTTGCTTTGTAGTTAGTTAGTACAGTTTTGAGTCAGTTAGCTCTTATGTATTAGTTGATTTTCAATAAAGTACTCTGGGCCCTAGTTTTGGCTCTGATACGTTGATGTAATAGTTAGTTCATGAAGTTTGATGAGTTATTAGTGATTGTAATGGAGATTGGTGGATTATTAATGAAATTGGAGTTTATTTGGTGTTATCCAATTGTGCAATGGTTTGTTATTTATTTTCTTGCTGTGTACTATTTAATCACTGTAATGCCGCTCTGATATTTCGCGTCGGGGCGTTACAGTAATGGTGTCACTGAGCCCTATGTGTTGGCTCAGAATTAGTGGTTGTAATAGTTTTAGGTGATTATCAATTAAATGAAGAGTTTATTGAAATTAATGTTCATTAGATGCTCTGATGTTTGCGTCTGTATGTGCAATTTCCGTTACCATACACTTGGCTCACGTTTCCCCCGATTTATTCCACTGCTAAATTAGAGGGGCGTGACAGTGGGGCTTCGAAACCTAGCATGATCGATAAACAACAGTTACTATTTTAGGGGTATGTTAGTCTTTTTACATGTACGGTTACCACCCTAGTTAACAATAGTAACATACCGTCGATGGTAGGCGTACGAAGGAGAGTACTTTGATTTTTTAAGGATATACGAATCTTTTACATAAACTTAAGGGTATGCAGGTAATTTGTGATTTTTTTAGGGGTATATAGGTAATTAACCCTTTAAAATAAAAGACACACATCTTTTTTTAAAAGACCCCCTCCCCTAAAGATCTTTAAAGGTAAATCGATAAAAGTCTTTTAAAGTATTATGATCCTTATCTTTTTTTTTGTATCTTGTTGTTCTATGTTTGGAACACAGATATTGGTGTCTATGTTCCGAACACAGACTCCTCAGTCTGCATTGCCAACGCAGATTTAGGATCCACTTGGTTGCTTGTAAAATATATTCATAAGGATTTTTTTTAAAGATTAACATTTACAGAAAAATTAAAAACATAATTGTCCATTTGGTATCCTCGTAAACGTTTTCATTGAAAAGATTTTCTGACTCAGTAAAATATTTATTAGAAATATTTTTTTAAAAAATAAATAAAACTTTAAAAATAAAAAGTACATTCTGCATGTCGACCACCAGATCGCCCGGTGTCCGACGTCGAGTCGTCGAGTGTCAGACGTCGGGTCGCTGGACACTGGGTGCCAGATGCCGGGTAGTCGGGCATCGGATGTCAGGCGCTGGGTCGCTGGGCAACGGACGCCGGTCGTAGGGTGTCGACTGCCGGAAGCCGGGTCGCTGGGCGTTGGACGCCGGGTCTCCAGGAGCCAGTTGTCGGGTCACCGGGTGCTAGTCGCCAGACGTCGGGTTGTTGGTAGTCGGACGCCAGGTCACCGGATGCTGGACATTAGGCGTCGGACGTAAGGTCGCCAGGCACCGATCGCCTGGTTGTCGGGCGCCGGTCGTTGGGAGTCAGATTGTTAGACGTTGGATGTCGGGTCGCCGAATGCTGAACATCGGGTGCTGGGCAACGGATGTCGGGTTGCCGGGTCATCGGGCATCGGACGCTGGGTTGCTGGGAGTCGAACGTTGGGTCTCCTGGCACCGGTCGCCAAGCGCTAGACGTCGGTCACCGAACTTCGGTCATCGGGTGTTGGGTCGTTGAGTGCAGGCTACTGGTTCCCGGGTCGCCGAGCACCTAACGTCGGGTCGTCGGGTGTCGGTTGATGGTCGCCACGTCATGGGATGTCGGTCGCTGGATGTCAGGTCACTGGGTGCCGGATGCCGGACGCCAGACGCCAGACGCCTGTCGCCAGACGTCGACAGCTGGGCGCCGGATGCTGACTGTCGGGTGCTAGATGCCGAATGTCGGACATTATAGTGGAGATTGTAGTTACACTTATAAAAATTCTACATGAAAGAGAAATTCAGAAAAATAATTTACAGAGTTTCATCGAGGATGTCAAAATCCTTAATTTTTTGTAAATGATTTTCAAGAATTAACTTTTCGGTAGTACCAATTAAGCAATTGCATGAAGTTTTATTGAAAAATCTTTTCGGGCATGAGATTTTATGTTGAAACAAACGAACCCTTAATATCTGCATTGGCAACGCAGACAAGCCTGTGACCCTCGTCCTCCCCCGCCCTCCCACATGGTGGTTTGGTGACTATTGTTGTAATTATTTTAAATTGTGATTATTTATTAATATTTTATTATTTTAATAAAAATCACTTTAAAACTTTAGACATTTAAAATTAAATAACTTCTTTTAACGACGATGAAATAAATTTTGAAAAAAATTAATTATAAATCTTAGGAAAAAATATTAAGATAAGTATGAAAAGTCTAAGATATTCAAATTTTAAAATAATATATAATTTTATAAAAAAATTATTTAATATTTTTATGAATAATCATCTTACTATGTCCAACTAGTACTTAACAAAATGGGAGATATGAATGAGAATTTATGATCTAATTGTTGGGGATCGGATAGGTGACTTTGGTAAATGAACTAAGAGATTGTGTGAATAGCAGCGGAATTAAAATGAGTAAAATACACAATTCGATCAGACCCAAGTGTGGTGTGTGAGAATAGTGATTGAGAACAGCAAACCACACAACAAACCACAGTGCACTGAGAATTTTAAGGTGGTTCGGAGAACACAACTTGTGTCTCCTACGTCCACCTCCTCACAACGGAGGAACCACTAGCACAAGTGCAGTACAAACTAGAGCACGACGACTCTAACCTCTTTGAGTTCAACAACTCAAAGAAACCCAGGAGATAGGCACAACGACCTACTCCAAAGACCACTTGTGAATTCAGCAAATTCACAAGCCCTTGAGCACTACGGCTCAAGCACCAGAGCACACGGCTCCAACTCAGAGCACTAGGGCTCCAAAACAGAGTACAAAGTACTCAACCCTCTAGATCACAATAGATCCAAGTTCTGCTAGCACAAGCACGCTCAGAGAATAGATCCTCTAGCACGATCTATCTCAATGCAATAGAAATGATAGAAACAAATCGAATTGGGAGATCTGTGTAGAACACAAACACAGATTCCTAGAAAATTCAGGACTCTGACCAATTACAAACTTGGCTGGATCTCCTTATGGATCAGCACTCTTGCAATCTCGAGCTCCTCCTCTTCTTCTCCTTCTTCTTCTCCTTCTTCTCCCTTTGGTGGCGCTGCTCTGCTCCTCTGGATGCAGATGCCTCTTTTCCCGCTCAAATCTCCTTTTTCCAGAATAGTCTTGGCTTGCTCTATCATGGGATGCCTTGGAGTGCCAAGGACATGGGTATTTATACCCCCATATGTCCATAAAAGGCCTTAGGGTACATGGGCACAAAAACCAAGGCAGATCCCCTTGAACCCCAAGTGGCCACGTGTCCAGATGATTTCACGAAATTGAGTTTTAGCCGGAGTGTGTCGACACTACTACAGAGTCTGTTGACACAATGTCCCAAACTGGCAGAATTGGATCTCTGGGAAGAGTCACTAGTGTCGACACTACTTCAGGCTGTGTCGACACACTGTCCAGAACTGCCAAACAGGTCTTCTGGGAACTGGATCTAGTGTCGACACTACTTGAGGCTGTGTTGACACACAGTACAGACCTGTCAACTGGGTTCTCTGGGAACTGGGACTAGTGTCGACACTACTTGATCCTGTGTCGACACCACTTGACCATTTCTTCATCATTTTGCCTTGGGTTTGAAGCATTGTGTCGACACCAGTAGAGGGTGTGTCGACACCACCATGACAAAATCTGCATACACCTGCAAAATTAACACATAAATCATTAGTACAAGATATTATTATTAAAATATGAGATATTAAACATCAAGAACATATCATCATCAAAATCACAATGTGTCATCATCAAAATCAAAGTATGAGTGATGTTCATTGGTTATCATTGAAATACAACTTTAGGAAATTCCAAAACACACTCAACCCAACAATCTCCCCCTTTTTGATGATGACAAAACATATGCACAATCTCCCAATAACCTGACTTCCTTAACTGCAACAACTCCCCTTGACCATCATGTACACCTTTGAACTTACTCCCCACAAAGACTTTCTCCCTCTAGAGACTTCTCCCCCTTTTTGACAACATCAAAAAGATAGATAAGAGAGAGAAACAAAGATTGTAAGAAATGAAATGAGGGAAATGAATGGACAGAAATGATCAAAATAAATGAGGCAAAGTGATATTGACATATGAGAGAAATTATTGTGTTTTTGTTATTGGGCAACAAAGTTTAATCACAAAGACACACTCAACACAAAGTATAGCAAAGAATAATGATCTGAATGTGGTTAAAATAACGAGGCAAATGTGAAATGAAGTGACCTATATGAGTGAGCAGAAATATTTAACAAGGATGTTAGGAGCTTTAAGTTTAACACAATGTAAAATAATAGGTCTAAACTCAGTAAACATGAACTTTATGAAGGTCTTAAGCTTTTTCATCCTGTTAATTTGATTTTCTTTCATTTTTAACAGAAAAAATACAAGAATAAATTAGTTAAATCTCACTTTTCAGTGCAAGAGATCACATTGATTAGATGCAAGATCTCCTGATTACTCAGTGGTTTAACTTTCATTATCTTATACAGAGTTGAAAACTTTTATTTCCACTTTTTGACGCGAAACAAATCACTTTTTAGGTGAAATGGCCCGATTACTCAGTGGTTCAAGAATTTGCATTGCTCTGTTTGTATCTTTCAGATTGTTCATTTTTCTTTTGATGTTTTGCAAGGAATTTGATTGCTTTGACCAGAAAAGACATGACTACGAATTTAGAGAAATTATTCTTAACATGTGGTAAAATTGAAGCTTAAACATGCACATGTTGAATAGTAAAGTCACTCATGTGCCTACAAGTGTTTTGCAAATCATTTTAAAAACATTCAGTATTAAGATTGCTTAACCTTGAAATGATAATAAATCTTTGAAATTAAACTAAGTGCACAATGAGTTTAGGTTCAATGCTTTAATTCTCTCATAAGAAAATAGCACAATGACTCAAAAATTCTGATGATTGGGGCTCAATATAGACAACAAATGTCAACAGAAATGAGTGAAGAATAGACAATAACTCCCCCTCAACAAATACTCCCTTTCAACAATTGCATAAAGGAATCTTGATACTTGGCGGAGACATATACTCACGCATAGTGAAAGTGTCCAGACAAGCTTAACTTGCCTTTCTTCAAATCACTATTTGATATACCAAGAATTCCAATGCAACTGAGAAGTAGGAATTTATTTGCAAGAGAGACTGACTTTTATTTGCACAAAGAGATGAGATGAAGATATCAGACATGAGAAAACTTGCATAAACCAAGTTCCCTTCTAAGAGAAGTGAATCTAGGTTCTGCAGGAGGCTTAGTGAAAATGTCTGCAATTTTTTTTTCTGTGTCAATGAAGTGGAGTTCAAAAGAATTCTTTGAGACTTCATCTCCAAAGAAATGATGCCGAATGTCAATGTATTTTGTGCGGGAATGCTGAATAGGATTTTTGGACAGATTGATAGCACTTGTGTTGTCACAAAGAATGGGAATGCAACCTAATGTGTGATTATAATCTAGAAGTTGATGTTTGACCCAAAGGACTTGGGTACCACAGCTACCAGCGGCAACATACTCAGCTTCTGCAGTTGAAAGAGCTACAGAATGTTGTTTTTTGGAAGCCCAAGAAATAAGACACCCTCCTAGATATAAACACAACCCACTAGTGCTTTTTATATCAAGTTTGCACCCGGTATAATCAGCATCACTATATGCAATTAAGTCCAATTTACACCCAACAGGATACCAAAGACCCAAATCACATGAAGAAAGAAGATATTTGAAAATCCTTTTAATAGCAGACATGTGACTGTCTTTAGGATTAGCTTGAAATCTAGTACACATGCAGACACTGAATTGAATATCTGGCCTAGAGGTAGTTAGATAGAGAAGAGATCCAATCATACCTCTGTAAAGTTTGGCATTAACAGGCTTACCAAAAGCATCACTCTCAAGTCTTACACTTGTGGCCATTGGTGTGTTGGATGGCTTGATATTCTGGAAGTCAAACCTCTTGAGCAACTCCTTGACATATTTTGTTTGACTCAGAAAAATTCCTTCAGCAGTTTGATGTACTTGCAGACTAAAAAGAATGTAAGTTCACCCATTAGACTCATTTCAAATTCAGATTGCATAAGATGGGCAAACTCATTGCACAAATTATTATCTGTGGAGCCAAAAATGATATCATCAACATAAACCTGAACAGCAATAAAATGATTTTTTGCAGTTTTTAAACAAAGTTTGATCAATTTTTCCTCTTATGTAACCTTTATTTACAAGAAAGGAGCTCAACCGGTCATACCAAGCTCTTGGAGCTTGCTTAAGACCATATAGCGCCTTATTGAGTTTAAAAACATGATTGGAAAATTTGTCATTTTCAAAACTAGGGGGTTGTTTAACAAAGACATTTTCTTTTATGTAACCATTCAAGAAAGCACTCTTGACATCCATTTGAAAGACTTTGAATTTCAAAGAAGCAGCAAATGCAAGGAATATTCTAACAGTGTCAAGTCTTGCTACAGGGGCATAAGATTCTTCAAAATCAATACCAAGTTCTTGGTTATACCCTTGAGCAACAAGTCTAGCTTTATTTCTAACAATTTGACCAGATTCATTCAATTTATTTCTAAAAATCCATCTAGTTCCTATAACAGAAGTTAAATCTGAAGGTTTTGGTACTAAATCCCAAACTTGATTTGGTTCAAATTGATGAAGCTCTTCATGCATAGCATTTATCTAGTTTTCACAAGATAAAGCTTCATCAACATTTTTGGGTTCAATTTGGGAAAGTAGAGTCAAAGAATCTTCAACTGAGACAGAATGAAAAGATGATCTGGTTTTTATTCCATCTTGCAAATTACCAACAATGTTTTCAAGTGGATGATCTCTTAAAAATTTGGGTTCAGAAATTACATCAGAGTTTGCAAGATTTTCAGGAACATGATTATCTGAATTACTTGAAGTTGGCATTTCAAGAACCTCATGAATATTTGGTACTTCTTGATCTTCAAGATTTGTAGATGGATGTTCAAGAAGATCATCTTCATCGTCACATTTTTGAGTTCTGCACAAATCAGAAATGTCAATCTTTTACAAATTTTCATCAAAAAGGACATGTGGAGATTCTTCCACAGTCTTATTTTTCAAGATGTAAACTCTGTAAGCTCTGGAAGTTTCAAATAACCTAAGAAGATTGATTAAAACTTTTTGCATCAAATTTATCAAGATTTTCTTTGTTGTTATTGTGAACAAAACATTTGCAACCAAAAATTTTGAAATATGACACACTTGGCTTTTTATTCTTGAACAACTCATAAGGGGTTTTTCTGATCTTTGGTCTTACTAATGCTCTATTCAAAATGAAATTAGCTGTATTTACAGCTTCTGCCCAAAAAGATTTAGACAATTTACTTTCAATGAGCATAGTTCTGGCCATTTCCACAAGAGTTCTATTTTTTCTTTCTACAACTCCATTTTGTTCTGGAGTTCTAGGGGAAGAAAACTTATGGAGAATTTTCAGTTCAGTACAGAGATCAAAAATGATTTGTTTTCAAATTCACCCCATGATCTGTCAAGATAGAATTCAGTTTAAAAGATAAACCTACTAAGGCAGAATTGTAAATTCTCCTGAATTCTGAACATACATCACTTTTATGGGATAGGAATAAGACCCAAGTATATCTTGTAAAGTAATCAATGATCACAAATCCATATCTATTACCACTGAGACTTTGAGTTCTGGTTGGATCAAAAAGATCCATATGAAGCAACTCATGTGGTTTAGATGTAGGTACTTCATTGAACACTTTAAAAGATTTTCTTGTTTGTTTTCCTTGAGCACATATCCCACAAATAGGATTGTCAATGACTCGGAGAGATTCAGGAAGACCTTTTCCAAGATTCATTCTTATGAGTTTACTAATGGTTGTGAAACTTGCATGACCCAACCTTTTGTGCCACAACCAAGCTGTGTCATTTTTATTTGCAATCAAGCAAACATTTAAGGAGGAAGTATCACACAAATCAATCATGTAGACATTATTTTATCTTTTTCCAATCAATTTAATTTGCTCAGAAGAGGAGTCAATTATTTTGCATGAGTCATGTTCAAAAAGAATCTTGTGACCATTGTCACACAATTGACTAATGCTAAGCAAGTTGTAATTCAAGCCCTCAACTAAACAAACATCATCACTTAGGGTAATGCAAGACTTACCAATTTTTCCTTTGCCAATTATTTTTCCTTTATTATTACCTCAAAGATGACTGATCCACCTTCCTTTTCAATCAAGCATGAAAATTTATCTCTGTCTCCTGTCATGTGTCGTGAACTCCACTGTCAAGAATCCAGATGTTGTTGGAATTGGATGCACGGCTTTCCTGCACATAACAAATTAGACAAGAAAAGTTTTTGGTACCCACATGAGATTGGTACCAACATCCTGAGTGAGAAGGGATAACAAATCTTTTCTAACTCAAATTTGTGTATTTTTCTTCATAGTGTTTTTTGAAACAGAAGATTCAACTTTTTGTTTTTCAATTTTCTGAACATTATGCCTTTTAGTTGGTTTGTTCCATTGTGAAAAACTTGGCATGTATTATTGTTGGTATGCAGGAAGAGATGAATGATAGAAATAAGGATTGAACCATTGGTTACCATTGTACCTTTGGTTCTAAGACTTATTCCATCTTGAATTGTAAGAGGAGAAAACATTCCAATTTCCATGAGAAAGATGATTATTGATTGGTTTGAAATTTTTGTGATTTTTATAAGAAGGGTAGGTCGACCTCTGACTGGGATAGGTCGACCTGTGCATAGAGTGTGTCAACCTAGGTAAGATATGTGTCGACCTCTCAGGTTCTTTTTGTTTTTGTATTTTTCCTTTATTTTCAGATGAACTTGCCTTGACAAATTTTATTAAAGGAGTTTTTGATGATTTTGTTTTATTTGGAGATGATTCAGTTTTCTTTGAATTTTGTGGTTCAAAACCTAAACCAAATTTGTTTGAATTCATCTTAACTCCAAGTAGTGCATTCAGATTGTCTTTACCTTGAGTGAAGTTCTTGATGATTTCTTCTTTCTCTTTAAGGCAAAGATTTTGCTTTTCAATTTGATTCAAGTTTTCTTGATTTTCTTTTCTTTTTCTTCAAATTTTTTAACAGAGTTAATAAGTTCTTTGTTCAATTTTTGAATTTTCAATTTGAGATTATCAACATAGATCAACAGTTCATCATTTTCTCTGAGTTGATCTGAAACTTGAGCTTCCAATTCAGAAATCTTTTCAGATGATGAAGTATCATGAAGAATGCTTTCAATTTTTCTTTTCAAATATTTATTTTTTTTCTAACATCAGAAAGATTTTCAACTAAATTACCATATGCTTCTTGCCAATCATCAATGGTAAATAGTTCAAAGGATATATATACCTGTTCTTCACTGCTTCCAGCCATGAAGCAGATTTCATTCCCTTCTGAACTTGAGGATTCTTCATTGCAGTGTAAGCTTTCATCATCTGACCATGTAGCCACCATGGCCTTGTTCTTCTTTTTGTGAAACTCCTTCTTGTGGGTTTTGCTTTTCCTTCTTACCTTCTGGACAATCAGCCTTCATATGTCCAGATTTATTGCACCTGTAACACACAAGAATTTCATCAGTTTTCTTATGATCAACATGAGAGAAATGTTTCTTTTTACTAGACATGGCATTTTGCTTATTACCAAAATTCTTCTTGTTTGATTTCAGAAATGCCTTAAATTGTCTAGTGATGAAAGCAAGATTATCATTATCAGATTCAGATTTCTCAGACTCAGAATTTTCTTTAGATTTTCCTTTATTACTAGATGAAGCTTTAAGAGCAATGGTTTTTGTTTTGAGCATGTGTTCTTCTGATCTCTTAAGGTTTAACTCATATGTCATTAATGATCCAATGAGTTCATCCAATGTGATTTTGGATAAATCCTTTGAATCTTCAATGACAGTTGCTTTAGTGTGCCATACAGGAGATAATGAACGCAAGATTTTTCTTACCAATTCTTCATTTGAGTATTCCTTACCCAAGGCTCGAAGTCCATTTATAATGACCATGAACCTAGCAAACATCTCAGATATAGTTTCATTAGATTTCATGATAAACAACTCATAATAAGAAACTAACATGTTAGCCTTAGTCTCCCTGACCTGAGATGTGCCCTCATAAATCAATTCTAATTTATCCCACATCTCCTTGGCAGACTTACACATGGAGATTCAAGAATATTCCCTTGGATGGATGGCACATTGCAGCATGTTCATGGCGCTGTAGTTTAGGGTGACCCTTCTGATCTGCTCCTTGCTCCATTGGTCTTCATCTCCAGTGACTTCATTTGATCCTTTTTCAACAATTCTCCATACTTCATAGTTCTGTGCTCTAAGAAAAACCATCATCCTATTCTTCCAGTAAGGATAGTCAGTACCATCAAAAAATGGAGGCCTATTGATTGAATGACCCTCAGCAACAAAACCTCTAGAGTCCATGATAGAAATAATCAAACCAAAGCACACAGCAAATTGAGCAAGTAATTGAGTGATCAAAATCTGAATACAGAAAATTCACCAAAACACCTCAGAGTATAGAATTGACTCTGACCCGCTCTGATACCAGTTGTTGGGGATCAGATAGGTGACTTTGGTAAATGAACTAAGAGATTGTGTGAATAGCAGTGGAATTAAAATGAGTAAAATACACAACTCGATCAGACCCAAGTGTGGTGTGTGAGAATATTGATTGAGAATAGTAAACCACACAACAAACCACAGTGCACTGAGAATTTTAAGGTGGTTCGGAGAACACAACTTGTGTCTCCTACGTCCACCTCCTCACAACGGAGGAACCACTAGCACAAGTGCAGTACAAACTAGAGCACGAAAACTCTAACCTCTTTGAGTTCAACAACTCAAAGAAACCCAGGAGATAGGAACAACGACCTACTCCAAAGACCACTTGTGAATTCAGCAAATTCACAAGCCCTTGAGCACTACGGCTCAAGCACCAGAGCACACGGCTCCAACTCAGAGCACTAGGGCTCCAAAACAGAGTACAAAGTACTCAACCCTCTAGATCACAATAGATCTAAGTTCTGCTAGCACAAGCACGCTCAGAGAATAGATCCTCTAGCACGATCTATCTCAATACAATAGAAATGATAGAAACAAATCGAATTGGGAGATCTGTGTAGAACACATACACAGATTCCCCAAAAAATTCAGGACTCTGACCAATTACAAACTTGGCTGGATCTCCTTCTGGATCAGAACTCTTGCAATCTCGAGCTCCTCCTCTTCTTCTCCTTCTTCTCCCTTTGGTGGCGCTGCTCTGCTCCTCTGGATGCAGATGCCTCTTTTCCCGCTCAAATCTCCTTTTTCCAGAATAGTCTTGGCTTGCTCTGTCGTGGGATGCCTTGGAGTGCCAAGGACATGGGTATTTATACCCCCATATGTCCATAAAAGGCCTTAGGGTACGTGGGCACAAAAACCTAGGCAGATCTCCTTGAACCCCAAGCGGCCATGTGTCCAGATGATTTCACGAAATTGAGTTTTAGCCGGAGTGTGTCGACACTACTACAAGTGTGTCGACACACTGTCCCGAACTGGCAGAATTGGATCTCTGGGAAGAGTCACTAGTGTCGACACTACTTCTAGCTGTGTCGACACACTGTCCAGAACTGCCAAACAGGTCTTCTGGGAACTGGATCTAGTGTCGACACTACTTGAGGCTATGTCGACACACAGTACAGACCTGTCAACTGGGTTCTCTGGGAACTGGGACTAGTGTCGACACTACTTGATCCTGTGTCGACACCACTTGACCATTTCTTCATCATTTTGCCTTGGGTTTGAAGCATTGTGTCGACACCAGTAGAGGGTGTGTCGACACCACCATGACAAAATCTGCATACACCTGCAAAATTAACACATAAATCATTAGTACAAGATCTTATCATTAAAATATGAGATATTAAACATCAAGAATATATCATCATCAAAATCACAATGTGTCATCATCAAAATCAAAGTATGAGTGATGTTCATTGGTTATCATTGAAATACAACTTTAGGAAATTCCATAACACACTCAACCCAACAATCTCCCCCTTTCTGATGATGACAAAACATATGCACAATCTCCCAATAACCTGACTTCCTTAACTGCAACAACTCCCCTTGACCATCATGTACACCTTTGAACTTACTCCCCATAAAGACTTTCTCCCTCTAGAGACTTCTCCCCCTTTTTGACAACATAAAAAAGATAGATAAGAGAGAGAAACAAATATTGTAAGAAATGAAATGAGGGAAATGAATGGATAGAAATGATCAAAATAAATGAGGCAAAGTGATATTGACATATAAGAGAAATTATTGTGTTTTTGTTATTGTGCAACAAAGTTTAATCACAAAGACACACTCAACACAAAGTATAGCAAAGAATAATGATCTGAATGTGGTTAAAATAACGAGGCAAATGTGAAATGAAGTGACCTATATGAGTGAGCAGAAATATTTAACAATGATGTTAGAAGCTTTAAGTTTAACACAATGTAAAATAATAGGTCTAAACTCAGTAAACATGAACTTTATGAAGGTCTTAAGCTTTTTCATCCTGTCAATTTGATTTTCTTTCATTTTTAACAGAGAAAAAATACAAGAATAAATTAGTTAAATCTCACTTTTCAGTGCAAGAGATCACATTGATTAGATGCAAGATCTCCTGATTACTCAGTGGTTTAACTTTCATTATCTTATACAGAGTTGAAAACTTTTATTTCCACTTTTTGACGCGAAACAAATCACTTTTTAGGTGAAATGACTAGGTTACTCAGTGGTTCAAGAATTTGCATTGCTCTATTTGTATCTTTCCAGATTGTTCATTTTTCTGTTGATGTTTTGCAGGAATTTGATTGCTTTGACCAGAAAAGACATGACTACGAATTTAGAGAAATTATTCTTAACATGTGGTAAAATTGAAGCTTAAACATGCACATGTTGAATAGTAAAGTCACTCATGTGCCTACAAGTGTTTTGCAAATCATTTTAAAAACATTCAGTATTAAGATTGCTTAACCTTGAAATGATAATGAATCTTTGAAATTAAACTAAGTACATAATGAGTTTAGGTTCAATGCTTTAATTCTCTCATAAGAAAATAGCACAATGACTCAAAAATTCTGATGATTGGGGCTCAATATAGACAACAAATGTCAACAGAAATGAGTGAAGAATAGACAATAACTCCCCCTCAACAAATACTCCCCCTCAATAATTGCATAAAGGAATCTTGATACTTGGCGGAGACATATACTCACGCATAGTGAAAGTGTCAAGACAAGCTTAACTTGCCTTTCTTCAAATCACTATTTGATATACCAAGAATTCCAATGCAACTGAGAAGTAGGAATTTATTTGTAAGAGAGACTGGCTTTTATTTGCACAAAGAGATGAGATGAAGATGCATAAACCAAGTTCCCTTCTAAGAGAAGTGAATCTAGGTTCTGCAAGAGACTTAGTGAAAATGTCTGCAATTTGTTTTTCTGTGTCAATGAAGTGGAGTTCAAAAGAATTCTTTGAGACTTCATCTCGAAGGAAATGATGCCGAATGTCAATGTGTTTTGTGTGGGAATGCTGAATAGGATTTTTGGACAGATTGATAGCACTTGTGTTGTCACAAAGAATGGGAATGCAACCTAATGTGTGATTATAATCTAGAAGTTGATGTTTGACCCAAAGGACTTGGGTACCACAGCTACCAGCGGCAACATACTCAGCATCTGCAGTTGAAAGAGCTACAGAATGTTGCTTTTTGGAAGCCCAAGAAATAAGACACCCTCCTATATATAAACACAACCCACTAGTGCTTTTTCTATCAAGTTTGCACCCGGCATAATCAGCATCACTATATGCAAATAAGTCCAATTTACACCCAGCAGGATACCAAAGACCCAAATCACATGAAGAAAGAAGATATTTGAAAATCCTTTTAACAGTAGACATGTGACTGTCTTTAGGATTAGCTTGAAATCTGGCGCACATGCAGACACTGAATTGAATATCTGGCCTAGAGATAGTTAGATAGAGAAGAGATCCAATCATACCTCTGTAAAGTTTAGCATTAACAGGCTTACCAAAAGCATCACTCTCAAGTCTTACACTTGTGGACATTGGTGTGTTGGATGGCTTGATATTCTGGAAGTCAAACATCTTGAGCAACTCCTTGACATATTTTGTTTGACTCAGAAAAATTCCTTCAGCAGTTTGATGTACTTGCAGACCTAAAAAGAATGTAAGTTCACCCATTAGACTCATTTCAAATTCAGATTGCATAAGATGGGCAAACTCATTGCACAAATTATTATCTGTGGAGCCAAAAATGATATCATCAACATAAACTTGAACAGCAATAAAATGATTTTTTTGCAGTTTTTGTAAACAAAGTTTGATCAATTTTTCCTCTTATGTAACCTTTATTTAAAAGAAATGAGTTCAACCGGTCATACCAAGTTCTTGGAGCTTGCTTAAGACCATATAGAGCCTTATTGAGTTTAAAAACATGATTGAGAAATTTGTCATTTTCAAAACCAGGGGGTTGTTTGACAAAGACATTTTCTTTATGTAACCATTCAAGAAAGCACTCTTGACATTCATTTGAAAGACTTTGAATTTCAAAGAAGCAGCAAATGCAAGGAATATTCTAACAGCGTCAAGTCTTACTACAGGGGCATAAGATTCTTCAAAATCAATACCAAGTTCTTGGTTATACCCTTGAGCAACAAGTCTAGCTTTATTTCTAACAATTTGACCAGATTCATTCAATTTATTTCTAAAAATCCATCTAGTTCCTATAACAGAAGTTAAATCTGAAGGTTTTGGTACTAAATCCCAAACTTTTCGTTCAAATTGATGAAGCTCTTCATGCATAGCATTTATCCAGTTTTCACAAGATAAAGCTTCATCAACATTTTTGGGTTCAATTTGGGAAAGTAGAGCCAAAGAATCTTCCACTAAGACAGAATGAAAAGATGATCTGGTTTTTATTCCATCTTGCAAATTACCAACAATATTTTCAAGTAGATGATCTCTTAAAAATCTGGGTTCAGAAATTACCTCAGAGCTTGCATGATTTTCAGGAACATGATTACCTGAATTACTTGAAGTTGGCATTTCAAGAACCTCATGATCATTTGGTACTTCTTGATCTTCAAGATTTGTAGATGGATGTTCAAGAAGATCATCTTCATCATCACATTTTTGAGTTCTGCACAAATCAGAAATGTCAATCTTTTGCAAATTTTTATCAAAAAGGACATGTGGAGATTCTTCCACAGTCTTATTTTTCAAGATGTAAATTCTGTAAGCTCTGGAAGTTTCAGAATAACCTAAGAAGATTGATTAAAAACTTTTTGCATCAAATTTATCAAGATTTTCTTTGTTGTTATTGTGAATAAAACATTTGCAACCAAAAATTTTGAAATATGACACACTTGGCTTTTTATTCTTGAACAACTCATAAGGGGTTTTTCTGATCTTTGGCCTTACTAATGCTCTATTCAAAATGAAATTAGTTGTATTTACAGCTTTTGCTCAAAAAGATTTAGACAATTTACTTTCAATGAGCATAGTTCTGGCAATTTCCACAAGAGTTCTATTTTTTCTTTCTACAACTCCATTTTGTTCTGGAGTTCTAGAGGAAGAAAACTTATGGAGAATTTTCAGTTCAGTAAAGAGAACAAAAAATGATTTGTTTTCAAATTCACCCCCATGATCTGTCAAGATGGAATTCAGTTTAAAAGATAAACCCACTAAGGCAGAATTGTAAAATCTCCTGAATTCTGAACATGCATCACTTTATGGGATATGAATAAGACCCAAGTATATCTTGTAAAGTCATCAATGATCACAAATCCATATATATTACCACTGAGACTTTGAGTTTTGGTTGGACCAAAAAGATCCATATGAAGCAACTCAAGTGGTTTAGATGTAAGTACTTCATTGAACATTTTAAAAGATTTTCTTGTTTGTTTTCCTTGAGCACATATCCCACATATAGGATTGTCAATGACTGGGAGAGATTCAAGAAGACCTTTTACAAGATTCATTCTTATGAGTTTACTAATGGTTGTGAAACTTGCATGACCCAACCTTTTGTGCCACAGCCAAGCTGTGTCATTTTTATTTGCAATCAAGCAAATATTTAAGGAGGAAGTATCACATAAATCAATCATGTAGACATTATTTTCTCTTTTTCCAATCAATTTAATTTGCTCAGAAGAGGAGTCAATTATTTTGCATGAGTCATGTTCAAAAAGAATCTTGTGACCATTGTCACACAATTGACTAATGCTAAGCAAGTTGTAATTCAAGCCCTCAACTAAACAAACATCATCACTTAGGGTAATGCAAGACTTACCAATTTTTCCTTTGCCAATTATTTTTCCTTTATTATTACCTCCAAAGATGACTGATCCACCTTCCTTTTCAATCAAGCATGAAAATTTATCTCTGTCTCCTGTCATGTGCCGTGAACATCCACTGTCAAGAATCCAGATGTTGTTGGAATTGGATGCACGGCTTTCCTGCACATAACAAATTAGACAGAAAAGTTTTTGGTACCCACATGAGATTGGTACCAACATCCTGAGTGAGAAGAGATAACAAATCCTTTCTAACCCAAATTTGTGTATTTTTCTTTACAGTGTTTTTTGAAACAGAAGATTCAACTTTTTGTTTTTCAATTTTCTGAACATTATGCCTTTTAGTTGGTTTGTTGCATTGTGAAAAACTTGGCATGTATTGTTGTTGGTATGCAGGAAGAGATGAATGATAGAAATAAGGATTGAACCATTGGTTACTATTGTACCTTTGGTTCCAAAACTTATTCTATCTTGAATTGTAAGAGGAGAAAACATTCTAATTTCCATGAGAAAGATGATTATTGATTGGTTTGAAATTTTTGTGATTTTTATAAGAAGGGTAGGTCGACCTAGAGGTCGACCTGTGCATAGAGTGTGTCGACCTAGGTAAGGTATGTGTCGACCTCTCAGGTTCTTTTTGTTTTTGTATTTTTCCTTTATTTTATATGAACTTGCCTTGACAAATTTTATTAAAAGAGTTTTTGATGATTTTGTTTTCTTTGGAGATGATTCAGTTTTCTTTGAATTTTGTGGTTCAAAACCTAAACCAAATTTGTTTGAATTCATCTTAACTCCAAGTAGTGCATTCAGATTGTCTTTACCTTGAGTGAAGTTCTTGATGATTTTTTCTTTCTCTTTAAGGCAAAGTATTTGCTTTTCAATTTGATTCAAGTTTTCTTGATTTTCCTTTTCTTTTTCTTCAAAATTTTTAACAGAGTTAACTTGAGCTTCCAATTCAGAAATCTTTTTAGATGATGAAGTATTATGAAGAATGCTTTCAATTTTTCTTTTCAAGTATTTATTTTCTTTTCTAACATCAGAAAGATTTTCAAGTAAATTACCATATACTTCTTGCCAATCATCAATGGTAAATAGTTCAAAGGATATATCTACCTGTTCTTCACTGCTTCCAGCCATGAAGCAGATTTCATTCCCTTCTGAACTTGAGGATTCTTCATTGCAGTCTGAGCTTTCATCATCTGACCATGTAGCCACCATGGCCTTGTTCTTCTTTTTGTGAAACTCCTTCTTGTGGGTTTTGTGCTTTTCCTTCTTACCTTCTGGACAATTAGCCTTTATATGTCCAGATTTATTGCACCTGTAACACACAGGAATTTCATCAGTTTTCTTATGATCAACATGAGAGAAATGTTTCTTTTTACTAGACATGGCATTTTGCTTATTACCAAAATTCTTCTTGTTTGATTTCAGAAATGCCTTAAATTGTCTAGTGATGAAAGCAAGATTATCATTATCAGATTCAGATTTCTCAGACTCAGAATTTTCTTTAGATTTTCCTTTTTACTAGATGAAGCTTTAAGAGCAATGGTTTTTGTTTTGAGCATGTGTTCTTCTGATCTCTTAAGGTTTAACTCATATGTCATTAATGATCCAATGAGTTCATCCAATGTGATTTTGGATAAATCCTTTGAATCTTCAATGACAGTTGCTTTAGTGTGCCATACAGGAGATAATGAACGCAAGATTTTTCTTACCAATTCTTCATTTGAGTATTCCTTACCCAAGGCTCGAAGTCCATTTATAATGACCATGAACCTAGCAAACATCTCAGATATAGTTTCATTAGATTTCATGATAAACAACTCATAATAAGAAACTAACATGTTAACCTTAGTCTCCCTGACCTGAGATGTGCCCTCATAAAGCAATCCTAATTTATCCCACATCTCCTTGGCAGACTTACACATGGAGATTCTGGAATATTCCCTTGGATGGATGGCACATTGCAGCATGTTCATGGCGCTGTAGTTCAGGGTGACCCTTCTGATCTGCTCCCTGGTCCATTGGTCTTCATCTCTAGTTACTTCATTTGGTCCTTTTTCAACAATTCTCCATACTTCATAGTTCTGTGCTCTAAGAAAAACCATCATCCTATTCTTCCAGTAAGGATAGTCAGTACCATAAAAAAATGGAGGCCTATTGATTGAATGACCCTCAACAACAAAACCTCTAGAATCCATGATAGAAACAATCAAACCAAAGCACACAACAAATTGAGTAAGTAATTGAGTGATCAAAATCTGAATACAGAAAATTCACCAAAACACCTCAGAGTATAGAATTGACTCTGACCCGCTCTGATACCAGTTGTTGGGGATCAGATAGGTGACTTTGGTAAATGAACTAAGAGATTGTGTGAATAGCAGCGGAATTAAAATGAGTAAAATACACAATTCGATCAGACCCAAGTGTGGTGTGTGAGAATAGTGATTGAGAACAGCAAACCACACAACAAACCACAGTGCACTGAGAATTTTTAAGGTGGTTCGGAGAACACAACTTGTGTCTCCTACGTCCACCTCCTCACAACGGAGGAACCGCTAGCACAAGTGCAGTACAAACTAGAGCACGGCGACTCTAACCTCTTTGAGTTCAACAACTCAAAGAAACCCAGGAGATAGGCACAACGACCTACTCCAAAGACCACTTGTGAATTCAGCAAATTCACAAGCCCTTGAGCACTACGGCTCAAGCACCAGAGCACACGGCTCCAACTCAGAGCACTAGGGCTCCAAAACAGAGTACAAAGTACTCAACCCTCTAGATCACAATAGATCTAAGTTCTGCTAGCATAAGCACGCTCAGAGAATAGATCCTCTAGCACGATCTATCTCAATACAATAGAAATGATAGAAACAAATCGAATTGGGAAATCTGTGTAGAACACATACATAGATTCCCCAGAAAATTCAGGACTCTGACCAATTACAAACTTGGCTGGATCTCCTTCTGGATCAGCACTCTTGCAATCTCGAGCTCCTCCTCTTCTTCTCCTTCTTCTTCTCATTCTTCTCCCTTTGGTGGCGCTGCTCTGCTCCTCTGGATGCAGATGCCTCTTTTCCCACTCAAATCTCCTTTTTCCAGAATAGTCTTGGCTTGCTCTGTCGTGGGATGCCTTGGAGTGCCAAGGACATGGGTATTTATACCCCCATATGTCCATAAAAGGCCTTAGGTTACGTGGGCACAAAAACCTAGGCAGATCCCTTTGAACCCCAAGCAGCCACGTGTCCAGATGATTTCACGAAATTGAGTTTTAGCCGGAGTGTGTCGACACTACTACAGAGTGTGTCGACACACTGTCCCAAACTGGCAGAATTGGATCTCTGGGAAGAGTCACACTACTTCAGGCTGTGTCGACACACTGTCCAGAACTGCCAAACAGGTCTTCTGGGAACTGGATCTAGTGTCGATACTACTTGAGGCTGTGTCGACATACAATACAGACCTGTCAACTGGGTTCTCTGGGAACTGGGACTAGTGTCGACACTACTTGATCCTGTGTCGACACCACTTGACCATTTCTTCATCATTTTGCCTTGGGTTTGAAGCATTGTGTCGACACCAGTAGAGGGTGTGTCGACACCACCATGACAAAATCTGCATACACCTGCAAAATTAACACATAAATCATTAGTATAAGATATTATCATTAAAATATGAGATATTAAACATCAAGAACATATCATCATCAAAATCACAATGTGTCATCATCAAAATCAAAGTATGAGTGATGTTCATTGGTTATCATTGAAATACAACTTTAGGAAATTCCAAAACACACTCAACCCAACAATCTCCCCCTTTTTGATGATGACAAAACATATGCACAATCTCCCAATAACATGACTTCCTTAACTGCAACAACTCCCCTTGACCATCATGTACACCTTTGAACTTACTCCCCATAAAGACTTTCTCCCTCTAGAGACTTCTCCCCCTTTTTGACAACATAAAAAAGATAGATAAGAGAGAGAAACAAAGATTGTAAGAAATGAAATGAGGGAAATGAATGGACAGAAATGATCAAAATAAATGAGGCAAAGTGATATTGACATATGAGAGAAATTATTGTGTTTTTGTTATTGTGCAACAAAGTTTAATCACAAAGACACACTCAACACAAATTATAGCAAAGAATAATGATCTGAATGTGGTTAAAATAACGAGGCAAATGTGAAATGAAGTGACCTATATGAGTGAGCAGAAATATTTAACAAGGATGTTAGGAGCTTTAAGTTTAACACAATGTAAAATAATAGGCCTAAACTCAGTAAACATGAACTTTATGAAGGTCTTAAGCTTTTTCATCCTGTCAATTTGATTTTCTTTCATTTTTAACAGGGAAAGAATACAAGAATAAATTAGTTAAATCTCACTTTTCAGTGCAAGAGATCACATTGATTAGATGCAAGATCTCCTGATTACTCAGTGGTTTAACTTTCATTATCTTATACAGAGTTGAAAACTTTTATTTCCACTTTTTGACGCGAAACAAATCACTTTTTAGGTGAAATGGCCCGATTACTCAGTGGTTCAAGAATTTGCATTGCTCTGTTTGTATCTTTCCAGATTGTTCATTTTTCTTTTGATGTTTTGCAGGAATTTGATTGCTTTGACCAGAAAAGACATGACTACGAATTTAGAGAAATTATTCTTAACATGTGGTAAAATTGAAGCTTAAACATGCACATGTTGAATAGTAAAGTCACTCATGTGCCTACAAGTGTTTTGCAAATCATTTTAAAAATATTCAGTATTAAGATTGCTTAACCTTGAAATGATAATGAATCTTTGAAATTAAACTAAGTGCACAATGAGTTTAGGTTCAATGCTTTAATTCTCTCATAAGAAAATAGCACAATGACTCAAAAATTCTGATGATTGGGGCTCAATATAGACAACAAATGTCAACAGAAATGAGTGAAGAATAGATAATAACTCCCCCTCAACAAATACTCCCCCTCAATAATTGCATAAAGGAATCTTGATACTTGGCGGAGACATATACTCACGCATAGTGAAAGTGTCCAGACAAGCTTAACTTGCCTTTCTTCAAATCACTATTTGATATACCAAGAATTCCAATGCAACTGAGAAGTAGGAATTTTTTGCAAGAGAGACTGGCTTTTATTTGCACAAAGAGATGAGATGAAGATGCATAAACTAAGTTCCCTTCTAAGAGAAGTGAATCTAGGTTCTGCAAGAGGCTTAGTGAAAATGTCTGCAATTTATTTTTCTGTGTCAATGAAGTGGAGTTCAAAAGAATTCTTTGAGACTTCATCTCGAAGGAAATGATGCCGAATATCAATGTGTTTTGTGCGGGAATGCTGAATAGGATTTTTGGACAGATTGATAGCACTTGTGTTGTCATAAAGAATGTGAATGCAACCTAATGTGTGATTATAATCTAGAAGTTGATGTTTGACCCAAAGGACTTGGGTACCACAGCTACCAGTGGCAACATACTCAGCTTCTGCAGTTGAAAGAGCTATAGAATGTTACTTTTTGGAAGCCCAAGAAATAAGACACCCTCCTAGATATAAACACAACCCACTAGTGCTTTTTCTATCAAGTTTGCACCCGGCATAATCAGCATCACTATATGCAATTAAGTCCAATTTACACCCAGCAGGATACCAAAGACCCAAATCACATGAAGAAAGAAGATATTTGAAAATCCTTTTAACAGCAGACATGTGACTGTCTTTAGGATTAGCTTGAAATCTGGCGCACATGCAGACACTGAATTGAATATCTGGCCTAGAGGTAGTTAGATAGAGAAGAGATCCAATCATACCTCTGTAAAGTTTAGCATTAACAGGCTTACCAGAAGCATCACTCTCAAGTCTTACACTTGTGGCCATTGGTGTGTTGGATGGCTTGATATTCTGGAAGTCAAACCTCTTGAGCAACTCCTTGACATATTTTGTTTGACTCAGAAAAATTCCTTCAGCAGTTTGATGTACTTGCAGACCTAAAAAGAATGTAAGTTCACCCATTAGACTCATTTCAAATTCAGATTGCATAAGATGGGCAAACTCATTGCACAAATTATTATCTGTGGAGCCAAAAATGATATCATCAACATAAACCTGAACAGCAATAAAATGATTATTTGCAGTTTTTGTAAACAAAGTTTGATCAATTTTTCCTCTTATGTAACCTTTATTTAAAAGAAAGGAGCTCAACCGGTCATACCAAGCTCTTGGAGCTTGCTTAAGACCATATAGAGCCTTATTGAGTTTAAAAACATGATTGGAAAATTTGTCATTTTCAAAACCAGGGGGTTGTTTGACGAAGACATTTTCTTTTATGTAACCATTCAAGAAAGCACTCTTGACATCCATTTGAAAGACTTTGAATTTCAAAGAAGCAGCAAATGCAAGAATATTCTAACAGCTTCAAGTCTTGCTACAGGGGCATAAGATTCTTCAAAATCAATACCAAGTTCTTGGTTATACCCTTGAGCAACAAGTCTAGCTTTATTTCTAACAATTTGACCAGATTCATTCAATTTATTTCTAAAAATCCATCTAGTTCCTATAACAGAAGTTAAATCTGAAGGTTTTGGTACTAAATCCCAAACTTGATTTCGTTCAAATTGATGAAGCTCTTCATGCATAGCATTTATCCAGTTTTCACAAGATAAAGCTTCATCAACATTTTTGGGTTCAATTTGGGAAAGTAGAGCCAAAGAATCTTCAACTAAGACAGAATGAAAAGATGATCTGGTTTTTATTCCATCTTGCAAATTACCAACAATGTTTTCAAGTGGATGATCTCTTAAAAATCTGGGTTCAGAAATTACCTCAGAGTTTGCATGATTTTCAGGAACATGATTACCTGAATTACTTGAAGTTGGCATTTCAAGAACCTCATGAACATTTGGTACTTCTTGATCTTCAAGATTTGTAGATGGATGTTCAAGAAGATCATCTTCATCATCACATTTTTGAGTTCTGCACAAATCAGAAATGTCAATCTTTTGCAAATTTTCATCAAAAAGGACATGTGGAGATTCTTCCACAGTCTTATTTTTCAAGATGTAAACTCTGTAAGCTCTGGAAGTTTCAGAATAACCTAAGAAGATTGATTCAAAACTTTTTGCATCAAATTTATCAAGATTTTCTTTGTTGTTATTGTGAACAAAACATTTGCAACCAAAAATTTTGAAATATGACACACTTGGCTTTTTATTCTTGAACAACTCATAAGGGGTTTTTCTGATCTTTGGCCTTACTAATGCTCTATTCAAAATGAAATTAGCTGTATTTACAGCTTTTGCCCAAAAAGATTTAGACAATTTACTTTCAATGAGCATAGTTCTGGCCATTTCCACAAGAGTTCTATTTTTTCTTTCTACAACTCCATTTTGTTCTGGAGTTCTAGGGGAAGAAAACTTATGGAGAATTTTCAGTTCAGTACAGAGATCAGAAAATGATTTGTTTTCAAATTCACCCCCATGATCTGTCAAGATGGAATTCAGTTTAAAAGATAAACCCACTAAGGCAGAATTGTAAAATCTCCTGAATTCTGAACATGCATCACTTTTATGGGATAGGAATAAGACCCAAGTATATCTTGTAAAGTCATCAATGATCACAAATCCATATCTATTACCACTGAGACTTTGAGTTCTGGTTGGACCAAAAAATCCATATGAAGCAACTCAAGTGGTTTAGATGTAAGTACTTCATTGAACACTTTAAAAGATTTTCTTGTTTGTTTTCCTTGAGCACATATCCCACAAATAGGATTGTCAATGACTGGGAGAGATTCAGGAAGACCTTTTACAAGATTCATTCTTATGAGTTTACTAATGGTTGTGAAACTTGCATGACCCAACCTTTTGTGCCACAACCAAGCTGTGTCATTTTTATTTGCAATCAAGCAAACATTTAAGGAGGAAGTATCACACAAATCAATCATGTAGACATTATTTTCTCTTTTTCCAATCAATTTAATTTGCTCAGAAGAGGAGTCAATTATTTTGCATGAGTCATGTTCAAAAAGAATCTTGTGACCATTGTCACACAATTGACTAATGCTAAGCAAGTTGTAATTCAAGCCCTCAACTAAACAAACATCATCACTTAGGGTAATGCAAGACTTACCAATTTTTCCTTTGCCAATTATTTTTCCTTTATTATTACCTCCAAAGATGACTGATCCACCTTCCTTTTCAATCAAGCATGAAAATTTATCTCTGTCTCCTGTCATGTGCCGTGAACATCCACTGTCAAGAATCCAGATGTTGTTGGAATTGGATGCACGGCTTTCCTGCACATAACAAATTAGACAAGAAAAGTTTTTGGTACCCACATGAGATTGGTACCAACATCCTGAGTGAGAAGAGATAACAAATCCTTTCTAACCCAAATTTGTGTATTTTTCTTCACAGTGTTTTTTGAAACAGAAGATTCAACTTTTTGTTTTTCAATTTTCTGAACATTATGCCTTTAGTTGGTTTGTTCCATTGTGAAAAACTTGGCATGTATTGTTGTTGGTATGCAGGAAGAGATGAATGATAGAAATAAGGATTGAACCATTGGTTACCATTGTACCTTTGGTTCCAAGACTTATTCCATCTTGAATTGTAAGAGGAGAAAACATTCCAATTTCCATGAGAAAGATGATTATTGATTGGTTTGAAATTTTTGTGATTTTTATAAGAAGGGTAGGTCGACCTCTGACTGGGATAGGTCGACCTGTGCATAGAGTGTGTCGACCTAGGTAAGGTATGTGTCGACCTCTCAGGTTCTTTTTGTTTTTGTATTTTTCCTTTATTTTCAGATGAACTTGCCTTGACAAATTTTATTAAAGGAGTTTTTGATGATTTTGTTTTCTTTGGAGATGATTCAGTTTTCTTTGAATTTTGTGGTTCAAAACCTAAACCAAATTTGTTTGAATTCATCTTAACTCCAAGTAGTGCATTCAGATTGTCTTTACCTTGAGTGAAGTTCTTGATGATTTCTTCTTTCTCTTTAAGGCAAAGATTTTGCTTTTCAATTTGATTCAAGTTTTCTTGATTTTCCTTTTCTTTTTCTTCAAAATTTTTAACAGAGTTAATAAGTTCTTTGTTCAATTTTTGAATTTTCAATTTGAGATTATCAACAAAGATCAACAGTTCATCATTTTCTTTGAGTTGATCTGAAACTTGAGCTTCCAATTCAGAAATCTTTTCAGATGATGAAGTATCATGAAGAATGCTTTCAATTTTTCTTTTCAAATATTTATTTTCTTTTCTAACATCAGAAAGATTTTCAACTAAATTACCATATGCTTCTTGCCAATCATCAATGGTAAATAGTTCAAAGGATATATCTACCTGTTCTTCACTGCTTCCAGCCATGAAGCAGATTTCATTCCCTTCTGAACTTGAGGATTCTTCATTGCAGTCTGAGCTTTCATCATCTGACCATGTAGCCACCATGGCCTTGTTCTTCTTTTTGTGAAACTCCTTCTTGTGGGTTTTGTGCTTTTCCTTCTTACCTTCTGGACAATCAGCCTTCATATGTCCAGATTTATTGCACCTGTAACACACAGGAATTTCATCAGTTTTCTTATGATCAACATGAGAGAAATGTTTCTTTTTACTAGACATGGCATTTTGCTTATTACCAAAATTCTTCTTGTTTGATTTCAGAAATGCCTTAAATTGTCTAGTGATGAAAGCAAGATTATCATTATCAGATTCAGATTTCTCAGACTCAGAATTTTCTTTAGATTTTCCTTTATTACTAGATGAAGCTTTAAGAGCAATGGTTTTTGTTTTGAGCATGTGTTCTTCTGATCTCTTAAGGTTTAACTCATATGTCATTAATGATCCAATGAGTTCATCCAATGTGATTTTGGATAAATCCTTTGAATCTTCAATGACAGTTGCTTTAGTGTGCCATACAGGAGATAATGAACGCAAGATTTTTCTTACCAATTCTTCATTTGAGTATTCCTTACCCAAGGCTCGAAGTCCATTTATAATGACCATGAACCTAGCAAACATCTCAGATATAGTTTCATTAGATTTCATGATAAACAACTCATAATCAGAAACTAACATGTTAGCCTTAGTCTCCCTGACCTGAGATGTGCCCTCATAAAGCAATTCTAATTTATCCCACATCTCCTTGGCAGACTTACACATGGAGATTCTGGAATATTCCCTTGGATGGATGGCACATTGCAGCATGTTCATGGCGCTGTAGTTCAGGGTGACCCTTCTGATCTGCTCCCTGGTCCATTGGTCTTCATCTCCAGTGACTTCATTTGGTCCTTTTTCAACAATTCTCCATACTTCATAGTTCTGTGCTCTAAGAAAAACCATCATCCTATTCTTCCAGTAAGGATAGTCAGTACCATCAAAAAATGGAGGCCTATTGATTGAATGACCCTCAGCAACAAAACCTCTAGAGTCCATGATAGAAACAATCAAACCAAAGCACACAGCAAATTGAGCAAGTAATTGAGTGATCAAAATCTGAATACAGAAAATTCACCAAAACACCTCAGAGTATAGAATTGACTCTGACCCGCTCTGATACCAGTTGTTGGGGATCAGATAGGTGACTTTGGTAAATGAACTAAGAGATTGTGTGAATAGCAGCGGAATTAAAATGAGTAAAATACACAATTCGATCAGACCCAAGTGTGGTGTGTGAGAATAGTGATTGAGAACAGCAAACCACACAACAAACCACAGTGCACTGAGAATTTTAAGGTGGTTCGGAGAACACAACTTGTGTCTCCTACGTCCACCTCCTCACAACGGAGGAACCACTAGCACAAGTGCAGTACAAACTAGAGCACGACGACTCTAACCTCTTTGAGTTCAACAACTCAAAGAAACCCAGGAGATAGGCACAACGACCTACTCCAAAGACCACTTGTGAATTCAGCAAATTCACAAGCCCTTGAGCACTACGGCTCAAGCACCAGAGCACACGGCTCCAACTCAGAGCACTAGGGCTCCAAAACAGAGTACAAAGTACTCAACCCTCTGGATCACAATAGATCCAAGTTCTGCTAGCACAAGCACACTCAGAGAATAGATCCTCTAGCACGATCTATCTCAATACAATAGAAATGATAGAAACAAATCGAATTGGGAGATCTGTGTAGAACACATACACAGATTCCCCAGAAAATTCAGGACTCTGACCAATTACAAACTTGGCTGGATCTCCTTCTGGATCAGCACTCTTGCAATCTCGAGCTCCTCCTCCTCTTCTTCTTCTTCTTCTCCTTCTTCTCCCTTTGGTGGCGCTGCTCTGCTCCTCTGGATGCAGGTGCCTCTTTTCCCGCTCAAATCTCCTTTTTCCAGAATAGTCTTGGCTTGCTCTGTCGTGGGATGCCTTGGAGTGCAAAGGACATGGGTATTTATACCCCCATATGTCCATAAAAGGCCTTAGGGTACGTGGGCACAAAAACCTAGGCAGATCCCCTTGAACCCCAAGCGGCCACGTGTCCAGATGTTTTCACGAAATTGAGTTTTAGATGGAGTGTGTCGACACTACTACAGAGTGTGTCGACACACTGTCCCAAATTGGCAGAATTGGATCTCTGGGAAGAGTCACACTACTTCAGGCTGTGTCGACACACTGTCCAGAACTGCCAAACAGGTCTTCTGGGAACTGGATCTAGTGTCGACACTACTTGAGGCTGTGTCGACACACAGTACAGACCTGTCAACTGGGTTCTCTGGGAACTGGGACTAGTGTCGACACTACTTGATCCTGTGTCGACACCACTTGACCATTTTTTCATCATTTTGCCTTGGGTTTGAAGCATTGTGTCGACACCAGTAGAGGGTGTGTCGACATCACCATGACAAAATCTGCATACACCTGCGAAATTAACACATAAATAATTAGTACAAGATATTATCATTAAAATATGAGATATTAAACATCAAGAACATATCATCATCAAAATCACAATGTGTCATCATCAAAATCAAAATATGAGTGATGTTCATTGGTTATCATTGAAATACAACTTTAGGAAATTCCAAAACATACTCAACCCAACACTAATATCATATAAAGAATCTTTATTCGCGTAAACATATTATTTATCAAATTATGTAGGAAAAAAATTTCTAATTGGAGCGAAGTTTTCTAGCTAGTTACAGAGAGTATTAGATATATTATTAAAAATTATAAATATCCAATAAAAATTAAAAGTGAAGGCAGGCCCAATTTTCCATTTGATTTGTCAAAAAACTATAAAAGAAATGAGCACTTGCAATTAGTCAATTTTCCAAATGGATACATTTCACGTATAGTTGCCGAGCATCGTAGCAATTATATTAATAGTGATTTGTCAAAAAAAAAATTAATAGTGATGAAATATGTACACTGCCATAAAACATGGGTGCGCATAACCATAATTTCTCTTATTTCGTAAAATTCACTATATCTTGATACCGTGGTCTCCGCCATTATTACCGTATTATTTGTAGGATCTGCATAAGTTGATTACGCAATAAAAGATCATTTATCCGTCTTTATTTCCAACTACATACTTGTCCTTTCTCACAACATCATCCTCTCTCTCTCTCTCTCTCTTTATCTGTTTCCAATCAATCTTTCTAATATTTTTTAATATATACTTTTTGCACAATCTTTCAAAGTGTCTGCTATGATGCTATCACTTATCTCTTCGTCTCTTTCTCTTCCTTCTGTTAAATGCAAGTTATGTTTTATTAAAATTAAATAATTCTTAAACACATGTTGTGGATCCATTCCACGGCTATTAGTGTACAAGTGGATCAAAAAGTCCCATTTCATACTCAGTTTGTGGATCCGGTTACTGGGTCTGGGTTTGGATCGAATCACCAAGACATTTGGGAAACCTGTTCGATTCGGATCCAAGTGCGTGTGAAATAAATACCTAGCATATGCATGGGTATAATTGAGCTATTTTGCCAGTCTTCCGTGAAGAAATGACCGGAAATTAATGGTTAAGATCCGGAAATTAAATTTTGAACTGTTTTTGGACCTATCATTAATTATAAATTTTTTGACTGGAGACCAACAATTATTGTGGAGACCAATTTTTGGACCGTGAATTAAATCCTTTTAAAACATCAAATATTGACATTCACATAAAGGAGAAGAGAAACTCTTATCATTAACTTGAGGTGAGTCATTTGTTACTCGTCTTAAATACAATTAGAATGGAACTCGTAACTATTAACATGCTGTGAACATTACTCTTTACTCGGGCGGATGATGAACAACTCATCTCATACGAATAACAAGTTATTTTAAAGAGAGAAATAGAATATGTGGGAGGCGGAAGTTTTTTTTTTTAAATTAGAAAAATGTGAAATCTAGCTAATAATTTTTTTTTGTGAAAAAAGAAATATATGAAAATGATTAAATAAAAAAGTTTACATACAAATTTAGAGAAAACCAACCCTCCATCTCGGACACGAGTGTCCAAGTGTCTATTATGTTTGAGGTCCCCAAAATCATTGGCATCACTAAACAAACCTTATGTAAAAGTTTTCTAACAGGAATTTTATTATAAATAAATTAGAAATCAATCAAAAATAGTACATAAAGTTTTTTTTAAAGGTGAGTTATAAGAAGCTATATAAAGGTTTTTTTATTAAAATAATCACATTTTAATATTTAATTATTTAAATAATCACATTTAAAAAATAATTACCAAACTAGTCACCAAGTTGCCACGTTGGCAACTTGGTGACGGGAAGACCGGATATTAATATAGAGTCGACGTTGACAATGTCGACTTCAAAGTCGGTATTGTGAAGACCGACTTTGGAGTCGGCATTGACAATGCGACTTCTTTGGAGTCGGCATTGCCATTGCCGACTCCATTGTGTTAAAAAAAAAAAAAAACCGCCCGCCACCTTCGTCAACATGTACGTCCACACAGGAGCCATCTGGAGCCATGAAGCGGCCCACAGGAGCTCGTTCTGGTGTCATGTCCGGATCAGAAGAGGATTACAAGAACAGGGTGAAATCTCAGGTAACGGACAACGAGATAGCTAGTGATCAGAAGCTGTTGATGCATACATGGTATCCGGAGTAAGAGCAGTAGAATGGGCAGACGACGGAGCTGAGGGAGTCGCTGTAGGATCCCCGGTAGCGGTCGGCGAAGTCGAACACCTGCACATTGCCGGGGAGCTCCCCAGTGTTATCACGGCGGTCTGGAGCAGCTTCTTGGAGTAGGCTGGGTCAGCGTCTCTGAAGACGATGGAAGCGGGGACGTCGGAGCCCGAGTTCTGGCTCGTTACCTTGTACACATGTTAACATTACGGACCTGCAGCACCATGCCTCCATGTCTACCTACAGCCATCAACGAAGAGGAGCAGCAGGAACCAGGAAGCTCTGCTTCTGCAAATCTAGATTTTACATGGCCTATTTGTGTATTGAAGCCAGAGAGCTAGCTTCTGCGCTCACCTATACGAACAATGTGTTTGGAAGCTGCAGTGGACGCTTTGAGCAGGTAGTCCGCGCCCCAGCGAACAGCAGCCATGGCATGCTGGCCCTGGCCCTGCATCATCTCGCCAAACTCGATGACGCTCCACGCCAGCATCGTCGTGGTGAAGCACAGCTCCGGCAACCGGGCATGGGAGGCCTCAAGGCAGCTGGCTGTAGACAGGGAAGACGACAACACTAACAACGTATGTGCACGCACGTGACGAAGGTGGCGGGCGGTTTTTTTTTTTTTTTAACACAATGGAGTCAATGGTCTAAAGTCGGCATTGTCAATCTCGACTCCAAAGTCGGTCTTCACAATACCGACTTTGAAGTCGGCATTGTCAACGTCGACTCTATATTAATATTCGGTCTCCCGTTCACCAAATTACCGTTTGGGAATTATTTTTTAAATGTAATTATTTAAATAATTAAATATTAAAATATAATTATTTTAATAAAAAACCCCTATATAAACAACGTTCTAAAACAGGGACGGGCGTTTTCCATGAGATGAGAAACTGCGCGAAACACGGCCGGACTCTCGAGAGGCCTTTCCGTGGAGATCCGAACCTCGGAAGTGCCTTCCCGGTGATGCTACTTCTGACAGCCGGATCCGGAAAGGACGGCAGAGATCGTTTTGATCCACGGGCCCGGGCCTCTCCTGCCACGTCAGTTTCGCTGACGTCCAAAGTTGTCGCCGGTACAACCGGCGGCGGACATCTCAGAGCCTGGAGCAGCAAGAAAGGAGGAGGAGAAGAAAAAGGAAAAGAAAAAGAAAAAAATCTCGCGCGAGATCAATAAATGAATCGACGAAGCGAATCCAGTTCTGCAGGAGGAGCGGAAATGGAAATGGAAACATAAACCCTAATCTGGCCACTTGGCAGCTCGAATCTGCTCTCTGCAATCACCACGGGACGTCTGTGGATCTCGTCCTGACACGCGAAGCAAGAACGGTTACAAATTCGGGCACGCATTCCCACCTGGGATCGTCTGGATGAACAACCCTCGCTGAGTTCCTCCCGAATTCGCATTTCTTGCTAGGGTTTTGATTTGAGTTCTTGGGAGGTCCAGTTCTTGGGAGGGGAAGGGGGGATACTGGGAAGAACCACTTTGAGAGCCTGCCTCTGGCGAGCGGCGGAGGGAAACCAGACAGAGATGCGTGGCAGGCGCCGCAGCCCCATAGGCACCGGATACTCCGACCACCGGGGCTTCCGCTCCGGCGGCGGGTTCCGGCGCAACGCCCAACCAAGGCCGTCGTCCTACGCGGCGCTGCCTCCGCCGCCGCCGCCGCCACCACCTCCGCCGCCGCCGTTGCGCAGCCGGGAGGACTTGCTGATGGCGGCCGGCCGACTCGCGGCGGAGTACCTGGTGGCTAAGGGGGAGATACCGGCCAGCTCCCTGCCGCCGCCAACGGCGGAGAGGTGGTGGCCGAGGGGGGGTGGCGAGGAAGGGGGGCGAGCGTCGGCGCTCTCGCGGCTTGGCCGGAGGCCATTCGATGACGATGAGGGCGAGGAAGGGAGTTTCGGGGGGAGGAAGAGGACGAGGCGGCGGAGGAATCGGAGCACCCCGTACGGTCGGCGTGGATCGGAGTGGGGGCGGGACAATGGGCGAGGCGGACCTTGGACGGAGGCGTGGGAAGAGAGAGAAAGAGGTTATTATGACGCCATGGACGATGAGGACATGGACCGGTCTGGGCGGTGGTCTGGGAGAGGCAAGTGGGCCATGGATCCCATGGAAGATGAGGATTCGGATCGGCAGGATCAGTCCGAGGACAGCGGTTTCCGCGATGGTCGCCCTGGTAGAAGGGAAGCCTTGAAAGCCGCCACATCTAATGAGCAGTTCTTGCCCTCCAAGGGTAAGGTGACTGGTGGATCGGAGCTAGACCTGGAGAATCATACTCTTGCTGATGAGACTGGTTCAAAGTCCATGGAGGAAATGGAAATGGAAATGAAGACGAATCCAGTTCCTGAAGCTGACATGATAGTGGAAACCAGATCAGATGACAACAAGGTCTCCGGTTTGGAGGTAGAAGTAGTAGAAAAAGTGAAGGGCAGTGTTGAAGCAGATCAGCAAAATGGGTTGCAAATAGGAGAAGACGAGAATCCAGTTGTTAAATCCAGTCCAGCCATGGAGGACAAACAAATATGCAACCATGGCATTAACTTGCTTTCTGGATTTGCCAAAGCACCAAGGAAGCCTCGTTCTTCTGTGGCAAATAGAAACCCCAGGATTGATCAGAAACCAAGTGCCGAGGAGATGAGAGAAAATACTGATGTTACTGTCAAGGAGGGAGTGGTAGACGGCATTGCAGATCAAGTTTCTATCATTAGCCGTTTGAACGATGCACTGACAGATCAACTTCAGAGCTCTCAAGGCCTTCCAACTGGAATTTCCACTGCAAGCAGTTTAAGTGATTCGCTGACCGATCAGCGCCAGAGCTCAATACGCATAGTGCCAGGTGTTTCCTGGTCTCAATCTGCACGGTTAGTTGAGTCTGTAGAATGCTGCTTGATGGCAGGTACTGAGAGTAGAAGTTGCAGTAGGTCACACTCAATCCCTGAGAGTTCTCCTTTAAGTGAAGGTCCACCAGGATTTGAGTTACCCAGAGACTCGATTCATGCTGAAATAGATGAAAGTCTTGCTGAGCATACTAAGAGGGAGGAGATGAAGCAGCCACGAGAATGGTCACCATCCTCTCTTTCAAAGATGGATGGATACTTGCATAGTTCTGAATCTAAGCAGTTTGTCGTGCCTGTCGAGAAGCTGTCACAAGATCATGAAATGGTTGATACCGTAGGAGAAGACCATGTTGATGAATTTCCAAAAGTCACAGCCGTCTCTGTTAATAAGTTTGGGGAAGAAAGACAGCTTGCAACAACCTCTTTCAAGATATGTGACTTGAACCTTATGGAAACACCTGAAATAACTGACATTTCCAGTTGTCCTGTGCTGGAACATGTTCCTACTTCTGCTGTTCCTCTTGAAACTGAGAGTAATCCATCTGTCAATTTTGATTTATCGATATATCAGAGACAAAATGAAAGTGATTCACATAGTCATCATACAACTGACAACAAAGTTATTCCGGTAATTGATCTGGAAGATGATCCTCAGGTAGAGGATAATGCCTGTGATACTTCACAAACCAGGTAAGAGATTAAGTTCATTCAATATTTTCTTTGAAAAATGGTACATTGCAAATTTTAGTAATGATAAATAGAGAAAGTACAATGAGTGGTAGAGGAGAGGTTCCTCACCAACTGCTGACCACAGAGAACATACAAGACTACATTACACATAGCTACTCATATTTGATTTGAAACTACCATACAAAAAATTCCACAATCTTCCACAACTTGCCTATCGAACATTAAGACAAGCCCAATCTTGCAGTTGACTTGGTATATGTAGATCTTCTCGGATGTTTACCATGGCAATCCTTCAAGCTTGAAAGCTCTCGCTGCACTTTAGGAAGTTGAATACTTCACTTTTTTATAGTTTCCTAAATTGTTCTACCTTATTTTAAATTTGTATTCCCAGAATGGACACTTTTTCCACCAATCCATCATTGCTCCAATTAGATAGAATATCATTATTCTTTCCAAAAGGCCTCTTGATCTTCAGGAACTGATGTGCTTCCTTCCACTTGGTGCAGCGGTTTAAGAGTGGAGTTTTTGTGTATTCATTTACTTGTTAGCATAAGCAGTTATTTGCTTTACTTAAAAAAGCAGTTATTTGCTTTTATTTACAAATTTTCCTGTTATATTATTCTGTTGTTCTTACTTTCTCTAATATTGGGCATTTAGGTAGTCATGCTAGATCACTTGGTTTCAGAATCAAGCTCAAACATGTAATGTTCATGTTGCAGGAGGGAACAAATGTACCCTAATCTGGAGAACTTTCTGAATCAGCCAGCCAACCCAGTTGGTCTGCCTAACATTCAGGATGGATATGGTCTTACAATTTCTGAGTTTCTTGGAAATGACATTGCAGGCTGTCCAACTGTACAAGGAGACGTCAATGTCCTGCAGCCTTTTAATGGTGTAGAGGTACTGCCGTGGAAAAAAAGAAATTTAAGATTTGGCTGAATTGGCTTTAAAGTTGTTCCAACTTCTGCCTGTACAGGAATTACCATGTAGAAATGACTGAGCCCTATTTTGGGTGTTTTCTTTTCCCGTCAGGGTATTGCTGGGAATGATGATTCACTCTATGTCACCCTTGGAGGAATACCGCTAAGTAAGCTGAACCTTAAGTTGCTGGTTCAACTGAATTGTTTAGATATGTTTATTTTGTGATTGGTCTTTTTCATGGGCCTGCTGAGTGCATCCAGTTTACAGTTTCTTATATAAGTCCGGTACACAGTGTTCCGGTTTATGTTTGTCATCATTGTATTTCTTTCTTGTCAACTTGGAAATGGAGCAATGAGATACTTGGCATGGACTGGAAATCATTTCAAATCCTTAGGAAACTAAACCTACAAGCCTGCTTGCGCACAGGAAACAAGTTTAGGCTTAATAGCCCATGGTGGGGGCTGTTAGCCTATAAAGCACCATCCCTAGTTGGGTAGAAACAAGGTTTGTAACTATTTCTGTTTAGGGGTTTTTAGTTTTCAACCCTATAATGTTTCATAGTTGTGGATTGGCCGATTGAACCCAGATATTTACTTGTAAGTTCTCGTAATTACACATAAGACCTTGCAATTACACATTTATTTGGTAAACACTCTTTTCAGAGATTTTTTTTATAAGCATCTGAGAGGCTTACTCTTAACATGGCAGGGCGTTTCATTAAATAACTTGAGATTGAAGAAGAAAATTTGTAAATATGAATGATTAGAGGGGTGAATACTAAAAGTCCCTTATAGGATGTTTGGAAGCAAATGTCTATCTAAAGATATTTCTCTTCAAAATTTATCTCATATCGGGCTTTCTTTTAAAAATGATATAAACTGTTTGCCGTATATTTGGCAAAATAAGCGTATACATATTTTAAATTATGCAAACCTGTTTGGAAAACATATTTTTGTCGTACATAAAAAAGACAAATGAGGGCGTGGTCCGCAGCTTCCTTGGGTTGGACGTGGTGCACATCTTGGTGGTGGCCTTGGGATTAGAGTTTGAGGTGTCGCAGGCTCCTAATCTTGCTCGTGCTGCTATTGTTCCTGTTCCACTGAACAGGAGGTAGCAGCAGGATCCAATGGGGACAGAGGAGGAAGGTGAGGCATCCACTTTGGGGCTTCATAGATTCATAGAGACTCTGTGGGGAGTAGTTTCACTGGCTACGCAAGGTGCCTTATGAGCCAAGCTGCATCTGCCGTTGGGCCAAAAACATGCTTTGATCACTGTGCGGTTTTTTTTTTTTGGGAAAATTTGCATGTTTTTGGGCTCAGAAAAATGCAGGTCAGCCAACAAGTCTGCATGCATGGTCAGCAAACCCAGTCCTCACTCTGTGGCCTGTCTGCAAGAAATGTGGGAAAGAGATGCAAAATAACAGGAAACTCAGGAAACCTCACATTCTTGAGGATCACCAGCTTTGTAGCACCAGAGAGGGAGATGCCAGGGGTATGCAGGTGGTCAATATGGTTGGCAGGGAAAGTTATCACCGTGGAGCAGGAGATGGGTGCTCACCAGTTGGTGGCTGGTGTGTGCTGGAGAGTGGGGGCTGGGGCATGTATCTTCACAGCACACGGGAGTGCAGGAGGAGGAGGTTGCCAGGGTGTTGGTGGCTGGAACAAGAAGATGAAGCTCATGGGAGCCGAACAGGGGGGCTCCACATTCCACAATGCATTGTGCAATGAATTCTTTTAGGAAACAAAAAATAGCTGGGGTATTGGTTGTTGGAACAAGAGAAGATGCCCACGGGAGAGGAACTGGGGGACTCCACAAATAGCGTTGTTCAATGAGTCATTAGAGAAAAAAAAAAGAGTTGACATTTTGCTAGGAATCCACAAATCTGTCTATTCTTTTGGGAAAGTTATTTAAGGGTGATAATCTTTCCCAAAAAATTAGAGAGATTTTGCCAAACATGTTTGGGTAGGAATTTTCTTTCTAAGTCATTTTTGAGAGAAAGAAGAGGTACAAAAAAACCCTGTAACCAAATACCCTGATAAGTTTAATGTTGATTTCGGAAATAGGAACATTGATCTTGATCTGATTAGAACGAAGCTTTTTCTTTAATTGCCTCTTGAATCATGTTGGCCTCATTTTAATAGATAATAAATCACTAACGGCAAAGGTGTATCATTAAGAATCACATAGTTTGATTGAAATATTCACTTAGACAGGTCATTATCATGTATTTCCATGTTCATTCGTTATAACTAAGATGCTATATTACTCCATGAATATGATTATAGGCTGTATGATAGTTAAACCTGCTAATCACATGTTCCTTCGATAAAAAAATACAGTTGTATGGTAGAATCTCATGGAAGGTAAAAGCGGCTGTTCTGTATTGGAATTGGCTGATTTGGCTATGGATCACCTGTTGGTGATCCAAATCCAGAGGTTAGGGGGGGTGGGATAGAAGATATTCCATCCTGTTTGGCCATAACTGGCTTGGATCGGCTGACATAGGCCCAGATCTTACAGGATTGGCCGATCCCTGTATGATCCGGCCGATCCAGTTGAACAACATTTGAATTTCAAATTATTTTTATTATTTGTTATTTGATTGAAGTATATTACTTTTGTTATTTGATATTTTTGCTTGGATGAGAGTTTATTTCTGTTTCATCTGATTCTCTTTTATTTTCTTTCTGTTCTGATTTAATTCTGTTTTCAATTTGGTTCATCCAATCTTCCATGTACATATGGACTCTTTTCCTCTTGTTCCTTTCTTTTTTTGTTTGGTCCCAACTTGATTTTCTGATTTCAGTTTCCTATGTTTCTGCTGAAAGTATCCAATGATTCCTTTCACCCGCTTCTGTGTTTGGGTTGTTGAGCTTCTCACTGACTCCCCATGGTAGAGCTCTTGCAAAACCAAATAATCGTTTGAAATTTTCATGCATTAAATTATATTTTGTTGATGATATTACACAGGTATATTCTGAAACCCATGCTTGGAATGGATATGAATGAGGAATTTTAGGTCTTATATAGAGGTTACCATCTATAAACTAATATATAAAGGGTAAGCATTCATCCGATTCATTCAAACAGTCTCCATTTCATAGTTGTATTATTTTATTAAAGCTTAATATCTATGTATAGAAGTTCCATACTTTTGATTTTTGGTCGCCATGCGAGTATATCCTGAGGATATTTCTTACTTCCCTGGATTTTATTTCCCCACCTCCTCCTTGGTAAATATTTCCTTATTTTCCTGATTTTTGGTGATTTTTTTTATATAATAATTTTTACTCAGGCTGATCTAAGATCAGCCTGATTGATCCGATCCAGATGGATTGTACTTGGATCTAGTTGAGTTTTCAGCCGATTGGAGTCAGCCTTCCATGTAGTAAGAACTAAGAAGTGTAGAACCCACTCAGCTGGAAGCGCCAATCTTTACCTCTATTTACTTAATAAAAATGGTGGTGCTATCCTTTTTTTCTCCCACAAAAAGCATATAGACAAAACTGACAGACACAAACATCCTGCTGCATAGAGAAAACATATTCTCACATCATGACTAAGCTTAAGAAACCATGATTTGAAGTGTGGATAGTCGCAGATGGTTTTTTCACTTAAAGCATACCATAAAAGCTTTCAAATTCCATATCCTGCTGAAGGACTATTTTCTGACTTAAAGAACACCTTTAAATGCCAAATAAAGATCTTCATGCCCAAGAAAAATTAAGATTTATGCAAAACCTCGTCTGCATTCCTTCCCATGGTCTCTTTAGCCTAAAGAAATTAAATGATGAAATGTTCCTGCAAAACCTCTCCTGTGAATTCATATTTAACATGGGCTCTTTAGCCTCAGGGAAAATCAAAAGAAAAGAAAGCAGAAGGGAGAAAAATTTCCCTTGTAGGAGATAGGTATATCAATCATTTGATCTATGTTTTCTTCCGAAAAAGCATTCCCCTGTGAAAGAGGGGGGATTCAGGGCATTTTAATTTTTTGTACATCTGTTCTTTTCCTGATCACGAGTTTCTTGTTTTTTTATGACTTTCTTGTTTCCCATTATAATCACTCCATACTATTTGTAGATTTCATGGACGTTTGGGACCAATCTCCTCCAGAGTACGAGAAATTCTTTTAAGCTGTTTTTGGTGTTGCGCTTCCTTCTACATGGACAACCTGGTCATGCAATCTATTATTCTCCCTCTGGTTGTTAACAGAGGCTGGCTCATAATGTACAGATTTTATAGTGACTAGTACTAGTTGCTAAAGTTGATGGTCATAATAACATTTTTTTGTATCTTAAACTGCCATCCTTTCTGATCTTTATATATCAGCCTTGATTTTTTTAATATTGAGGATCAAATTGACGTTTTTAACATGGTGAATCAGGAGATTTTGGGATGCACAGCATCATTCTATGTATATATTTTGACAATCACAAAACCAATTTTGCCTTTCAAGTAGATAAGCCACATTTCCTCTGCTACGTTTGTCTTTACCATCTCACATATTTGACAAGCACATCAATATGTGTAAATGGTCCACATTACTCTAATAGACAATTAGGCGTCCCTGGAGTGGGATCATCACCTCAGGTGAATGGGTGCTGCTTATGCCTTGTATGCTTGAGTTCCATGCTTGCATATTTCCGTACATGATGATTGCAAACAGTCCAAGCTTTGAAGCAAGATTCAATCACATGATGTACTTACTGTGCTCTAGATTTGTAAATCCACCAACCAAAAATGAGCTCTGCTAGGTTGAGAATGAACCACTGAACACTTGGTAAGAAGACAAAGGAGGAAGGAGGCAAAGGACGTGATGTCATTTGGTGTAGCATGCAGTGGCATTGATGGCATGCCATAAACCATGATTACCTTGATGAGAGGGTACTAGACTACCATTGATAAAAACCACTTACAAAATACTTCTACAAATTATGAAAAATCTTAACAATCACTGGAATACCTATATTAATATTTAAGGTGTGCATATCTTTTTGTATGTGAATATGTATTGTAGCCTGCGGTGAAGTATAGAGGTAGGGAATGCAGAATCGGCTGATCTGGATCGAGATTGGCTGATTATGTACTGGATCGGCCTTGGCTGATCCGATTCCAAGGGGGAACCCTTTGGATCAGTGAAATTCCAACCAAATTGGACCTAACTGAATCAGTCTGGATCGGCCAATCCGGCCGATTCTGACACACAAATTATATATATATATATATATATATATGTAGTGTCATATATATATATATAGTTATATACATTAACCATATATATGTATATATTATTATTGTATCTACATTAATGTATGTAAAACTGTTTACATTCATCGTCATTTATATATATTAACTATATATATCTACATCTTATTATTGTATTTACATTAATATAGGGTTGTATGCACATTAACACACATATATACATATAAAGTGTTCATTTTTATGATATATATATTATAAAGATATAATATTAATTATCGCTGTACATTTAAGAGATGTATGTGATTACATATATATTGTATGCACATACGAATGTGTAATTTATATGATTACATATATCATAACCACATATGTATAAACAAATGAGATCTGTGCCTTTGCTTTGTATAACCACATATTGTACCCGCACATTGAAGAATTTAGGGCCTCAAGCTCCATATTCCAACACTGTTCAATTGTGATAGATGTATAATGTATACGTTTATAAGGATATACATATCAATTATGTTTGTACATTAATATGATATGTGTATATCTATATGATTAAATATGTATTGTGTATATATATAGATATGAATGTGTAAATTTATATGTATGATTACATATATCATCATCATCATCAGAGCCTTGTCCCATTATTTGGGGTCCGCTACATGAATCCTTTTCCGCCAAAGATTTCTATCAAGTGTTACATTCGTGTTTAAACTTAAGAAGTCAAAGTCCTTCCTAATAACATCATACCATCTCATTTTAGGCCTTCCCCTTGCTCTTTTACTGCCATCCACTAAGATTTGGTCACATCTTGTAACTGGGGCCGAGTTAAGGCGATGGTGCACTATGATTACATATATATATATATATATATATATATATATATATATATATATATATAGACACTTTTCCTGACTTTTTCTGAATTTACATGATTTTTATTCTGATTTTTCCTATGTTTTTCTCCAGCCAATCCGGTTGATCCGATCCTTTTTCCCATGGATAGAATGGCATTAGGGTCCGGTTTTATGCTTTCTCTCTAGTTACTTGTTAGGATAGTCAGGTTATTTATCCCTGTTATGAGGGGTATCATTTTTGTCTCCATTTGTAATCTCTTTGTTTGGACTGCCCTATTATTAAAATAAGCACATTGTAAGGAGCATGGATGGCAGAGTCGGATCAGGGTGTTGGATCCATAGATGGCAGAGTCGGATCGGGGTGTTGGATCGAACACAGTCGACCCCGATCCGAGTTGGGTTGGATCGCAGGATCTGCCCGATTCCATGGGAATCTGGCCGATCCTGGATCGGCCAAGTTAAAAAATGAAGAAAAAATGTGAAAAATGAAGGAAAAATTAGAGAAAATTCTTAAAAAACATATAATAATAGAACATTTTGGGTATATCCATAGTGTAGTTGCACATATGTTCATATTACAATACAGAGCAACGATAAGTAAATGTGATATTTGTAGTTTCATTTACTTAAGATATTACATGTAAATAAGGAAGTAACCCCCATTTGAATCCAATAAAAATATCAAAAAAATCATATCTCTTACAAATAAAAAGTCAACTATCTTACAAATAAAAAGTCAACTCTCCCATCCAAGAAGAAAATCGTGATTTCGGTGGTTCCATCAAAATAATGACTTTCTAATCTTTCATAATTTAACATATATAAAAATTTCATAATTCAAATAAACCTAATAGAATACTAAAAATCTAAAGTTCGATAAAAAAAGTCAAACGTGCATATGACTTCTCCAAAGGAGCCACTCTCCTACTGACAGTACTTAGTTTGCTTGAGACCTCTCAGGATTTAGTCAAACCTAAACTATCATCACCCAAACTTATGAGAATTGTCACTTTCTAGTTCTTTCTAATTAGAAAGTGAAAAATCTCATGAGTTTAGGTGATGATAGCTTAGATTTGACCAAATCCTGAGATGTCTCAAGCAGACACTGTGTTGTCAGTAGGAGAGTGGCTCCCTTAGATAAGCCATATATATGTTTGACTTTTTTTATCAGACTTTAGATTTTTAGTATTCTATTGGGTTTATTTGAATTATGAAATTTTTAGATATGCTAAATTATGAAAGATTAGAAAGTCGCTATTTTGATGGAACCACCGAAATCACGATTTTCTTCTTGGATGAGAGAGTTGACTTTTTATTTGTAAGAGATGATTTTTCTGATATTTTTATTGGATTCAAATATGGGGTACTTCTTTATTTACATGTAATATCTTACTTAAATGATGCTCAAGAAAATAAGGTAAGTGGAGGGGATCAGACGCACCTAAGGTAAGCTGAGGGAATCGGGCTACATCACATGGAATCGAGGTGCAATTGGATGGAATCGGACTGGATCGGCCCGATCCAGTCTGATTCAGCTCGATCCACCTCGATCCCACCTTACATCGTGGGTGGGTCGTCGTTTCCTCCCCAAATCGGGTTGCCATAGGCTGATTCTGACCCTAGTCGGCTGATTTCGACCCGAATCGACCGACTTTGCCATCCATGGCTGGATCGGACCCAGTCGACCCCGATCCGAGTCGGGCCGGATCCTGATTCCATGGGAATCTGGCCGATCCTGGATCGTCCAAGTTAAAAAATGAAGAAAAAATCAGAGAAAATTCTTTAAAAACATATAATAATTGAACATTTTGGGTATATCCATAGTCTAGTTGCACATATATTCATATTACAATACAGAGCAACGATAATTATGATACCTTATTTACCTGAACATCATTTAAGTAAATGTTATATTTGTAGTTTCATTTACTTAAGATCAGGGTTTGGCGCATCGGAGTGAATCGGCCTGATTCGGGCGAATCGCATCGGATCACAAGAAACCCGATGCGCGATTCGAGTCGATGCGCCCGGATCCTGTTAGTCAGGCGAATCGAATCCGATACTGGCGCATCGGGTTTGATTCGGCCGACACCCTTAAGGGTGTCGACCGATGCGCTGCGAAAGGGACTATATAGTCCCGATTCGCAGCGCAGCAGGCCGGACTCCCCTTTCTCCCCTCCCCCCCCCCGTTTTCAATTTTTTCCAAGAAAAAACCCTTGATCTGCATGCCAGTCCACAAGTGGAGGCTTCCTAGCATCCATTTGGAGGTGGATTTGGAGGCATTCAAGCCTTGTTCTTCAAGTTTTTTTGGAGTTTCTACATGGGTTTGAAGGTAACCACCATATTCCTTCATGTTTTTGTTTTTTTCTTGGTGTATGGCTTAGATCTTGTTGGGAAATGATGTTGCAAGTGATTGGTGTACACTTGCAACCATTTCTCATCAAGATCTACAAGTTTTTCATGTAGATTTGAAGATTTTTCCTAATTTATGAAAAATTTAAAAAAATTTTAAAAAATTTTTGAACAACAAAAAATTGATAGGAAGGTGTTGTATAAGTTCTATATCATGGTTAGAACTTGATTCCATAAGAAGTTGAGCTATAATTAATTTATGTTCCCACATAATTAATAATTATTTTAAAATTAAAAAAATAAATAAAACTTGAATTTACAGAAAATGCCTATAGAGGTGTGAATGTATTTGTATGATCATGTGATTCATGTCTATGAAAAAATTTATCATATAACAACACTTTCTTTTAGTGTTAAAATTCTGAAATTTTAATTAATTTACTGTTAATATATTTAATTTTTATTTGTCCCTCTAGATGGCACCGAAGAAGGGCTCTGATGATATTGAGTGGTACCATGGCGTCATGTTGGGCAGTAGACACAACTTTAAGTGCAATTATTGTAGCTTTACGGGACAAGGAGGTGGCATCTCCCGTTTGAAGAAGCACCTTGCAGGTGGTCGACTAGTAGACTACCATGACGTGCAGGGCTGTAAAATGGTGCCAAGTGAAGTTAAGAAGCTTATGATTGAACACCGTAAACATGTTCGAGCAGAGACAGCAAGAAAGAGGGCAGATAAGGAGATACAAGTGAGGATCATATCAGGAAGGGAACGAGATGAAGACATTGAGGATGAAGTAGAAATGTATGCAGAATATGTGTCTGATCCTGATGTGCAGGAAAGGCGAGCCAGAGCACAGAGCAGGGCCGAGGCATGGGAAGGTGAACAAAGGGTAGCCCACAGAGTAAGTTTTCAGGGAGCTCAGCATGAGGTTGGCAGTGGCAGTGGCTCAGCGGTAGGGGGCGCTGGCGGAACTCAGTCCTGTCGATTTTCAAATGTGGGTGATTATTTCACTCGGCCCCCTCCCACACAAACACAACTACCAGAACAAGGAAGGCATAGCAAGAGACCCACAGGTGTGCAAATAGAGGACATGGACCCTTATGTGTATCCTAGGGAGCATGGCAAGCAGACTAGGATTGAGGATGCGTACAACCAGCAGGGGCCAAAATACAAGGTCGGTCGAGCAATTACAAAGTGGTGGTACCATACAGGGTTACCATTCAATGCAGCAAACAGTCCTTATTACAAAACTGCAATACAGGAGGTTCAACGTGGAGGGCTACATGTGCAGCCTCCTACAGCTAGGGACTTGGCTGGGAAATATCTTCAGGATGAAGTTAATGAGATCAAGTCTAATATTGACAGTTTTAAGAAGAAATGGGAGAAGTATAGTGTCACATTGATGTGTGATGGTTGGTCAGGCATCACCAGGAGCAGCCTGATCAACTTCCTCGTGTATTGTGATAGACAAGTCTTCTATCACAAATCTGTGGACGCATCCGATAGAGTACACAACTATGAATACATTTTGAGTTTGATGCGGGAGGTTGTTGAGGAGATTGGTGAGCAATACATTGTGCAGGTGGTGATGGATTATGGATCTGCCTACAAAAAAGCAGGGCAAGAGTTGATGAAGATTTATCCTCATCTTTATTGGACCCCATGTGCTGCCCATTGTGTTGATTTAATGCTGAAAGAGATTGGGACACTGCAACCCGTGAAAATGGTGGTGGATGCAGGGCAGAAGATTACACGCTTCATCTACAATCATCATGTTGTGTTGGCGTGGATGAGAGAGTCCACTGGTGGAGAGTTGTTGAGGCCTGCTGTCACCCGCTTTGCAACAAATTTTGTGGCATTACAAAGCCTATTGAAGCACAAGGATGGATTGAAACGTATTTTCAGGGGTGATAAATGGTTGCAAACCAATTTTGCTGGAACAACGGATGGAAAAGAGGTGGAAGGCATCGTCAACAGCTCAAATTTTTGGGATTGAGTGTTTAAGCTGGTTCAGATCATTGAACCTCTATATGAGTTATTGAGGGTGGTTGATGGGGATAGGAAACCTTCTATTGGATTGGTGTACGCAAAGCTTGAAGCCGCAAAGAAGAAGATCCGTGATGTCTCACCTCGGTATGCAAACTTGGTCCTGGATGTTGTTGAGGATAGATGAGACCGGCAGATGAGTAGAGATCTACATATGGCGGGTAAGGAAATTGTTCATATATTTGTAATGCACTAAGTATTAATGTATTTTACAACCATTGATATTTTATACGTCAATTGCAGCATATTATCTCCACCCTGCATACCATTACGCACACGAGCTGGCATATGAGGATGAATTGACGGCTGCTTTTACAAGGGTTGTTGAAAGATTGTCAATAAGTCCTGTGCAAGCGGCAGATGCCATTGATGAGGCAAGTATAGGATTATCAACTTCCATCCAAACAAATACTTGAATTTCATATGTATGATGATCAATTTAATAAATGCAGATGAAGAGCTTTCGGGAGACTATTGGGGGCTTTGCTGAGCCATCTGCCATTGCTGGTCGAGAGCGTGTAGAGGGCGGTAATATGCTTCCCCTTTCATTTTTTGTCATTGCAACTTGATGGTTGAGGACTGATTGACTTAATTGAATTTGGTTGCAGTTGATTGGTGGTTCAACTTTGGGCATACTGCGCCAACATTGAGAAAAGTTGTAGTGAAGATCTTATCGCAGACTTCCTCATCTAGTGGATGTGAGAGGAACTGGAGTACGTTTGCATTGATACACAGCAAAGTGCGGAATCGATTGTCATATAGGCGCTTGGACCAATTGGTGTACGTCCACTACAATATGAGGTTGAGGGTCAAACATCTAACAGAAGATCCAAAGCAACGTGGGGACGTAGAGTGGGATCCTGTTGACATTGGGTTCCTACGAGATGAAGAAGACCCAATGGTTGCATGGGTTGCACGAGCAACAACAGAGCGGGGGGAGTATGTGTTAGATGAGGAGGCAGATGATCCTGAAGATCCACCTCGCCCTAACACTTTCCTGGCAAGGGCAGTAGCAGAAGCAACAGCAGAGGAGGAGGGAGATCATGGGAATGTGGGATAGCCATACTCCCCTCGTTATGAGATGGATCCAGAGGCTGAGGTGGATCTTCTTGGGGACATAGAACTAGAGCATGTTGAGCGTACTATAGGTGGGAGAGTAATTTCTTTCTTTCATCTTACATATTTTATCAATTACATTTATGCTAATGTATCATGTTGGGGGCTATTACAGGTGGAGGACATGGTGATGATGATGATGATCATTTTGAGAGGTTAATGGAAGGCCTCCCCCGCATACAATCTAGAAGGAGAGGGTCATCTACCCAGGATGCCCCTCCCTCACAATCTACTTGGGCTCCCACATCATCTCAATTGGAAAAAGGGAAGCAAATAGCTCAAGAATCTCGCCGAAAAAAAACTGGTGCAACAGAGTCCCGGCCAACTAAAGGAGTTGTTATACGAGAGCCACCTCCTCCCCCAGTACAAAAAAAGAAGAGTTGGTTTTCTGGTTGGGGATCCAAGAAAGGCAAGAAAGGTGCTACCCTTGTTGAAGATCCACTTGACATTGCCGATGCAAAGACTTTAGATCCAAATGCAGAGGATGACACACCGTCTCCGTTGGATTCACCCCGATTGCCCAATAGCGCCTCCCATGATTCGATGACTACTGGTAGGTCATCATTTTGTATTGCACATTACCTCAAATATATTTGTATTTGTGCTAACCTATCTTAAAATCATATTGCATTTACAGGTGGTTCTTCTTCAGATGTTGGAGGTGACGGTGGTGGTAACGGTGGAGGTGGTGACGGTGGTCAGGGAGGAGGAGATGGTGACAGTGGTCAGGGAGGAGCATGGATGGCAGAGTCGGGTCGGCTGGGTGAGTCGGACCAGCCGACCCCGACTCGGGTCGGTGGAGTCGGCCGACTCCAATGGAGTCCTGGCCAACCCAGGGTCGGCCAGTAAAATTTTTTTTTTAAAAATGAAAAAAAATCAGGAAAAATCCAAAAAAAACACAAAAATCAGGAAAAATAAAAAAAAATCAGTAAATTATTTAAAAAAAATATAGTAATAACATTTTGGGTATATCTATAGTCTAGTTACACATATGTTCATATTACAATACAGAGCAACGGTAACTATGATGCCTATTACCTGAATATCATTTAAGTAAATGTTATAATTTGTTGTTTCATTACTTAAGATATTACATGTAAATAAGGAAGTACCCCCCATTTGAATCCATAAAAATATCAAAAAATCATATCTCTTACCAATAAAAAGTCAACTCCCCATCGAAGAAGAAAATCGCGATTTCGATGATTTTAGCGAAATGCTAACTTTCTAATCTCTCATAATTGGTCTATCTAAAAATTTGATAATTCAAATAACCATATGGAACACAAAAATTCAAAGTCCGATAAAAAAGTCAAACATGCATATGACTTCTCCAAGGGAGTCACTCCCTACTGACAACACTTAGTCTGCTTGAGAGCTCTCAAGATTTGGTCACCTAAGGTAATATCACCTAAACTCATGAAAATTTTCACTTTCTAATTGAAAAAGCTTAGAAAGTGACAATTCTCATGACTTTGAGTGGTGATAATTTAGGTTTGACCAAATCCTGAGAGGTCTCAAGCAGACTAAGTGCTGTCAGTAGGAGAGTGGCTCCCTTGGAGAAGTCATATGTACGTTTGACTTTTTTTACCGGACTTTGAATTTTTAGTGTTCCATATGGTTTATTTGAATTATCAAATTTTTAGATTGACCAAATTATGAGAGATTAGAAAGTTAGCATTTCGCTAAAATCATCGAAATCGCGATTTTCTTCTTCGATGGGAGAGTTGACTTTTTTGGTAAGAGATATGATTTTTTTGATATTTTTATTGGATTCAAATGGGGGGTACTTCCTTATTTACATGTAATATCTTAAGTAAATGAAACAATAAATTATAACATTTACTTAAATGATATTCAGGTAAATAAGGAGATCCTGAACCCCTAACCGAAGAGGATCCTGAAGATAACCTGAGAGAATCGGTGCACCACATACAGACCACTTGGAGTCGGGTGGAGTCGGCGGAGTCGGGGTAGTCGGGTCGCGGAGTCGCGCGACCCCGGCGGATCCGGCCCGACTACCGGGACTCCGCGGATCCTGGCCAGTTCCCCCGCCAACTCGGGTCGCTGGCCGCCGACCCGACCCGACTCGCCCGACTCCGACCCGACCCGCGCGATTTTGCCATCCTTGGGGAGGAGGAGGTGGTGGGATGGCATTCACAGAGGAGCAATTTTTTCGGGGTGCAACCCAGATACTATAGTGCCCCAATGCGGTACAATAGAAGGCAGAAGTTTAGACCTGGCGGTCGTGGAGGAGGTAGTCCAGTGGATTCCCATAGCTATGACACTATGATATCAGACTTCGAGAGGATGAGTACACAAGAGTCTGTTGGATCCTATGGCGGCCATAGCTATCACCCCCGAGTCCACTAGCACAGACTACTCTAGTGGGTACGGACCGTATAGTGGGTACACTGCCACAGCAGGCTACCTTGGTCCATCTTCGTATATGTATCCTCCTGCATTTTCTGTTCCTGTTCTAGTTCAAATTTTTGCTCCTGTGGAGGATGTACAGATGACACAACTGAATGTAGTCCGTCCTGGCTGCCAGGTGTGGGACTATTATCTCAGTCAGTTCGACAGAGATACCATACCATGATGACATGGGATGAGTATCGTAGTTTTGTGTCTCAAACAAAAGGTCATCACATCTTGGAGAGCTTCCCTCAGAGTCAGGTGAGTCGAGCGTGCCTAGCCAATCCCAATGGAATGCATATGATCCATATCAGCAAGGGTATTGGGGATATTAGAGTAAGTCATTGTATTCTGTATTGGAATTTAGAGTTTGATAGTTGTATTCACTTTGTGCAATGTAAATATCTTTCTATTAATGAGTTTCAATTTATTTTCACTCTTCTAATGGTTTTTTTGATTGAAAATAAATGTTTGTATAGCAATTACATGATATAAATCTCATCGAATATGATAAAACACATTTACAAGAGGCCTAAACCAGACAATTATTCAAAAAAGGCCAGATTCAAGGGAATCGGCCAAGAAATGGGCCAAAAACCATGTTTCTGGCCCCATCCATGCAAACCGAATCGGTTCGATTCGGGCGAATCGAACTGAATCAGGCAAAACCCGATTCGGCCCGAATCGCCGATGCGCCAAACCTTGCTTAAGATATTACATGTAAATAAGGAAGTTTTGTAGTTTCATTTACTCTAGATATTACATGTAAATAAGGAAGTACCCCCCATTTGAATCTAATAAAAATATAAAAAAAAATCATATCTCTTACAAATAAAAAGTCAACTCTACCATCCAAGAAGAAAATCGCGATTTCGGTGGTTCCATCAAAATAATGACTTTCTAATCTTTCGTAATTTGACATATCTAAAAATTTATAATTCAAATAAACCCAATAGAATACTAAAAATCTAAAGTCCGGTAAAAAAAGTCAAACGTGCATATAACTTCTCTAAGGGAGCCACTCTCTTACTGACAGTACTTGGTCTGCTTGAGACCTCTTAGGATTTAGTCAAACCTAAACTATCATCACCTAAACTCACGAGAATTTTGATTTTTTTACCGGACTTTAGATTTTTAGTATTCTATTGGGTTTATTTGAATTATGAAATTTTTAGATATGTCAAATTATGAAAGATTAGAAAGTCGCTATTTCGATGGAACTACCGAAATCGCGATTTTCTTCTTGGATGGGAGAGTTGACTTTTTATTTGTAAGAGATATGATTTTTTTTGATATTTTTATTAGATTCAAATGGGGAGTACTTCCTTATTTACATGTAATATCTTAAGTAAATGAAACTACAAATATAAGATGTAATATCTTAAGTAAATGAAACTACAAATATAACATTTACTTAAATGATGTTCAGGTAAATAATGTAAGTGTGGAGGGGATCGGACGTACCTAAGGTAAGCTGAGGGAATCGGGCTACATCATATGAAATCGAGGTGGAATCGGATGGAATCGGACTGGATCGGCCCGATTCAGTCCGATTCTGCTCTATCCACCCTGATCCCACCTAGGCCGATTCCGACCCTAGTCGGCCAATTCCGACCCGGATCGGCCGACTTTGCCATCCATGAGTAAGGAGAGACCGCTGGGCTTCTATGGCCGAGGTTACTCCCTTTCCTCTCTTCTTCTTGCGCTCTCCAATTTTCAATCTGTTCTTGCTCTGAAAATGATTGAAAATTATCATGTGTGAAGGTATATTTAGCATGCTCTCAGTCCCAAATAGGAAAGACAAAATCTATCATTCTCGAGAATCACACATGCCTTGCTTTTGCCCCAGGTCTGCACTTCTTTTGCCCTACAACATGGTTCTCATGTGCAGGATAATGAATGCAAGAGAAGGGAGAAAATTGATATTCTAAAGAGGGGTAATATTGAAACGGCCCCTTGTGTGCACAAGCAAGGCTCAGGGAGGAGTGGGTCTTATTTCCTTTGTGTGCTTTTAATTGTGCCATGATGGTTATATGATTGATGAAATTAAGAGATGACTCTGTTGCTATTTGGAAAAGGATTGTCAAGATATGTACTTTAGAGGTAAAGGGAGGTGGAATATTAATCCCAACAACTGGAGCACTTTCTCTTCAATTTGGATATTTATTTTGCAACTTGAGAACATCTTCAAGGCATTTATAGTTTGTAAGGTGGGCAAGGCAACCATTTTCTCTTTTGGGCAGACCCATGGTGTTTGGATGTACCTTGAGCTCAGTTGTTTGAGAACATCTACAATATCTCTTTGTTGACCTTTATATATTGGCAAGGTGGCATGGGAAGCTGGGTCATTTAACTTAGAAGAAATCTCACTGATAGAGGGGGGCTTTGGAGTATCTTCACTTGCAGAACTTCTTCTGTGAAATCAACCTACACTACCAGCAGGAGGATGAAAGGTGCGCGGAATTATCTAAAGCAGTAATCTAGAAGGGGGGTTGAATAGATTACTACCAATTAAAAGCACTCTGACCTTCTTTTCGATCCAACACTGACTTATTGAAAACTTAGATAGACATGTATTGAAATCGAACTATGGTGTGTGTGCAAGTTGTGATTAGAAACTAAGCAACTTATCTAGCGTGTGAATAATCAACGTGCCTACCAAATATCTACCATGAAAACGTGCAAACAATAGGACACGAAGATTTAAGGTGGTTCGGAGTTCACAACTTGTGTATCCTACATCCACCGTCCACACACACACGCAGAACGACTGCTTATCAGCGAGTTCAACTCTACAAACACACACTCATGTTGTCTGATGCAAACACGCAATCAGAACAACACCACACACGTGAATCAAGCACAAGAGACGCTTGAACCACTGCCACACACACAGAGTAGTGAAAAGTATGGAAGGAGAAGAGTTCTGAGAAGTAGAAACAAATCCTGATGAAGAACTCTTCGTGGTGGTCGTCCAGAAGAACTCCAAGCTTCAACTTGATGATTATCAGATGATGTAGAAGCTTGAACCGTGGACGAACCGACTTCAACTCCGCTCGTGAGATGGATCTTCCTTGAACTGGACGGAGAGTTGAAGCAGAGCAGCAGAGAGAAGCTTTTCTTCTGACCTTTGGTTAGGGTTTTGGTATTGTGGCTTCTTGCTGCGAAAATACCTTCATATGGTCTATATATATGGGTGTCTAAGTATGGAGAGTCGTGTTTAAAGGGATCACCCTAATATAGAACATATCACAATCACGTTTCTGACTTTTCTCTTCGTCTGTCGACAGGTGATTTATAGCTGTCGACACCTACTGCAAACTTCTGGTTTCCAGAACCATGCTAGTTCCTGGAAGACTGGATCTGCCGACAGGCGATTTGCTGGCTGTCGACAGGCATCCTGTATCTATCGACAGGTGCATCTCATCTGTCGACACATATTTCCGTAAATGTGTTTCCAGTAGCCTGTTTGTTCTGGATTGGTCTATCTGTCGACACATGCCTTGGGGGCTGTCGACACATGACCACTTGAAGTGTATTTCTTGGTCTTTTGCACTTGACTTTGGTTGATTGTCATGTGTGCATTCACACCTACATCAAAAGACATTTTATGTGAGATATAATGGATACATGAATAGTCATAGAAGCACTATTTTCATTTGTTCATTTCTTTCATGTCTTTGTCATATTTATCATGTTTTCAACATCAATGTAACATTAATTATGTTAAACATCATCAAAAATATTATTGTAACCCAACAAAGGATTTCAGGTCATGGAGATGGAAAAGTGTGGTAATTTCTCATTCTAGTCTTGCATAAGAATGCTTACTGGTGGAGGAATTTGGTGGTACATCATTGTCTGGAATAAGAGGCTGCCAGCCAAGATTAACTTCTTCATGTTGAAGATTGGTAATAGAAGGCTGTTGAGTGCAAATAGAATAAAAAAATTCATGAACATTGATGATGATAAATGCATTTTCTGTGGTCTATTATGAGAAGAGATACATCACTTGTTCAGCAATTTTGACATAATAAGCGTTCTATGAGAAATCATTCGCAGGTGTTTTCAAATCTAATATGTTGAGGTGGTGGTCTTAAAATTGGCCATGACCTGCTGATAAGGAGACTTGGGGTGCTTTTCTTGCAGCTATACTGAATACTCTGGGCAATTTGGACACAAGTGAAATGTAGAAAATTCACATACCTTATCTAAACCTTTGACACCGGCAGAAGGGCATTCCATCTTACAGAAGATTGGTGTGCCAGTGCTACCCATAAGGAGGGGATGGTCTGCCATAGATTATTTTTCTGCTTGGAAGGACTTTCATTGTTGGACTCCTTTTTCGGCCCAATCATCTCAATAGGGTGGATTCATGGAAAATGAATTGGACCTGCGTAAGGATCTCCCTCTGTCAAGTCTGATCCAATCTGGATTGGATCAGCTGATCTGCCGGATTTTTGTTTTGAAAAAGTCATAAAAAATCAAGAAAAAAATAAAAAGGGTAAGTAAGAGGTAGTCAAAGAAGATCTTTTCTTCTTCTTCCTCTTCGTCTCCTTCTACATCCATCCCATGAAAGGGAATAAAAAAGGAAACCCACTTTTAAGGCACCCCCTCCCCCCTTTAAGTGCCGCCTTTTCTCCCCCTTTACTACCACCCTCTTTAACACCCCTCCCCCTTTTAACCATTTATTTCCTAAATGGGAAAAGGAAAAAGGGTGTGGGGGAGGAGTAAAGGGGGGATGGGGATGTAAACCCCACCTTCTCCCTTTTCATATGCCCCCCTTTCCCATGCATTAAAGGGGGGAAAAGGGGAAGGGGGCACGCATGGAAAAGTGAAAGGGCAAAAATGGGGTGGGCGCATGGGTCCGGAAGGGGGGGGGGTTGAAATTGAATCTGAGCAAACAAATTGGCTGGATCGGCCTGGGATTGACTGGATGGTCCTGACTCCTGATCCGAACCAATTCTGGCCGATCTGGCCATCATCTGGTTGATCCAGGGGGCTACCCCCTGGAATGGCATCGCCCTAGCGTGATCTGACAGGAATCGGCCAATCCTGATCTGGGTTGGCTGAATTTGCACATTGTGTGGATCAGCAGAAGTTTTGAGTCCTCTGTTTCATGTGTTGTTTGTGTATTTTCTTTTGCTTTTTTCTGTTTTGCCTCTGCCTATCTGGGAGATTCTTTGTATATACTTATTTCAATGAATAGTAATCTTCATGGCTACTAGTATCTAAAGACTTCAAACAGGGTATCATTTGTTTTGGTCAACCAGGAGGCCAAGGATGTCTGCTTGTCGACACACGTTATATGTTGAGATATAAGGTCCAAATCAGAAGTCTTTGCAACCAGAGTGATTTTGTAGCCTGAGATCTTCTATCCACTCCATCACAGGCAATGTGAGTTAGGAAGGCTTCAGATTTGAAGGTGGGTGTTGCCTGGTTATTGAGGAAAACAGTGAAAAAGGGGAAGGGAAAATTACAGAAAAGAGCAGAAGAACTTTCAAAGTAACTAATAAAGGCACTCTGAGTTTAAAAGTTAAGGCCACTCTAAATTCTTTCATTTTAATATATTGGCGGTACTATCCACTTTTTTTAAAAAAAGCCCACTCTAAAATATATGAAAAAGACACTTCTAATGAATTTCATATCTATTAGGAGCCAAAAGACACTATTTGTCTAACTAATACTGAAAATTTCTCCATTGTTTCATGGAAGCAAATTTCTTATCTGAATCTATATAGTATAATTTTTAACATACCAAAGTAAACTGGAAGAAAAAGATGATTATGAGATTGGCTATGATCACTGTATAAAATTAATGTATTTACATCATTGTTAAAAGGAAAGGTACCCAGGTAACATATACTATATTCATGCATATCATTTTTATTTTACATTGTAGTGTATGTGTCATTGCATGCTAACCTGATATGGCTTGGACGGACTGAGATGACATTGGGGATGCAAATAGCAAGAAATTTCCTGTTTCAGATATTCTGTGAAAGAGAAATGCTAGCTTCATGTTGGAACGGATAGTAGTTACCCATGCGGACCCCACTCAGCAGGGGCATTAAATGCTCCTTAAATGTTCTTCCACTATCCTAGTAGAGCATTAAAATATCATTCATGGATGGCAAGATTGGAATCGGGCTTTGGATCGGCCATGGCTGATCCCAATCTGAAACGGGCGGGAATCAGCCAGAATCGGCCGGAACCAGCCGGATCGGCCATGGCCGATCCGATCCAGAATCGGCCGATTCCGATCCGATTTGGCCGATTTTACCATCCATGATATCATTCCCCATAAAGTTATTTGTCACCCTTAATCTGCTAAGGGTGACAATTGAGTTAACGGTGACAAAGAACTAACTAAAGGGGACAAATAGAGATATCCCAAATAGGAACATTAAATGCTGTTGCATCGTTCCCTATAAAGTTATTTGTCACTATTTAAAGCCTGAACTCAAGTTTCTATATATGGAGAGACGATCCAATGGGTAAACTCGCTCTAATGCCATGTTAAAGGTCGGAACTCTACCCCAAAACCTAAGCATTGAGTTGAGGGAATCCTCTACATATATAAAGGTTAAAAACTCCTATGGATTTCCAATATGGGACTAAATGACAACAGTCACCTTTAACCCGCTAAGGGTGACAATGACAAACAACAAACTAAGGGGGACACATAGCTATACTCCTACATCATTCCAAACAGGAACATTAAATGCTCTTACATCGTTCCCCATAAAGTTATTTGTCACCCCTTAACCCGCTAAGGAATGTGGATCTGCATAAAAAAGGGAAAGAACACATACATGGCCCAATGACATTTCGCACGGCGATTCCAACAGGGCATTTCTAGCTGGCTATACAGGTAATAAGCATTTTTCTCTGTGAAAAGATATAAAATTCATATCATATAAGTATATAATTTCCTTTTTTGAAATTCCTTGAGGTCATTATTCATGGTCTGCCTCTTACTGATTTGAAATTCAAGATGGGTGTCCTTGTTAGATGCTTTAAACTCGGAGTGCCCTTCTTGGATATTTTTGAAAATTCTTGCCCTTTTTAGCAATTTTCCCAGAAAGGAAAGGGGTCCAGACTAGAAGGTTCCCTGGAAACAGATGTAATCAGTTGCAGCATAGAATACTTTACACATGGAAAACTCCATAGTCAAACGTGTCAAACACTGGAAAAGCCTGAGTCATTTGGAAATCTGGATGATCAGCATAAGTTTGATTGATTCTTAGTTGACTCACATGGAAGATGGAACACTCATAATGACCCATGTAATTCATCTGTCCTCCTCCCCCATCCCAAGGCCTCAGCCACTGTGGTTCACAAAAAATCTTGAAAAACCCAGCTCACCCAGGTTCAGACATTGGTGACCTTCCTAACCTCTCCATGCATACCGACTGGGCCACTGCCCATCAGTTCCATCTGTCCTATTGCATGCTGAAACTTGTGGCAACAGCAAGAAAACAAAAAAGGAAAATAAGATAAAGAAAACAATAAATCTAAAGGAAAGTACTGAATACTACATAACACTTGTTGGGGGAGAGAGGTGAAGAAAATGACAAAGCAGCCAGCTTAGAGGTTAACAGATCAAAGCCTCAAACTAGATTAACATGTGGTTGATGCCAACAAGTTCTATTTGGATAGAGAAAAAAGGGGGGTGGGGGGTGGAGAATAAACCAGCCAGATTTATACCCTAGACTTGGCAACTCAAAGTTCAAGTATTGGCTTGACTTGTCCAGTTCTGAGAGGTGAATTGCAATTCTGGACTTCTGTGGAAGTTTCAGGAATTGTTTAAAGTTCTAAGGCTTACTCTTAAATTCTGAGTTACTTATTTGTTAAGGGATTTTTTTATAATATAGTTACTTATTTGTTAAAGGTCTTTTTTAATATAAAGTACTACTTCAAAGTTCATGTACAAGTCATATTACCTCCGTCATGCCATTATCTCCCATGCTGGAGCTGTTGCAAAATGGATGCTTACTTTTTCCAGAAAATAATGTGAAATGGAGCTGGTGTTGAAGATTCAAATTAGCATAATATTGAGACTTTCCGGGTTATTTCAATGCATATGATTCTGAATGAGGGAGTAGAAGGAAGGAATAAGGACAATGAGAACAGCTGGGTAATACTGGTATTGTTTTAACCGGCTTTCAAGTTGGTAGTCTCCCATATTAGTTACTTGATCTGTTTCATACTTCAGAGACTTCTCTAGCACAAAAGTGGAATGTTCTTGTAGTGTCCAGAGCATTATAGTATTTACTGAGCATTTGATGGAATTTTTGATCCATTTACCATTGTGCTAAGTTGAACAGGGATATAATTGAAGCCCTTAAATCATGTTCTAGACCTGTTTAGGTTTCTTGAACTGGACAAGTCTGGTAGTGTGTACCCAGGCTAAGAGTTCAACCTTCAAGTGCTTCCTCTTGCCAATTACATAATATATCAAGCTACTCTTATGTTACATCCATAAAATTTTCTTTCATTCAAGCCACTGGCAGGGGCTTCCCTGCGCCCCTAATTCACGTTGGGCGTGTTCAGTATCTATTATATCCGTGTTCTTATTTTTCACCTTTTTTGTCATAGAGGATGAGGAATTCCATATCTACTGTGGCAGGTTCTATTGTAGGGTGATTTACCAGAAATTCTATAAGTATAAGTTGAGATTGCTGGTCTTCTTCCACCATTCATGAGAATATCCTTTGAAAGTGTCCCTATTTTCAGGGCATGCTCAAACTTCTTTTCTTCTGAAGGCAACTAAAGGGTTTCTTTCACTGGAAACTGAAACCTTAAGGATATGCCTTCTATTTATCAGTGTAACTGTTCTAGTGTTGTCTACATGTAGGAGAACTTCTCACCTGGCCATAAGAATGCATTTTGTTCTGAATGCAGTCGATGCCTTCTTGCGAATGTTATGCTAATTCTATGATTTGTTATCACTGTGGGCCATGTTCTGTATAGGTGGAGAGCAAAGGTGTTATACCCATGGTTGGCTCAATGGGATCAGAGCAGTGTGGACAGGCTGATGACATTTGATTTTCTCCAGAACAACTCAGGGCTCAGGCCTGATGCTCCGCTCCCCAAGTTTCGATAGGGGTAATCTGATTGAATGAATCAGCCTGGGAATGGATCAGAATGATGGATTCCACACCTGAATCAGCCAATTTGAGACCAGGTCACGTCCATCCCACTTCGGGAACAGGTCACGCTCATCCCTCTTCCCCATTCAAATCCATGAGGGAAAAAAATGAAAATAGATGGGACTCTGATTGGATGGGTCAGCTCGAGAATAGATCAGAACAGTGGATTCCACACCTGAATCAGCCATTTCCAGACATGTCACATCCACCCCCCCTCTTCTCCACTCAAATCCATAAAAGGGGAAAAGATAAAAAGAGATCAGAAGAAGAAGAAGAAACCCTAAACAAATAAAAGAAAGGTATTGAGCTCCTGTGCTGCCATCACTACTAACGTTGCCGGTACCTTCATTTCCTGACACTCTTGCTGGCTGCCCAGATTGCCTGTGTCATCCTTGCCACTGCTGTTGCAGCCTGCTCCTCCTCACTTCCTTTTGTCCTTCTGCTCCACCTACAAAAGAGGAAAGGATGTGGTGTCATGCTGAGGTGGTGAAGTAGGGCGATGATTGGATGGTAATATTCTATAGTAAGTCCCTTCATAAATGAAGTATAGTTAAATGTCCATTTTGGATGGGGTAGATCATTTCATCGGACTTGGATTGGCCAATCCAGCTGATCCGGATAACTTTTTCGGGACTCCAACCTGAAGTTATCTACAAGTCAACGTACTTTCACTTTACATGATATAAAGAACTTCTATTGATTCTTTTATGAATAGACAATGTAATATAGAGAAGTCAAATCTGTATCATACAGCTCTACCCCACATTTTCCAAAGGGCTAATAATTTGGATTTACGTCTTTCATGATGCATGATTGGTCTTTGCCTCAAACTGGTGTTGGACTATGCCAATGAAATTTCTTTTTAACAATAAGAAATTTAAGGAAATGATGTTATGTCCATTCCTTGCACTCTTTTTGAAGTCAAGCTACGTTTTTCTAACCTGATCACTATGTTCTTGATGCTTACAAGGCTGTCTAGAAGGCCTACATTTGAGTCTATGTTCTATGAAAATCAGCTTCAAATGTGGTTCCTCCAGTTTTTTTACCGTTAGGTATTGGAGAAAAGCAATAAAAATGAATCTGCCCTGCCGACCATGATAGGTTTATAGGTAATCATCAGGGACGCCCTGACAGTTCCCTTTGTTCGCTGCATCCTTGTCCTGTAATATGTTATGCCATATTTTCTTCTTAGCGATCTTTCTGTTGTTCTTGTAGCAAATTCAGCTTGGGCTCGTCATCCTTTCTAACCATCCACATATTTAATTCACACCACAAGGGCTATTTGAATGTAGTTCGTTCCTGTTATCAAATATCAAGGGATAACTGGTAGTAAGCCTTTTGTGCACATTCAGAAACCTATTCCAGTTTGCTTCATTCTCATACACATTCTTTTGAAATCTTGCTCCTGTTAGCTGTGCAGCACATATTTTGGCATCTTCTTCCATGCCGCTCTTACTTCGTTTGGAAGTTTGCGTTTGATTTACTTTTGCACTGTATTCACTACGTCCATTTATAGAATATTGAATATTCTACTAGAAGCACCTTCAAGAGTAACTTTCTTTCCTTATTTAGTGACTTAGAAACAGATGCATAATCCTTGTATATTTTCCAATGTAAAATATGCAATATGGTCTCCTTTTTATTGTTTTTAGAGTGCATCATTGAAGTCTACTACTTAAGGTAGATATGCTTTCTTTTTGTCATAGATGATGATTGGAATTATGGGAGCCCTGTTAATGATTTCTAAGACCTTGATCTATGATATTGGAGTTAGATTCCATCCAATCATTTGTAGCAATTAATTCTATGATCCTCGGATTTGGTACTTCTGGGGATTCATCTGTCTTTCACCAATTTTTTTTTTACCTATATTTATAAAATGTTTATAAAGGGTACAGAACGGAGGATCAGAGAGAAAACCAAAATCCTCTCTCCTCTAAAAAGAAGGTGTTGGCATTTTTTGTTACATGGGAACCAAGTTTTTACCATGATGAGTCAATTCAATAACTTTCGAAGTCAAGACGGAGTTGGAATGGATAAATGTGTTTTGAGTTAGTTACATTGAAGGTTCTCTGTCATTAGTATTCGAACTGATTTGGTAACTCAAAAGTTGACCTCTATCATATTGACTCAGTTCAATGAGACTCTCAAGGACTATGGCTTTTTGTGAATATTGTAGCTTCATAGGACAAACACGGCTTACTTTTGGTTCTCTAATACTCCTGTGAATTTGGGGTCTTCCTTGTATATAAATAACTGATGCATGAGAAAATTTCTATGAAGCCAAAAGTTCTTAGTAAAGAGAACTCTGGTATCCATAGCAGCTTCTCTTTACTTTCTTACAAGGTGGCTTTCTTATTTATTTCTATAACCGAGGTAAAATAATCCTCATTATTTAGATAAATTGAGGAAGAGGAGAAACAGGGTTCAATTTATTGGAAGTGATAATAATTTGGTTTATGTTTTCATCCTATATATCTTTCAACCTAAATACCATGTATTCGAGATGCTATCAGATGGTGGATCTATGCTGCGTTTTTGCCTTAGTCGTGACCAAGCTGATCATCCTCAGGATCCTTCCCTTATTTGAAAGTTTGTAAAATACCGCAAGTTTAACCAAATCAAAAGAAAGGGGATCTACAAGCATGTAACCAGTAAGCTCTCAAAAACTCCACTGCTTGGTAGAGACCTTACAAACTACCAAAACATCTGGGATAAAATATGGTGCATCAACTCTGGAGACAAGCCTCACTTCATCACAAGTGAAGAAGAACATCATTCTTGAGATCATCCACAAAGCATAGCAACTGGTCGCATGTAAGCAGGCTTCCACGTTAAAGTCTCAGCTTGGTTGGGTAGTGGACCATCCATATTGGGGATGCAAGCTGATTTCTGATGCCTCTCTCAGTAATATTGCTAAACCCTTACCTAAATTGTCTGTCCACCCATGTTCTGCCATATCTTTTGACGTCTCGAGGACTTCAAGATCTCTTGAAAATCCTTCTCTCCAACGTCCGAGATGAAATCTCCGTCAAGAATAAGAGGTGGATAGAGAAGTGTTGGGGGGGGGGGGGGGGGGAAGGGGGTGCACAATAGAGGAGGATATGAGAATTCTGATAGAAGAGAACATGAGAATGATTTTAGAGGAGGAGCACGCTGTCCAACTTGCGAGATGGCATTTGGTATTCCCATGAAGCAAGGTTCGACGCATCGGGGAATCGAGACGAATCGGGTTTTTCCTGATCCGCCACGATTCACTTGAATCGGGCCGATTCGCATGGGAATCGAGCGAATCGGAGTTCTCCTGATTCGATCCGAGTCGGCTGAATCGGATCGATTCGATCCGTCACGCCAAACCATGCCATGAAGCAATTTTTGTATATGTTTAAATGCATTTCGCGTTTGTTGGTACTAAATATTCTGTTAGTTTTATCATGTTGAACGGCTGAATGTGTTCTTATTAGTTTTTACTCGTCATCTTCTCTCTTATGCATAGTTTTTCTACGATTATCTATGAGACTTTTCTTGGACTTCCGGGTATACGACAAGGTATACTATTGCCATAAACAGCCAGCGTGGGATGCGAATTCTTCTAATGATCCAAACTACTGATTGGACATGTTGTCCAACAGTTTGGTAGGTGGACTGTTGTGGGAACCATTATATAGTTGTCTTATTTATGATGAGTAGTACTTGACAGACAATTGCTGCTGCAAGCGTTGTGATGCATATCTATTGATTTGTTAAAACTATGGTTAAAAGAGTTAATTATTAAATTATTTTTAAATATCATATCATATCTTATAAAATGTCATTTTTATATTCTATTCATTTTTATATAGACTAATTACATAGAGACATGTTTGTTACATCTTTCTTTATTGCATGCCTAGATGTATTACTCATTTGGCTACAATTTTGTAATATGAGTTTTTTTTTGCTTGTGTTGTATTCTGTAGTCTCAAAATCATTTGTTCTAGAGTGTTTTATTTGATGGCTGTAGGCTTGCTGACTTGGGAATCTAAAAAAAAATCCTTGTGATCTGGTCTTCAATAGTTTTGAGTTGAAAATTGAATGTGTGAAAAGAAACTTGTGCGGGTCAGCAAGATTATAACATTCATCAATTTGCAGCACTTAAAATGTACTGTTAAACTTGCGTCTCAGAACGTTTCATATTTTAAAGGTGTTTCTAAAACGATTGCACACCAAGAGGGATTAGAGAAATGCTTATTATCAGGTTGGTCTGGTAATAAGAGAGAGAAACAAGAGTCTGACTAGATCTTTAGCCACTAAAATTGCTTGACAAGCAATCCATATAGGACTTGCTCAAGGGATTATGATAAGACTTAACCTCCATCTAGGTTACATGTGACGGTCTCTGACAAAAGAGGGTATTCAAGGTGTGTGGATATCAATTCTCTTCATAATTGGGTACTCTGAAAAAGGCTGAACATAGTAGCAAAATGGTCAGTCGAGTAGATTTAGATATTAATGATTCTTTTAATTTGTGCAGCTGTTATCACCATTTATGTGTCGGCGTCTCATTTACAAGTAATATTTGTTGTATACTTAAAATGTCTAGTAAGTTTGATGTGGTTTACTTGTTTTTTATCTGATTGGACCATGTGAGAGTAGTAAGACATGTGCTGAGACATATTCATATACAACAAGATACTTAATGCTTTATCTATATATCTTGTTACCCTCATTTGAACCAATCACATGGGAGGTTGAGCAACCCACATCGCGCACTTAAAGATATATATCGTTTCCATGTTAGCTATGAACGCCACTCTTAATGCCCTTTGTCATCTGTTGCGGTGTGTAACCCCTCATGCTTTGTCCGGCAGACCTGTTTTCTGGTCCTGGACCTGCTACTGATGTCTCTCTTCCCTCCTACTTAATTGTGCTCTTACTCTAGGCTGTTCCAGAGGGCCAACTCCACACTTACTCTGTGTGGGTACAAGGATTCTGCCTCATACCCATGGAGTTTGGTAAGATTTTTTTCTTACTGTATACGGAGAAAGCGATTAGAGACTACCTTACATAAACTCGAGTACTATGTTTGTGTTTGTTGAGCAATTTGTAAAATTATTATTTATTGATTTGATTATGACAAAATCATTATCTTATCAAATTCATGAGAGTATATATAATATCATACTTGTGTATTTTATATTGTATAACTTTTATTAGACAATAGGTGTTGACACACAAAGCATAGTTGTCGACACACGAAGTATATGTGTCGACACATATGGTATATCCGTAGACACTCGTAAAGTAAAATTTTCTAAGTTCACAACTAGTACTTATATCGTATCACTTCGACTCCTGGAAAGTCGAAGTGACATATCGATTGTTGAACAAAGGTCAGCAATTGATGTCTCACTCTGACTCTTTGAGAAGTCAAAGTGGCTTATCGATTGATGAACAAATATGACTAGTCGAAGTTTTCACATATCGATTACTGTTATGAATATCGATTGTCTTTAAGTTCTGTATCGGTTGTCTTTAGCATATCGATTGATGATGTTCTGTTTATCGATTGATGTTATTTTGCATAGCGATTGGTGTAGTATTATTTTGATTGACTTTATAATCCTTTGTGAAATCGATTGGTGAACAAATCATAATATGTTAATATTCTTTTGTATATCTTTAAACTTACACAGTTCTACACTTTGATTCTTGCAAAGATTTCTCTAATAAAAGTATATTATTTTATTACACTTATGTAATCTGAACTCCAGTCCATCTAATGCAGATCGTGTATTTTCTTGTTCTCTATACTTTGATTTAATATTCTTTATTAAGAACATATCTGAAGTACTGAAGTTTAGAATGTTTCGAGCAACTATCTGTTTTGCATGATATCTGCAAGTGTCCTTCAAACTAACAACTTTTCAATTTTTAAGGAAAAGTTATTTGCAGGTGTACTATGCACTAAGCAAGTGACCATACCTCCTTGATTGTTCACCTACCCTAGTCTCTTTAAGGATAGACTTTTTCTCTGGAACAAATAGACATCTCTTCAAAACGACTTGTCTCGTGCTTTCAGTTATTATTTTATTTCTTACAAGTCTAACCATGAGAAAGAGAAAAGTCTTTGTTTGGGTATGATGTTTGTAGACATTTATTGAAGCTGTTTACAAATCCATGCACCTATCCAAATAGCCTGGAAGCCGTTGAGACTCAAGATCTGATGATGGACTTCTTAAGCTGTCTCCCAAATCACAATGTTCAAAATTTTGAAACGACTATTTTCCAATGGGAAACAAAGACTCTGAATGCTATATTAGGAGCTGAAGTTTGAAGATCCAAGAGATACAACACAAGTCTGTGAGAAGCACAACCATCAGAGATACAAGGCAATCAAGTGAGCTTCCACAACAAGAGAGATACACACAAGAGAGCCATGAATACAATATGAAGGAAAGCAATCTGTGCAAGCAGTCGACTTCAAGTTTTCCTTCTCTCTCTTGCCTTTTTTGTGAATGATTCAAAAGTCTGAGATCTATTCTTCAGTCCACCCTTGAGTTAGAAAGAGTTATGAACATTCAAGTCTATTTGTATATCTCTTTTCTGATCTCTTGTGTTTACTCATTCTTTGTGCAAGCACTCTATCAATACTTTGTTCAGAGTAGAAACTAGCAGGGGTTTTTTTCCCTATAGTTTCCCTTTGGTAGAAGGGAAGGCCTATGGTTGTAGGTGGTTGCTTATCCCTTTGTTTAAGGGAAGACTTGCTGTAGAGCAAGTGGTTGTAATACCTCTCATTGTAGAAAAGGCCAAGAGTTCTTGGTAGTTAGTGAAAAATCTCAAGTTGCGCTTGGGGACTGGATGTAAGACTCCTAATTAAAAGGAAGTCTGAACCAGGATAAAATTCTTGTGCATTGTATGTGATTGTTTCTGCCTAGTTACATTTGTTTCATACACACCACAGGAGGTACTAACACTTCTGTGAAGTGTTCTTTCTGATTCAGATAATGTTTTAAATTTCAAGAAGTCCTATTCACCACCCTTTAGGACATCTAAAGCTCCATCTAGATCCAACAAGTGGTATCAGAGTGAGGTCTTCTCAGATAAATCGAAAGATTTGAAAAGAGATGGCAGCAGAAGCGTACAACTATGAAGGACAGTCCGTAACAAGATCACCATTTTTTGATGATGAAAATTACCAATACTGAAAAATGTGAATAGAATACTTCATTCGAGGCACAGACTTTGATCTATAGCAGATAATAGAACAAGGTGATTATGTTATCCTTGCTGATGGTTCTTCTACATTATCAATAGCTTATAAAAGAAATATGCCCCTAAACTATAAGATTAAAAACTATCTATGTTGCACATTCTCTAAGAAAGAATTTAATAGGTTATCTACATGTAGATCTGCTAAAGAAATGTGGGATAAATTACAAGTGACATATTAAAGAATTGATAAAGTTAAACAAACTAGAATAGATATTCATATTTCTTAATATGAACAGTTTAAAATATTACAAAAATAAAAAAATTACTCAAGTGCACAATAGATTTACTAATATAATAGTCTGCTTAAGCTCATTAGGTAAGAACCTTACAAATGAAGAAATTGTTAGAAAAATTCTTAGATCTCTAACTCAACTATGGACTCCTAAAGTAACTGTAATAGAAGAAGCTCATGACCTGACTGAACTTTCTAAAAATAAACTAATAGGCTCATGAAATTAATATTGAAAAATTTTCTAAGAGTTATTTGAAAAAGAAAATACTAAATGCTTTGAAGGTTGCAGCTTCTTCTTCCTCATCTTCTGAAGATTCTAAGAAAAAATCTGAAGATAGCAATGATGAAGCCATGCTGTCAAGAAGGCTTCAAAGAATCCTTGCCAAGAAGAAGAAGTTCGATTCAAAAAGACACTTCAAGAGAGAAAAGAAGAAGGAACCAATATGCTAAGAATGCAACCAATCAGGGCACTTCAAATCAAAGTGTCCTAAACTCAAAAAGAAAGATCCAACATAAAGGTATAAGAAAAAGAAAGATAAAGAAAAGAAATACAGAAAATTCAAGAAGAAAGCAATGACAGCCACATGGGACAATGCAGAAGTAACAAGTTCAGACACTTCAAGCTCAGAATCAGGATAAGAAGAAGCTAATCTAGCCCTCATGGCAGGACTAGAACAGGTAACCTTTGAAACTTCCTTCACTTCATATTCAAAATCTGATTCTGATAGCTTAGAAGATGTATTTAATGAATTATATGATAAATATAAAACTATTTTTAAACAAATGAAAGTTCTTAAATTAAATTTGGTAAATGAAGAAAAGTCCAACATCTTTCTAAAGTCTGAAATAAAAAGATTAGGATAGCAATTAGTTGAAACTAAAAGGATAAATGAATTATTATGTGAAGACTTAAAAAAATTATAAAATTATGGAACTTGAAAATAATCTAAATGAACTAAAGAATGAAGAAAAATTAAGAGAAGAAAATGATTATTTAAGAGCTTCCATAGACAAAATAACAAATTGCAAAACATCTTTAGTAGTAAAACTAAAAGGTGCTAGAACAATATGGAGTAGGATATAAACGACCATAAATGAAGAGAAAATTAATTATTCGGAACAGTATCCAACTTTGTAAAAGAAAGCTTAACTGGAAAATATAGGAAAGTATAAACAGAAAATGAACAATGTGAGAACACAACCAAATAATACATATAATCTATGCTGCTCTCATTATAACCAATTAGGACACGACCATTAGCACCTGCATTACTAGACATCTACACTAGATTCCTAAAACATAACCTCATTAGTATCAGCCAACTATATGATAAAAGTCACTTAGTGAAATTTCAGAATGACAAATGTGTTATCTTAAGGAATAAGAAAATAATTTTTGAAGCTCAAAGAGTGAAGAATCTATACACGTTATAGCTGGAAGAATTGAAAGAAGTCAACTTATACCTTGCAATTACAAAGAATGAAGAAACTGATTTATGACACAGAAGATTAGGGCATGCTAGCACCTCAGTGACAAGAAATTATTCAAGCATGATCTAGTTGAAGGTCTTCCAAAGCTCCAATTAAAAAAATCTAGAATCTGTACAGCTTGTGCAAAAGGGAAGCAGACTACGACATATTTTTAATCCAAAGCAATGGTAACTACTTCAAAACCATTGGAACTCATTCACATGGATTTATTTGGACCTATAAGAACAGTAAGTCTTGGAGAAAAAATGTACGGCTATATAATTGTGGATGATTACTCAAGATACACTTGGATATCTTTTTTGGAAGCTAAATCAGAAACTTTCTCAGCCTTCTTGAAATTCAGTAAAATAGTACAAAAGAGCCAAAACATGAAATAATCAGCATTAGATGATATCATGGTGGGAATTCAAGAATGAAGAATTTGTCAGATTCTGTGAAGAAAATAGCATTGAACAGAATTTCTCTGCACTAAGAACATCCCAACAGAATGGAGTAATAGAAAGAAAAAACAGAACATTGCTAGACATGGCTAAAACAATGCTTACAACATATAATCTACCAAGTTACTTCTAGGCAGAAGTAGTCAACATAGCCTGCTACATTATCAATAGGTGCATGATCAGACCAATATTGAAGAAAACTCCATATGAACTCTACAATGAGAAAAAGTCAAACATTAGTCATCTTCGACCTTTTGGTTGTAAGTGTTTTATTTTAAATAATGATAAAGATAATCTAGAAAAATTAGATGTTAAAAGTGATGAAGATTTTTTATTAAGATATAGAGGATATAAGGTGTTTAACAAAAAAACTTTAACAATTGAACAAATTGTTCATGTTTTATTTGATGAAACTAACCACTCTAATAAGAGAATAGAAGAAGAAGCAGATGTTGTTGAAGACTTGTGCAGGGATCGGGAACAAGCTTCTCTTAAAGAAAAAGATGAAGACAAGGAAGATCTTCCAATAAAAGGATTTCAACAACAAGAAGGAGCACATGAGGAACTACATAGAGAATTGAGGTATCACAGAGATTATCCAAGGAAAAATATAATAAATGATCCTTAAGATAAGGTAAGAACCAGAGTTATGTCCATTCCTTGTGATTACACTGCATTTGTATCTTAGATTGAGAATAGGACAATCAATGATGCCAGTATTTGTATCTCAGATTGAGCCTAGGACAATCAATGATGCACTGGTAGATGAATCTTGGATCCTAGCTATGTAAGAGAAACTTAATCAGTTCCAATGCAGCAAGGTCTGAACTCTTGTACCTAGACCTTCTGATCATCTAGTTATTGGGATCAGATGGATCTTCAGAAACAAAATAGATGAATTAGGGGTAATCACTAGAAACAAGGTCAGACTAGTAGCTCAGGGATATTCTCAAGAGGAAGACATTGACTTTGATGAGACATATGCTCCAGTTGCTAGATTAGAGGCAATTAGATTTCTATTAGCATATGCATATTCTTTAAATATCAATTTATATCAAATGGATGTAAATAGTGTTTTTATGAATAGTTTCATAAAAGATGAAGTTTATGTTGAGCAACCACCAAGTTTTGAAGATACTAAGTATCCAGATCATGTTTTTCGTCTAAAGAAGACACTATATGGCCTAACACAAGCTCCAAGAGCTTGGTATGAAAGGCTAAAGGCTTATCTTCTATCACATGAGTTTCCAAGAGGTAAAGTAGAAGTACTTTATTTATTAAAAAATTTTAGAAGAGATCTTAATTGTACAAATATATGTTGATGACATTATTTTTTATTCTACAAATGAATCACGTTGCAAATTCTTTGAAAATCTCATGCAAAGTGAGTTTGAAATGAGCATGATGGGTAAGCTTAATTATTTTTTTAGCTTACAAATCAAGCAGACCAAGGAAGGTACTCACATTTGTCAAACTAAGTACATTTCAGATCTGCTTTCAAAGTATGGTTTTGACAGGTGTAAGCCATTAGGAACACCTATGAACTCAAGAATAAAGTTACATAGTGATCTAATTAGCAAGAAAGTAGATCAAAAGATCTATAGAGGTATGATTGGGTCATTGCTCTATCTCACTGTTAGTAGACCAGATATAATGTTCAGTATATGTTTGTGTGCCAGATTTCAGGCTAATTCAAAAGAATCTCACATTAATGTTATTAAGAGAAGTTTTAGATATCTTACTAATACAAGTAAATTGGGTTTATAGTATCCCAGATGTTCTAAATTCAAATTGCTTGGATATAATGATGCTGACTATACTAGATGCAAAATAGACAGAAAAAGCACCAGTGGTACTTGTCAATTTCTTACAGGGTGCTTAATCTCTTGGTCTTCTAGAAAAAAAAAACTCAGTAGCCTTGTCCACAACAGAAGTAGAGTATATTGCAGCTGGAAGTTGTTGCACCCAACTGGAAGACTATGGCCACAAATTAAATGTAATTCCAATGTTGTATGACAACACAAGCGCAATCAACCTGACTAAGAATCCAATCCAACACTCAAGAACCAAGGACATTAAGGTCAGACATCATTCCATCAGGGACCATGTAAGTAATTGTGATATTTTACTTGAATTTGTTGCTACAAACCATCAATTAGCTGATATACTCACTAAACTACTTCCTGAAGATAGATTTACTTCTATCAGAAGAGAAATAGGGATGTGCGACCTTGAATAAATGCTTAAATTTGTGACTATATTGTTTGATTAATTAATATCAACTTTTTCTAACTCCTTGATAGTCGACTTCTCACAAGTCGGAGTTCAGGTAGTTGAAGTCATAAGCCGAATTTCAAATTTGAATTTATTAATTATTATTTTTTTGGGGGGGGGGTTGAATAATACATGTTTATTATTCTCTTTTCATCTACTCAATCCCAGCCGTTGATCTCACGATCTGTGGTCTTCGACAGACTTCCCTCTTTTGTATAAGTTCTCCCCTTCTCACTCCAAATCACCCCATTCGAAAATGCTCCGACTCCTTTTTATCTTCTTCCTAATTCCCACGCTTGTCTTCGACTCCGACGGAACCCTTACGGCGATCATCTCAATTTCTTCAATCTTTCTGAAGAAAGGTAGGATCTTCGACCCTATTCGGATCATTGTATACCTTCGTTGAAACCTTTTGAAGACATTTCTATCGTATTTGTCTAGATGGCCTTTTCTAGGGCTATGAATACCTCCTCCTTTTCTCCGGAGCAGTTCCAAAGACTTTCCTCCACCAAAGTCTCCATCTGTCCAGGATAATGGTAGATTTCTCCCAGATGAGAGGCTAGTTGAGTTTAGTAGCAGAAATATTGGAAGCCATGGGTTGGAGAAGACTGTGCGAGCTTAAAGAGCTAACATTTGAAGACGCAGTAAAAGCTTTTTATATGACTCTATCAGTTACTGTAGAAGGATTTTTGGAAGGCTATGTTAAAGGAAAGAAAATCACAGTTACTGAAGATATTTTGGCAGAGATTTTAGAATGCCCTACCTCCGACCACATGATAAGTGAAGCAGTCCCTTTGGAAAAGAAAAGATTGGGCATAATCGGAAGCAGAAGAAGAACTCACAAAAGGGGCTTCTAATCAATGAACTCTCTGTTGAGAAGAGACTCCTCCATGCCATCCATTACAACGATTATAATGCCAAGAGCAGGAATCAATTCCTCCATCACAGCCAGAGATGGAAAGTTGCTCTTCTGGGCCATTCGAAGGCATCAGGTCAGTTTGACCTCTGTTATCATGGAAAGAATGTCAAGGTCAAGACTCTTACATGAATCTCTTCCTTATGGATCACTATTGACAGTATTATTTAGAAGGAACACTGTGGACTTGGATGAAGAAATATCAACTCCAGTCAAAGAAAATATTGGGCTATCCACTCTTCACAGAAGTCACTACTCTTTAAAGAAGAAAGCCCAAAATTTGTGGACTAAAGATTCTGTACCAGACTGCACACATGAAACTTTTTTTGATTTGGTGCAGGGTACTTCATCATTTACCTCTCCTATTCAGCTAGTGGAAGATAGAAGAGAAGAAGTTGGTCTTGATGAAGAAGTACAAGCAGGACAAACTATTGAACTAGATATCTCTGAAGAAACAGTTGCTCAAGTTATCAGGGATCTTAAAGGAAAGTCAGTTGTTCATAAAGGTTTGTTTGTGCACAGTGATCTCACCAAGGATCTATGGTTATGGATTTCTCCCCTTCTTCAGGCTGGCTTGGGTATTAATATGAACATCTCAATTCGCCTTTGGGAGATTATCAGTTCCTGCAACATTAACAATCCCCATGGATTCATCTCTATTTATTCTTCTATGCTTATTATCTGGGAAATTTGGAAAATCAGATGTAAAATGAAGTTTGAGCAGGTTGCATGTTCTAGCACTGTGCTCTGCCATAACATTCATGACCTTCTTAGTATCGCCCTTGATAAATTGGTCTTCAAGGATACTGCCACATCTCAACAAATGGGAGTGATTACGGAGTTTGGTTTTTCTTTTCAGCCTTCTGTCAAGACTTTTAAAATGGTAAGATGGATTCCTCCTTTACATGGTCTCCTGCTTAATGTGGATGGCGCCTCTAAAGGAAACTCAGGCCCTTGTGGGGGTGGCGGCATAGTTAGAAACACTGTTGGCACTATGGTATTGGCCTTCTCTCATTTCTACGACGTTGGGACCAGTCTACTTGCTGAAGTTTGAGCAATGTGTGATGGTGTACAATTGGCTTTGGAAAAAGGATTTTACTTAGCTGAGATTTCCACAGACTCAATGGTGTTAGTGAACTCCCTTCGGACTGGGATTGCTCCTTCTTGGGAGTGCTGTAGGTGGTGGCAGATTGTGCTTGATTTCGTGCAGCAGTATCAAGTTCGAATTACGTATGTGTATAGGGAAGCTAATCAGGTGGCGGATGCCTTGGCCAATTTAGCATGCAATGTTTGCTGTAATGGGTCTTTTACCTCTTCCTCTCAACTCCCCAAGTCTTGTTTTCCTGCTCTTATTGGGGATCGATTGGGTCTTGTGAGTTTTAGAGTTGGTTAATTCTTGTTGGGTTTTCAGGGGTATGCCCCGCAGATGCTGTACCTATTATCTTCTTATATATACAATTTGCTGCAGTAGTATAATCTCCTGGAGGAGTGACTCCATTTCACCCTGCTGGGGTGGGATGCACTCGACCGGTCGCTGACACTGCTCGGCCCATTTTACCAAAAAAAAAAAAGGTTGTTCATGAAGAAGGTCCTCCAAGTTCTACTAAGTTCTACTGCTCATGAACCTTTAATGGAGGAAGATTACCATCATGTCTCTCCACCAACTGTAGAGACCCAGCCAAGGTCTCAGGGGGAGACAAGTAGGACCATGGATGATCTGTTTGAACTGGTCCTCAAGCAAAAAGAGAAATGCTCAGTGTACTACATATGCAAATTCATCAAGTGGATTTCAAGTTTGACTTTATGTCTGTTGAGTTTGAGTAGTTGAAAAACTTATATATATATATATATATATATATATATATATATATAGTTGTATGTAGTCAGGACAAGAGTAGTACCCCACAACCAACATAACAGCTAGCAGAGCAGCCAACAAAATAGCCAGTAGGGCAAGTAGAACAGGCAGCTGTAGAAGAGCAGCCACTAGAGGCAGAGGCAACTAAGTCTCATGTCCAGATATTCAAGAGGAGAGTTAAGAGAAAGCTAGTTAAGTCAAGATCCATTCTATTTCCTTCCTCCCAATCAACACCCTCTTCTGATCCCGATCCCTCATCTACTCCCTTGCCTACCTTACAACCAGCCACCTCTTATCCTTCCTTTCCTAAAAAATATACTAGCACTCAGGAACCCTCAAAACTCCCAGAACTTCACAAGTTACCACACTCCTTTTTCTCATCTCTTCCCCGCTCATCTACTCCTATTTCTGACCTTAACACTCAACCATTAGCTAAACTAGTGCCTAGTGAAGAGCTTTCCTCCCAGGTTGGGCAGAAGAGAAAAGGAAAAGTCAATAGAGTAGACTTTCCTCCATTTGGTATGCTTTCATCAATCATTGTAGGAAAAATTTTACTTTATTTGAAGAATTTATGAAGATCATAGTTTTTCTAGAAGTCCATGGGGTGCCTCATTATAAATTAGAAGATTGGCTACCTCTTTTGATTAGAACTAAGAAATTTTCTCTAGATGAATTGAATGCCATTATTCATTCTAGTCACAGTTTAAGTGCTAAGAAATTTCTGAGAATATACTCTGGTGAAGCAGTGAAGTAAAGAGAAGCCAAAGTAGAAGGCATTGGTCCTATCAATGTTTATACTCATTTGAATTAAGATTCTTTGATTTGTTTGGCCTTCTCATAAAGCAGCATCAATAAAACTTCAGTAGAATGAAGAAATTTAATGAAGAAAGATTTGAGCTGAACCTTGTAGATATAAGCCTAGGTCAGTGGGCCATGTTGTTAAAAGAGCAGAGGAAAATCACACCCTCTATGACCATTGAATTGCCCTCAAATTTGTACCCCAACCTGATAAGTGCAGTTTCCTCTAGAAAAGAGTTTGCCTAATTTGCTTTCCATAGGTAAATTCGACTAGTTGTTAGATTTTAGATCAAGTACTCCAAAGTCCCATCCTTTTATAGGTTTGCTCACATTCACACTATAAAGTCCAAATAATACCTTCAAGAATTTCAGCATTGCTTTGCAGAGTCTGAAAGGCTGACAGAAGAACAATGGGCACAGTGTTATCCAGAAGAGGCTAAGGAATGTAGAAAGAGAAAACTTCATCTCTCTTCTTTCATGGATAAGGATTTTGATGCACTTAAAAAATCTTTTACCCTCAAATGAGAAGACATATATGATCTTTATTATAAGGCCAAGGCAGCAGCTCACTTACGTGGGCTTCAATTGCATATTTCAGTAAAAGAATTTTTGCACAAAGCTGCAAATAGGAAGTTTATTCCTTTGAGGAACAGTCTGGACAATGATGGCCGCCACCTCAAATCCTACATGAAAATCCCTTCCATTGGCCCTTCTTATAATATTGATATCTCTATCTTTGAACATGTATTTCCTGATAATGAGAAGAAGCTTTGGGAGCTTCTACATCCCTTCTTTGATGTTTGTGTTAACTTTTGCACATCGATTGGTGTAGTATTATTCCGATTGACTTTAAAATCCTTTGTGAAATCGATTGGTGAACAAATCATACTATGTTAATATTCTTTTGTATATCTTTACACTTACACATAACTCTACACTTCGATTCTTGCAAAAATTTCTCTAATAAAAGTATATTATTTTATTACACTTATGCAATCTGAACTCCAGTCTATCTAATGTAGATTGTGTACTTCCTTGTTCTCTACACTTTGATTTAATATTCTTTATTAATAGGGTGTTTGGTTACACTTTTTTTTAAATTTTTCTCTTTTTTTTTTTAAAGGGAAGAGAAGTAAGTGAAGTATGTTTGGTAAGCCGTTTCTAATTTTTTGGGAGAAAATCTCGCACCCTCTATATCTCTTTCAAAAAAAAAAAAAAAAACAAGGGTAGTTCTATTTTTTTTTTTGGACTGGACCTGCACCCTCCCTCCCCCGCTGCTCCCCTCCCCCACGCCTCGCCCTGCGCCCCAAACCCAAACATATGAACATAATTTTTAAAAATTTGGATGTTTTTACCAAACAGAGGACATCAAGTTGCCATAATTTTAAATTTTAAATTAAAAATAAATCTAACATAATTTTTTAGGTAGAAATAGTTTTTTTTTTAAATTTCTCCCAAACACCCTATAAGAACATATTTGAAGTACTGAAGTTTAGAATTTTTCAGCACCTATCTGTTTTGCAAGATATCTGCAAGTGTCTTTCAAATTGACAAATTTTCAGTTTTTAAGGAAAAACTATTTGCTGGTATACTACGCGCCAAGCAAGTGACCATACCTCCTTGACTACTCACCTACCCTAGTTTCTTTAAGAACATACATTTTCACTGGAACAGATAGATATCTCTTCAAAATGACTTGTCCCTTACTTTTAGTTATTTTATTTCTTATAAATCTAACTGTAACAACCCGAATTTTGGTTGTCCTTGGTGTTGATCATGGGATCGTGACGGGTCGAGGTGTCGCATTTTGAACGCGACGGGATCTGTGTCGCCTTCTGGTTGAGAAGGCGACGACCTTTGTGTCGCGTTCCCGTGATATGTCTGTGGCTGGTGTGCCACGTGACCGCGCTCCTGTGTGTGAAGGCGACGTTCCAGTTGTTGCATTCACCTGAAGCACGTGCGGGTGTGACACGTGGTCTAGAGGTTGTCTACCTGTCAGAAGACCTGTCGGAACTTGTGAGAAGGCAACAAGATGCCGGTCGCATTCTGGTGAGAACGTGACATGTTCCTTGTCGCGACCTCAGTTCCGAGGCCTTAAGGCATGTAGGCTCCTCTTTCTTCTTCTTTCTTCCCCTTTCTCCTTCTTTCTCCTCCTCTCTGTGGTGGGAGAGCTTCCTCCCTCCCTCTCAGGCGTTTTGGGCGTAGAGGTGCCGACGTGCTCGTGGTGGAGCGTTGGAGCGGCGTGGAGCGAGGAGGAGATGGCCAATCCGACGTGAAGGGCCCCAACGGGTCTGGGTCTTCGTTTGCTGTAGGGATCTCTTGCTCTCTCTTACTGTCTTGAGGAGATGAAGCTTGTTTTGAGCTATCCTCCCTGTGCTCGAGACTTCTTTGTGGTTTTGCATGGGAGAATACTTGCCGGTGGTGCTCCCTCTTGTGTAGTTTAGTTTCCTTGTGGTTTATAGGCGAGGAGAGGTGGCATTGGTGCCCCTTGAGCTTCTTCCATTGTGTTGGAGGGTGTGCTCTTCTCCCTACCCTCTTTGATGGTCGTTTTGTAGCTTGGGGGATCGTGGGATGGTCCCATCCTCGGTCTCAATCTTCTGACTGAGATCGCGATAGGTTGTCTGTCGCGATACCAGTCAGAAGGCAACGTGCTTTCTATCGCGTTCTAGTTGCGATAGGATAGTCGTCGCGTTCTGCTTGCCCTTTTGTTTCCCCATTTCCGATCTTGATGGGGGTGGCCCATGTGGTTAGAGGGAGATCTCCCCAACTTGGCACAGGGTTCGTCTTCCAGTTAGTGGTTTATCTCCGTGGTTTCCTTGGGTGTGGGCCTTGGGGTGGTTCTGGCCCAAGGGTTCTACCTTCAGATGAGGAACGCGACGGATTGATATGCCGTGTTCAGCATCTGAAGGTGACACCCTTCTTGTCACCTTCCTATTGCGACAGGGTTGTTGTCGCATTCCCCTTGCCCGTCAGGTTTCCTTGTTTCCAGGCTTCGCAAGGGTGGTTTGTGCCTAAGTTGGTTAGGGGAATGTTTCTTCCCTAACTTAGGCACATGACTGGTGTTCTGTGGTTGCTGCCTTGGTCGGGTTGTGGGTATGGGCCTTGGGGCAGTCTTTCCCAAGGGCTCTCTCTTCAAATGAAGAACGCGACGGGTCGATACGTCGCGTTCATCATCTGAAGGCGACACCCTAGCTGTCGCTTTCTAGTCGCAATAGGTTCTGTGTCACTTTTTGGTTCTGATTGCGATAGGCTTCTTGTTGCTTTCTAGCTTCTGTGCTATTGTGCAGCCTTTACTATAATCCCAAGTTTCTGGCTGAGGTGTGTGTGCCTGTGTTGGACAACGGTCCTCCCGAGAGTTCCGAGAGGTGTGCTGTGCATGCCCTGTGCCTGATGGGCTTGTCTTAGTTACAAACCAGCTGTGTCATTTTCTTGTTGTGGTTGCCCCGTCTATTCCCAGTTCGCCCGGTGCTTGGCACTCGAGGGCTTGCTGCGTTTAGAGGTTGTTACCGTTACTTGGGACCCCCAGTCCCCACATCGGTTGAGGGAGTTCTCTAGGCAGCGGGCGTGCTCAAGTGACAGACTCTGGTAGTTGAGGGGAAAACGATAGGGGACAGCGGCATAGAGCCGTTTGCATTGCTCTCTTAGCTAAGTCTGGGGTGCCGCGGTGGTTTGGTTGTTTTTCTAGTGTAGAACAGCTAGTACTTTTCACTGCCTCTCTAGGCGTTGGTTCCGGAGCCACGGTCGCGATGTCAGGCGTGGGGCCACAGCTCGACAAGGTTGCGGTTGTTCGTGTGTGGCGTTCTCTATGGTGGCTCGCTGGCCCCACTCTTCCGGGGAGGTTGTAGGCAAGAGCCGGTGGCTGGCGAGTAGAGGGAGTGGTTGGTGTGTCCTCTTGACTGCCAGTGGCGATGGCTTGGTTGCTGCTGTGGTGACGATGTTTCCCTTCCGTGTTTCTAAGTGTGATCCGTTGTTCTAGCTTGCACGAAGGTTATAGCTTGGTCGTATCTAGTTTCCGTGGGCATTGTTAGTCTGGCCTTGTTGGCCTGTGCTTCTGGTGGCTTCCGCATTGCATGTTCTCTTGGTGTGCCTTGTGTTGGCCCCGATCGTTGTTCTATAGTTCATTCCTTGGTGTTGTCTGTGGTGGCACCGGCGTGTGTGGTTTCCTAATGTCGTGGTGTGTACGAAGTTCAGGGTGGTTCTGTTGTGGGCCCTCGACCTTGTGGTGGTCTGAGGTGGTCGTGCTTGTGGTGAGACTCTACTCATGTGGTTGCTTCTGTGTTCCGTGAGCTCTTTATCTCGGCATGTATGTGCCGACAGTTTCTTCCACATCGTGTTTGACTCTGCTGGTTCTGCGGGAGTCGTGTGTGGCCCAACCCTGGTTGTTGGTTGTGGCGTCACTCTGTTTCTGCTGTTTTGCAGTAGCTAGCTTAGTAGTTTTCCTTAGTTACTGCTTTCTAGTGTAGTTTGCTTCTGCGTTCTTTGGAGTTCCTGCTGCTTTGGCTGATAAGGGACTGGTTATCCCTATTGGGCCTTGTTCGCGAGGCTCACCCCCGACTTTTTTCAAGTAGGGACTTGCTGTCACAGGAGTTAGTTGCTGGATGGTTGTGATGGCGGTTTGTTACATCATGCGTTGCCAGCAGTGTGAGAGTGTAAGCATGAGAGCGCTTGTACTGTGTTAGTTGAGAGTTGTCATTTTGCATATCCTCAGGGTATGTCCCTTAAGGATTGCACTTTTTTTTATACTTGTACTTTTATTTGGGACATGTTGTACATATTTCTCTTATTATGTACGAATGTTTGTGTTATAGTTATTTGAATTCATTGCATATCTTACTGGACTAAATTTTAACCCTTCCGGGTCTTCAGATCCGTGGGTGGCGCCACGACCTTCGGGGTCCCTGGCGGGGGTCCGGGAGGTCGGGTCATTATAGTGGTATCAGAGCTCAAGGGTCCGATGAGATTTGTAATGAGTTAATAACTATGGCTATCCCAAAGAAATGTACTAGTATGCTACTGGCCCGTCTGTAGTTGTTAGTCTTAGTTGTAAGTTTTTCGTGTCTGTTGCAGCGCGTGGCTTGCCAGAAAGGTCCCCATGTGAGCTACAGGGAGGAGTGTTTCTACTGTTGTTGGGCGTGCATATGACGAGTGTGGTCATTCAGTTCGCTCGTGTTGCGGTTGGGTTCTTCGTCGGCCTGCGCGTCCGCGTGGGTGTGTCGCAAAGGCTGAGAGAGCCTACGTGTGGTGTGACCTTCACCGGTGCAAGATTGTTGCCTCTGGAATCGATTGAAGGTGTCCTTGCCTTGCTGGTTGTCCCCTTGTTGTTGGGGTGTGTGTTGTGTTGGTTGTGTGTGTGGCCTCTCGTGCCTGTGCACCATTGTGCACTGTGCTCTGCTCAGTCGGTGTCGTTTGCTCGAGCAAAGTAGATGATTTGTGCGCCATGTTGCATCGCTGGTTGAGTGTTGTGACACTTGGTTGTGCTTGTTTGTCAGCCTTGTGCTGATTGGTTGTGAGCTCTGGTGAGGTGCTCCCGAAGTTCTTCTCTATTGGTTCTGGTGGAAGTGATGTTTCCCTAGAACTATGTTGTGCTCGTTTCTGGTTGCTGCCCTCTGGGTTGAGGTGCATCGTTTGGTTGCCTGTTTTCTGGTGATGTTTTCGAGAATCGTTTGTTGTTGTCTTAGTGAGGGTTTTCTCTCCGAGGTTGTCTCTGTGCTCGTTAATGTCTTCCGATGTGTTACCTCTTTGGTTTGAGGTCTATGCTGTTGGTTGGTTGTGTTGCACTAGCACTCTGTTGTGTTGTGCAGTTTTATTGGTTGGAGTGTTGTGTGCAGTCTTCTTGTCTGCCTTTGGTCAAGGTCCCTGTGTTGGCTAGTTCGTCGTGTTGTTCGCTTCTAAGTCTCTTGGTTATGCTGGCAGAACCGCCTGTGTGTCCTTGTGGTTTAGGTTGTTTCTGCTTGTTCTTCCATGCCCGACGTGCTCTTGCAAATGATGGTTTGGCGAGCGTCATGGGTGTTCGGATGGCTGTGCCTCTTGTGTGGGTGTAAGGCCCTCGAATTTCCGTCGCATTATTTGTATTTGTGTATGTATGTTTGTGCTTGTGTATGTATATACATACTTGCGTACGTATTAATTAGTACAATTACGTGTGCATATGTTTATACTAGATGTAAATAATGCATGTATTGAATGGTGATAGTATGAATACACTACCATATACATATTGCATGTATACATGCATGGCATGCATAGTTTTCTGCATGTTTTAGAGTTCTGGCCGAAGGCCATATTGGCGTCAACCCCTAGCCGTTGAGGTGGTGTCAGCGTCCAGACATGGACGCCAACACTAATCCTGGCATCTAACGATATGGACGTCGATTTCTCTGGCCTGCATGCGCAGCAGAGCCGGAAATTCCGGAAACAAGGAAGCTCACCCATTGGGGAGCTGTCCCCAACGGCTCTGAGAGCCATCTTGTCACCTTGTGAGTGGGAGAGAGGCCTCTCCCATATGTTGAACCCGGATCTGCCTTCCCCAACCCTCTCTTCACCCTTTGTAAGAGAGAAACAAGAGGAAAAACCCTAGCTTCTGAGCTGGGAGAAACCCCCTCTTTGCACCCAAGAATCTGACCCTCTGAAGCTGGATCCGGCCATCTTCCTCGACAAGAAGCTAGCTGGACTGAAGGAGAAGACCTCCCCGACGTTTCCTTGCTGTGGAGATCATCCAGGAGCCCGGAGGAGGGAGATCTTGGAGGACGTTCTGCACCTTCTTGGGACTGCCCAAGGAGGGCTTCACCAGCACTTTTGATCCATTGAAGCAATTTCCTAGAGGCAAGTGACCCTACCATAAGGTTCCCGTATGAGTCTAGGACGGTTTTAGCATTTTTGGTGTATTTTGCTTCGTGTCCTTGACCCCCAAATTCACCCCAACTTGAGGGCTCGGGTCTGTGTTCTGCACAGACCTGCATTGACGGCAAGGTCACTGGACGCTGAGATTATGCTTGGCGTCCATCGACCATGCCGCTAATACTGAGTTAGCGGCCAGAGACCGCCTCCAAGTTCATCTGGACAGAACAGTGACCTGTTCTGCCCTTCCTATACAACTATTTTCGGTATGGTTTCCGTGATGAGGATATATGGTAACCCTATACACTATGTATACTGTTAAATGTGGTGTGTAAATGAGTGTGATGTGTGGTGGTGAATGTTAGAAATTATTCTCCCATGAAATTTCAAGCATGATTGTTGATAATCTTGCCAATCCATGTTTTATGATTAGGACTAGTCTGAATGCCTAAGTTTTATCAGATCATGAAGAATAGTGGGTCAGTATACGTATACTCAATTTTTGATAAATTGTCCATGCTTGCATAAATTGCTAATAAATTCGGTTCGGTAAATAAAAAGGCATGCAAGAAAGATTTGTGGTGATCAATCTATGGTTGTATGATTTAGGGTAATTCTGTATTCTCAGATCATGCATATAACAGTAGTCTCTGTTTAGACAGTCAGTGGCAAAAATGCATGATGGTGTTAAACTCCATATCAACTTAAATTATGAATGTCATGCTAAATAGGTGTTTTATTTACTGTAAATTCCATTTAGCTCAGAAAAATCTGAAAAATTGAATGTATGACCTTGAACCCGAAAATAGCATGTGGTTAAAATTCCAGGTCATTTGGACTAGTATATAAGGAGTTATGCATTTTTCCATGTGAAATGTAAAAATCTATGTATGTTATCGTAAGGTGGTTAGATATTGTTTAAACCCAACCTGATTGGTGAATTTACTGTGTGTTAAACTCCTGAAATCTGTAGTGCCATGTCAGGAAAAACAGAGATTTGCATGTGAGTGAGAAAGTGAATGAGATGAAAAGTGATATGTGTAAAACCATGTGTAAATTGGTAAAATGTGTAAATGTGTAACTGTGCCAAGGTGACACTGCTTCCGTAGAGGGCAGTGGACTGTATCAGGGAAAAGTCCCCTTGAGAAAGTTCAATGTGTAAGTGACCCTAAGGGCATGAAGGGGAAATCCTGGAGGTGGACAAGTACCACTGGTTAGGGTGGAGACTTGTTCTCCGGTCTGCGCAGTCCAAGAGTCGCCATTGAAATGCCTAGATGGCGTCTATGTGTAATGTGATGTGTATATGTCCTTTTTGGTGGTTGGACTATGTGTCACGGCACCTAAAATGTGAAATGTGAAATGTGTAATGTGTATGTGTATGTGTTCATGTGTTAATGTGTAAGTGAACAATGTGGAATGTGTATGTGTAAAGTGCAACCATGTGAATTGGAAACTTGTGTAAAGAAAATGTGAAACTAAAAATGTGAGAATATGACATTGAAATCCATGTGAGACAAATCTGAAACCATGTGAATCAATAATTTCAGGTTGTTATCATCATGTTTATATGTGCGAAGATGTCTAGAAATCATGTTAGGGATAATTGATGAGCACTTGTACAAATAGCATGATTGGTGTTCACATAGTATGTTTTAAACAACATTGTAGCTCTCATGTGTAAGTTTACAGCCATTAAACCATGTGAAACCAGCAACTTAAAGCATGTGAAAATGTCTATGTATGTACTTAAGAATATGTAAAACCCATGCTAGTTGTGTTTTCCTTTCATATATGCAGTGTTCATGTGGTAGCTCTCATGTCTTAGTTCTTTAAAGGCAAAATTTCACGAGTAAATTGAATAGAGAGCATGTGATAGGTAAGTTTTATTCTTAGAAATCTGAAAGCATGATCCATGTATTAATTGTAAAACTTTCATGATAGGTTGAAACTTTCAAATGACTAGCATGCCATGTGTTGAAAATTTGAATGTGCATGTAGAAACCGCTATGACTTATACGTGTATGTTATGAGTAGTGTTGCTTGCTGAGTCTTTAGACTCACTCCTTGCTTCGGCGTACATTGTAGTTGGTGACGTGGCACCGTTGGAGGAGACAGTGGAGACGGACTCCGAGCGCGGAGATTAGTCTTTGGAGTTCCTTGTGACTTGTGCATTTCATAGTATGTAATTTGAACGTTGTATTAGAGTTATCATGAAAAGAATGTATAAGTGTGGACATTATGTATTTAATTTCAGCAATTTAAATTATGTGAACTTTTAGCTCTTAATGTTAATTGCGAATTTCATGTATGTTTAATGTGGATGATGAATAAATGAGGACAATTGTCTTTTACTTCCGCTACTCTGTTGTATATTCGCGTGTATCTCAGTTGTTTGTATCGTTTGGGTAAATGTCCCACTGTGAGGACTCTCGCTATACCGACGTGGGTTGGTATAACCGTACCGGTATAATGAGGGCCGTCACAGAGATTGGTACAGAGCGACCGGTTGAGATTGCACATGAATATACCTAAGTCATCATCCCCCTTGCATGCTAAGTATGTCCACATGTGTAGAAAATGCTAATAAGAAGTGAAAGATAGATAATAAAATGGATAGAAAACTTAGTAACCTAGCTCTAATATTGGCTGAAATTTATTACAGCCATGGCTTCGAGAGGTAGGCGTGGTGGAGCGTCGGCCCGTGAGGACGAGCCGCGACGTGATGAGCAGGCGGAGCAACAGGCCCCAGCACTATGAGGCTCTGTACTTCCCCCACCGCCGCCTGTGGATTACAGAGTATTCATGCAAGGTCTGGTACAAGCCATGCAGACGCAGGCTCATACCCAGGCAGCACTCCAGGCACAGTTGGAGGCCCAGGTAGAATAATGAAACAACTAGTAGTTGCTATTTAAATTGCATGATATTGTGTTTATTGTGTATTGCCTATTGTTTAATGTAGCAGGCTCAGGCACCAGCTCAGGACCATGGTGGACCTCCCATCATGGAGCGATTCAAGAGGATGACCCCACCCTCTTTTAAGGGGGAGAGTGATCCATTAATAGCAGAAAGTTGGTTAAGGGAGACAGAGAAAATCTTCCGAGCCATCAGGTGCCCTGATGAGGATAAGGTGACATTAGCCACCTACATGCTACAGGTAGACTTTTAATTTTGTATGTTGTATGTTCTGCTTAATTTAGAATTTGTTAGTTGGTGCTTATGAAGGTGTATTGCAGGAGAGAGCGGATGTATGGTGGTCCTCCCTACTACGTACACGCTTTGAGGACGAAGCAGTAGACGTGACGTGGGACGCGTTCGTGAGACTCTTTCGAGCCAAGTTCGTCCCAGAGCATATCCAGGACAAAATGGAGCAGGAATTTCTCTCCCTGACGCAAGGCTCCATGACCGTGCTGGAATATGAGGCAAGGTTTTCTGAACTTTCTAAGTATGCACCGCATATCGTAGAGGATGAGCGCAGGAAGACGAAGAAATTCGTGATGGGACTCAAGCTATCACTGCGGACGAGACTCGTGGCGTTTGACCACCGCACGTTAGACGAGGCCCTCAGTGCTGCCTGCAGGCAGGAGGGAGAAATGGAGCATTATCTGGAGGAAAAGAAGGCTTCGCAGAAGAGGCCGGCAGCGACATTCCAGCGGCAGGATAAGAAGAAAACGGTGTACCAGACACCGCAGCGATCCGTGACAGTCAGCAACTCTCAGGTACCTTCTGTACGTTCCCCTGGTGTGAAGAAAGAGTGTCCCCACTGCGGGAAGACACATGGTGGTTCCGAGTGCTGGTTGGTAGCGGGTAGATGCTTGAAGTGCGGGAGCAGCGACCACAAGATCAAAGACTGCCCAAGACTTCAACAGGGAGCTCAGCGTGGAGCGCCAGCCCCAGCAGTAGCGGCAGCCGCGCCAGCTACAGGAAGACCAGGAAGACCTCGAGCCCCAGCTCGAGTGTTTGCTTTGGCACGCGAGGACGCCGAGCAGGCGGAGCATGTCACCGAAGGTACGATTTTGCTCTTAGGTGTGCACACTCGGGTTTTGTTCGACACGGGTGCTACTCACTCGTTCATTTCCAAGCGGTTCGCTAGGCAGTTAGCCCTAGAGTCAGGCGTAGAGTCTGAGGAGTTAGAGGTCCCTTTGTCTGTGCACCCCTTCGGGTACGGTATCGACTAGGAAGTGCATTCTGTCGTTACCTGTGTGCATTGAGGATAGAATCCTAGATGAGTGTTTCTTCTTTCTAAAGATGAAGGACTATGATGCTATCTTGGTCTGGATTGGCTAGAGGAGCACTATGCGTTAGTGGATTGTCGTCGGAAGAGGATTGTTTTCCGCATTCCTGGCGAGGACGAGTTCTCTCATCCCTTGCCAAGGAACTTGGCTGGAAAGTTAGTCATCTCTGCCATGAAGGAGATGCGCATGGTAAACAAGGGTTGTGACACTTTTCTTGCCAGCGTGGTGTTAGTGCCAGAGGCTGATGAGTCACTTACTCTTGCGGAGATTGAGGTAGTGCAGAATTTTCCAGATGTCTTTCCTGATGACTTGTCTGGATTACCACCGGATAGAGAGATAGAGTTCACTATAGAGTTGCTTCCAGGCACCTCTCCTATCTCGAAGGCCCCATATCGGATGGCCCTGCAGAGTTAGCCGAGTTGAGGAAGCAACTGCAAGAATTGCTTGATAAGGGATTCATTCGCCCTAGTGTTTCCCCTTGGGGCGCACCTGTATGTTCGTCAAGAAGAAAGACGGGTCACTTAGGTTGTGTATTGACTATAGGAAGTTGAACCAAGTGACTGTGAAGAACAGGTACCCCTTACCTCGGATTGATGATCTGTTTGACCAGTTGCAGGATGCATCAGTCTTTTCCAAGATTGACTTGCGATCTGGTTATCATCAGTGCAGATTAGGAGTGAGGATGTGTCCAAGACGGCATTTAGATCCCGTTATGGACATTATGAGTTCTTGGTTCTTCCTTTCGGATTGACCAACGCCCCGCAGCGTTCATGGATCTCATGAACCAGATGTTTAGTCCGTATTTAGATAGCTTTGTTGTTGTGTTCATTGATGACGTGTTGGTCTATTCTCCGGATGAGGCCATGCACCGTCAGCATTTGAGGTTAGTGTTAGAGGTTCTTCGTGAGCACAAGCTGTATGCAAAGTTCAGCAAGTGCGATTTTTGGTTGCGCGAGGTTAATTTCCTCGGGCATGTTATCTCCGGCGCTGGTGTTGCAGTTGATCCAGCGAAGGTCCAAGCAGTTATGGATTGGGAGATTCCCAAGACCCCTTCGGAGATTCGTAGTTTTATTGGGTTAGCTGGTTATTATCGGCGATTCATTGAGGGTTTCTCATCCATCGCCGCCCCTTTGACAAAGCTGACCAGGAAGGGTGAGAAGTTTGTATGGTCTGAGGCATGTGAGCGTAGCTTTCAGCTATTGAAGGCTAAGCTTACTTCTGCTCCGATATTGGTATTGCCTAGTGGTCCAGAAGGTTTTGCCATTTATACGGATGCATCTCAGATTGGTTTAGGCTGTGTGCTCATGCAGCAAGAGGTAGTGGTTAGTTCTTCTTCTCGTCAGTTAAGGAGCATGAGAGGAACTATCCGACTCATGATTTGGAGCTCGCAGCAGTGGTTCATGCACTAAAGATCTGGAGGCACTATCTTTATGGTGTCAGATTTGAGGTGTTTACTGACCACAAGAGCTTGAAGTATCTTTTCTCCAAAAGGAATTAAACCTGAGGCAGAGAAGATGGATTGAGTTCTTGAAGGACTATGACTTCGACCTTCAGTATCACCTGGGAAGGCGAACGTCGTAGCGGATGCTCTTAGTAGAAAGAGGTCTTCGCTCCAGTAGGATTGGAAGATGTTGGAGGATGCAGCGTGCTCTATGACCGAGTTAGAGCCATCGCTGTGTCAGGCTTTTGTAGCTTAGCTATCCCTTAGATCCTCGATTTTGGATGAGGTGATCGGCAACAGAAGCCGACCCTAGATTGTTAGAATTAGTGGGTAAGGCGGGCATTGCTCGTGATGAGGACGGTGTGATTAGATTTCAGCACCGTGTCTGTGTCCCTGATGTAGTAGATGTCCGTGAGCATGTGTTAGCGGAGGCTTATAGATCGCGATTCTCTATTCATCCGGGTAACACTAAGATGTATCAAGATCTGAAGAGATCATTTTGGTGGTCCGGCATGAAGAAAGATGTTGCAGATTATGTGTCTAGGTGTTTGGTGTGTCAGCAAGTGAAGGCCGAGCGACAGCGACCATCCGGCCTTATGCAGAGGATGGATATCCCAGTGTGGAAGTGGGAAGCTGTCACTATGGACTTCGTTTCGGGTTTGCCTCGATCTAGAAGGGGCAATGACTCGATTTGGGTAGTTGTAGATAGATTCTCGAAGACTGCTCATTTCTTGCCTATGAAGAAGAAGCAGTCAGTAGAGAGTTTAGCTAGATTGTATGTTAGTGGTATCATTAGATTGCATGGTGTGCCGAAGTCGATTATTTCGGATCGAGATCCGAGATTCACTTCGAGGCTGTGGAGGGTCTTCAGGATGTGTTAGGTTCGGAGCTTAAGCTCAGTTCGGCGTTCATCCCCAGACCGATGGACAGTCCGAGAGGACTATCCAGACGCTCGAGGATATGTTGAGAGCGTGTGTTCTGGATTGGATGGATGATTGGGAGCGTCATTTACCTCTTGTGGAGTTCGCATACAACAACAACTTTCATGCTAGTATCGGTATGGCTCCATTCGAGGCGTTGTATGGTAGGCCCTGCAGATCTCCTTTATGTTGGGAGGAGACTGGTGATAGGCAGTTGATCGGACCGGAGTTAGTTCAGGAAACTTCGGATAAGATCCAGCTTATCAGGAAGAGGCTTGTTGCGGCACAGGATAGGCAGAAGAGTTATGCCGACAACAGAAGGAAGGATTTGGAGTTCGAGGTTGGCGATCATGTCTTCTTGAAGATATCGCCTACTCGAGTGTTGTCAGATTTGGCAGGCATGCAAGCTAAGCCCTAGATTCATTGGCCCATATGAGATTCTCAGACGTTTGGGCAGCGTGGCGTATGAGCTAGCTTACCCCCAGCTTTGGCTAGCGTTCACCCTGTATTCCACGTATCTATGTTCAGGAAGTATGTCCGAGATCCGTCTCATGTGATCAGTCATGAGCCAGTGGAGATCCAGCCAGATCTTTCGTATGTCGAGCAACCAGTAGCCATTCTTGACCGGAAGGTTCAGCATCTCCGGAACAAGAGTATTGTGTCGGTGAAAGTTCTATGGCGGAACTTCTCACGAGAGGAGGCTACGTTGGAGCTCGAGGATGCGATGAAGAAGAAGTATCCCTTTTTTGAGTAGTGTCGTTCTAACTTCGAGGACGAAGTTTCTTTAAGGGGGAGAGGGTGTAAGGCCCTCGAATTTCCATCGCAATATTTGTATTTGTGTATGTATGTTTGTGCTTGTGTATGTATATACATACTTACGTACGTATTAATTAGTACAATTACGTGTGCATATGTTTATACTAGATGTAAATAATGCATGTATTGAATGGTGATAGTATGAATACACTACCATATACATATTGCATGTATACATGCATGGCATGCATAGTTTTCTGCATGTTTTAGAGTTCTGGCCGAAGGCCATATTGGCGTCAACCCCTAGCCGTTGAGGTGGTGTCAGCGTCCAGACATGGACGCCACACTAATCCTGGCGTCTAACGATATGGACGTCGATTTCTCTGGCCTGCATGCACAGCAGAGCCGGAAATTCCAGAAACAAGAAGCTCACCCATTGGGGAGCTGTCCCCAACGGCTCTGAGAGCCATCTTGTCACCTTGTGAGTGGGAGAGAGGCCTCTCCCATATGTTGAACCCGGATCTGCCTTCCCCAACCCTCTCTTCACCCTTTGCAAGAGAGAACAAGAGGAAAACCCTAGCTTCTGAGCTGTGAGAAACCCCTCTTTGCACCCAAGAATTTGACCCTCTGAAGCTGGATCCAGCCATCTTCCTCGACAAGAAGCTAGCTGGACTGAAGGAGAAGACCTCCCCGACGTTTCCTTGCTGTGGAGATCATCCAGGAGCCCGGAGGAGGGAGATCTTGGAGGACATTCTGCACCTTCTTGGGACTGCCCAAGGAGGGCTTCACCAGCACTTTTGATCCATTGGCAATTTCCTAGAGGCAAGTGACCCTACCATAAGGTTCCCGTATAAGTCTAGGACGGTTTTAGCATTTTTGGTGTATTTTGCTTCGTGTCCTTGACCCCCAAATTCACCCCACTTGAGGGCTCGGGTCTGTGTTCTGCACAGACCTGCATTGACGGCAAGGTCACTGGACGCTGAGATTATGCTTGGCGTCCATCGACCATGCCGCTAACACTGAGTTAGCGGCCAGAGACCGCCTCCAAGTTCATCTGGACAGAACAGTGACCTGTTCTGCCCTTCCTATACAACTATTTTCGGTATGGTTCCGTGATGAGGATTATGGTACCCTATACACTATGTATACTGTTAAATGTGGTGTGTGGATGAGTGTGATGTGTGGTGGTGAATGTTAGAAATTATTCTCCCATGAAATTTCAAGCATGATTGTTGATAATCTTGCCAATCCATGTTTTAGATTAGGACTAGTCTGAATGCCCTAAGTTTTATCAGATCATGAAGATTAGTGGGTCAGTATACGTATACTCAATTTTTGATAAATTGTCCATGCTTGCATAAATTGCTAATAAATTTGGTTCGGTAAATAAAAAGGCATGCAAGAAAGATTTGTGGTGATCAATCTATGGTTGTATGATTTAGGGTAATTCTGTATTCTCAGATCATGCATATAACAATAGTCTCTGTTCAGACAGTCAGTGGCAAAAATGCATGATGTGTTAAACTCCATATCAACTTAAATTATGAATGGCATGCTAAATAGGTGTTTTATTTACTGTAAATTCCATTTAGCTCAGAAAAATCTGAAAAATGAATGTATGACCTTGAACCCGAAAATAGCATGTGGTTAAAATTCCAGGTCATTTGGACCAGTATATAAGGAGTTATGCATTTTTCCATGTGAAATGTAAAAATCTATGTAGGTTATCGTAAGGTGGTTAGATATTGTTTAAACCCAACCTGATTGTGAATTTACTATGTGTTAAACTCCTGAAATCTGTAGTGCCATGTCAGGAAAATAGATATTGCATGTGAGTGAGAAAGTGAATGAGATGAAAAGTGATATGTGTAAAACCATGTGTAAAATCGGTAAAATGTGTAAATGTGTAACTGTGCCAATGTGACACTGCTTTCGTAGAGGGCAGTGGAACTATATCAGGGAAAAGTCCCCCTGAGAAAGTTCAATGTGTAAGTGACCCTAAGGGCATTAGGGGGAAATCCTGGAGGTGGACAAGTACCACTGGTTAGGGTGGAGACTTGTTCTCTCGGTCTGCGCAGTCCAAGAGTCGCCATTGAAATGCCTAGATGACGTCTATGCGTAATGTGATGTGTATATGTCCTTCTTTGTGGGTTGGACTATGTGTCACGGCACCTAAAATGTGAAATGTGAATGTGTAATTTGTAATGTTAATGTGTATGTGTTCATGTGTTAATGTGTAAGTGAACAATGTGGAATGTGTATGTGTAAAGTGCAACCATGTGAAATTGGAAACTTGTGTAAAAAAAATGTGAAACTAAAAATGTGAGAATATGACATTGAAATCCATGTGAGACAAATCTGAAACCATGTGAAATCAGTAATTTCAGGTTGTTATCATCATGTTTATATGTGCGAAGATGTCTAGAATTCATGTTAGGGATAATTGATGAGCACTTGTACAAATAGCATGATTGGTTGTTCACATAGTATGTTTTAAACAATATTGTAGCTCTCATGTGTAGGTTTACAGCCATTAAACCATGTGAAACCAGCAACTTAAAGCATGTGAAAATGTCTATGTATGTACTTAAGAATATGTAAGACCCATGCTAGTTGTGTTTTCCTTTCATATATGCACAGTGTTCATGTTGGTAGCTCTCATGTCTTGGTTCTTTAAAGGCAAAATTTCACGAGTAAATTGAATAGAGAGCATGTGATAGGTAAGTTTTATTCTTAGAAATCTGAAAGCATGATCCATGTATTAATTTGTAAAACTTTCATGATAGGTTGAAACTTTCAAATGACTAGCATGCCATGTGTTGAAAATTTTGAATGTGCATGTAGAAACCGCTATGACTTATACGTGTATGTTATGAGTAGTGTTGCTTGCTGAGTCTTTAGACTCACTCCTTGCTTCGGCGTACAGGTGTAGTTGGTGACGTGGCACGTTGGAGGAGACAGTGGAGATGGTCTCCGAGCACGGAGATTAGTCTTTGGAGTTCCTTGTGACTTGTGCATTTCATAGTATGTAATTTGAACGTTGTATTAGAGTTATCATGAAAAGAATGTATAAGTGTGGACATTATGTATTTAAATTTCAGCAATTTAAATTATGTGAACTTTTAGCTCTTAATGTTAATTGCGAATTTCATGTATGTTTAATGTGGATGATGAATAAATGAGGACAATTGTCTTTTACTTCCGCTACTCTGTTGTATATTCGCGTGTATCTCAGCTGTTTGTATCGTTTCGGTAAATGTCCCACTGTGAGGACTCTCGCTATACCGACGTGGGTTGGTATAACCGTACTGGTATAATGAGGGCCGTTACAGTGGGTGCTAGCCTTTTGTTGTGGGTTTCCTCTTTCGTGTGCGGGGGAGGCCATTGCGTGCCTTCCTTCTCTGTTTTCGTGGGTTGCTTGGGGTGGTGGTGCTCTGCCACGACATTTGGTGCTGTGTTGCGCATCATGGTGACCTTTTGGCAAAGGTTCCTTCCCTTGAGCCTCTTTGAGGCTGAGTTGGTTGCTCCCATCGTGCGCGTCGTTTCCTTGTGGCATGATAGGTCATGGTGTACCTATTTGTGTCGTCTGTTGTAACGTTGGTTCCTTGTTGCCTGACTGGACAATCTAAGGCAATGTGCCTTGTTGTTCAGTGTGAGGCAACACTGGTGTTCTTTAGTTGGGCTTGCTTGTGCAGGCATTGCTCCGGTGTGTGTTTTTCTTGTGCCTCTGTTTGCGCTTGGAGGCACTTGTCGCCGTTTAGTGTGTGGCCCTCTCCACCTATAGAGGTATGAGCAGTGCCTTGTGTTTGGGTACTTGTAAGAGCCGATGTGGTTGTTGCGCTCTTGAAGCTGTTAGCTTTCTTCATGTTTCTCTTGTGGGTCTCTGGTGGTGAGTCCCCTCCTATGAGCCTAGTGCCGTTTCGGAGCCGTTAGTGTAGTTGTTCGTGCTACACTTCAGCGGGTTTTGGTGCTTGTGGTAGCACCGTAAGCGGTGTCGTGGGCTTTATTTTTTGAATTTTGGCCGTGCTTTCGCGAGTTTGCTCGGTGTTGGAAGCGTTGAGTTTTCTGCTTTTGGGACTCATGTGTTGACCTTTGCCATGTGGTTGTACGTTACCGCTGTGGGGCGGCTACTTTGCTTTATCTAGGTAGCCCTATCAGTGGTACACCCGGCTTTGGTTATGACCTGTGTTCAAGTTTTCTCTCTCTCTCTTAGGGAGCGAGTGTGTTCGGTGGTGGCACCTAACGCTGGCTTGGGTCCTTCTCAGGGGTCGATGTGTTGTCCTCGACCTCTGTAGGTGTTTCGTTTCCTGTGTGGGTTGCCAACGTCTTGAGTTGCCTGGTTTTGGCCCAGACTCAGACATGTTTCCCAATTTTGTCTCTGCGCGTTGTGCCATGGAGAGATTGGTTTAAGTTTTCTGTGGCTCCACAGTTGTTGCGTGTCCTAGTCGGACCACGAGGACAATCTGGGTGAGATCGAGTGGTGCCGGTGGACACCGTTATGTGAGTCGAGGTGTTCTCCACATGCTTGTTACTGCTAGGTTTCGTGTCACTCTTGAGATTCTCGTTTGGATTTTGCTGCAGGTGCTAGCTGTTGCTATTAGTGCGAAGCTATTTGGCAGAGTCTTGTGGCTGACTTCTTGGCATTTTCTTAGCTTGATGTTAGTAGTTGTGTCCTCTGTCAAGTTCTGCTGGTGACAGAGTGAGTTACCGACCAGTTGGTCTCAACAGCGTGGTCTGTTGAGGGCTCAGTCGTGTGCTTTCTAACTAGCGGGTTCAGCTATTTTCTGGTATGTTTGGCGTGTGCCGCGCCTATGGAGTTTTTGACATCTAGTTGTGTGCTCCGCGCTGTTGGTGTGCGCTCTATGAGTCGTCGGTTGTCCGGTTAGGCACTCCCTTCGTGGCAGGGTCGTGGTTGTTACCACCAGGAAGTCGAGGTATGACTTAGTGGTCTCTTTGCGCTTGTTGTTTTCTCCGACTAGGTTTCTCTTTTAATTTCGAGGATGAAATTGTTTTAAGTTGGTTAGATTTGTAACATCTCAGGTTTGGTTGTCCTTGGTATTGATCATGGTGTTGCCCAGATAGCAAGCTCAGAGGGGGGGGGGGTGAATGGATTGCTAAAAATTCTTCTAAGAGAAATTCCTAAAAATAAACAAACTAGACAGACAACACTAAGATCGATAGTTGGAGTTAGTATTAATCAAAACAACTAGAATAATCGCACAGACAACAGGAAATTTTATCCCAGTTTGGATCTCCTATCCCAAGGAGTCCTACATCCAATCCCCAAGCAATCACTTGGAATTCCACTAAATAAGGGTACAGTACCCCTTAAGGACACTTACACATCCAGCCGCAGCTGGCCTTCTCTTCTCAACCAGAAGAGGAAAAACACCACCTGTACCAATAGGTCTTCTCTTCACATCCGAAGAGGATCAATCACAGAGAATGAGTTGAAAGAGGGAGGCCCCAAGACCAAGCTTATAATCACTTGCTTGATCTGAGGCGAAGTCTGAGAGACACAAGATGATTACAAGAGAACTCTCTCTCAGAACTGCGCAAGCTCTCAAAAGACAATGCACTATTTTCACAGAGAGCTAAGAGCTACAGAAACATTGGATTGAACGAGCTGGCTCTTGTTATTCTTCAGGTGACTAGAGTTTCAAGCTTCTCAAAGGCTCAAAAGTTCGAACTGTTGTTCATGGAGTCACCAGTCTTCTATTTATCTTCTTTGAAATAATTTGACCGTTGTAGTATCCGTTGAAATATCCGTTGTCTCACGGCTTCATGCACGTTAGAGAGACTGGTCCGAAGCATAGAGCAAGTGAGCCTGCAGCCATTAATGCTTTGATTGACACACACACCTTCAAAGGAAGATTGTTTGAATCTTCTATCATCTTGTCAGGTTGACAGTTCCATCTTTGACGTGCGTTTCTACCAGAGTCCTGCACACAATAAATGCTGACACATAGACAACTTCTTTTTGTCTAAACTGTCAGTCAATATTAGTAGTCGTGCTGTATGAAGATACACCAAAAAAGAAATGTTATTCTGTCATCATACAAGGCAAGACATTATGAGACGAGAGTGAGGTAAGCAAGGATATATCGTGCAGAAATATTGTACCATCATAATAAATGTTTCAAGACCATAGGATACAATGATGCGCGGGAAGATTTTTAAAATCCACAGAGATTTGAAAAATATATTTGAATATCATGAAGGATAAATATTTTCAAGAATATCTGAGAAGATAATGATAGTATTTGTCAACTTATTTAAACCATAAATGTTGTGAAGAGAGTTGATATGTTCATGAAATCGATGTCATAAACATAATTCATGTATAAATGAAATCTATGTTGAAATGAAGTCGATGTGACCACAATCCATGTTTGACTATAGTGAAATCGTTATAGAAATACTTAAATCGTTATAGCGACCAAGTCGTCATTTTAAATGAAAGGAAATCGTTGTGACGACTAAATGTTGTTTCAATGAAATCGACGATGAAATCGTTGTTTAAGTGAATTCGATGATGAAATCGTTGTTTCAATGATGAAATCGTTGTAGCAATGAAATAGATGTTTTTCTATGGAAATCGTTGTTTAAGTGATATGAAATCTATGTACCAACGAAATCGATGTTTTTCTATGGAAATCGTTGTTTAAGTGATATGAAATCGTTGTTTCTATGAAGTCGTTGTTTAAGTGACTTATGAAATCGATGTAGCGATCAAATCGTTGTTTTACTTATGAAATCATTGTGCGATGGAAATCGTTGTTTTACTTATGAAATCGTTGTGCGATGGAAATCATTGTTTTACTTATGAAATCATTATTTGCGATCGAATCATTGTTCCTATGAAGTCGTTGTTTGAGTGACTTATGAAATCGTTGTTTCTATGAAGTCATTGTTTAAGTGACTTATGAAATCGTTGTTTGCGATCGAATCGTTGTTTCTATGAAAGAAGTCGATGTGTACTTAGACAAACAAATGTATTGTACTTCAGATAGCAATGTGAGGATAACTTACAGATATTGCTATAGTTATTTTTGTGGATGAACTTCAAAAAGGTGTTGGAAAATACTTTTCAAGGTTTTGTAAATTACCATATATATATATATATATAATTAATAATAAATTATATGGAGATGGGCTGATCATCACATGGGATCGCGACGGGTCGAGGTGTCGAATTCTGAACGAGACGGGATGCGTGTCGCCTTCTGGTTAAGAAGGCGACGACCTCTGTCGCGTTCCCGTGATCTGTCTGTGGTTGGTGTGCCGCATGTCCGCGCTTCTATGTGTGAAGGCGACGTGCCAGTTGTCGCATTCACCTGAAGCACGTGCGGGTGTGACATGTGGTTTGGAGGCTGTCTGCCTGTCAGAAGACTTGTCAGAACTTGTGAGAAGGCGACAAGATGCTTGTCGCGTTCTGGTGAGAACGTGACACGTTCCTTGTCGCGACCTCAGTCTCGAGGCCTTAAGGCATGCATGTTCCTCTTTCTTCTTCTTTCTACCCCTTTCTCCTTCTTGTTGGGTATGGAATGAATATCTAGAGGGGGGGGTGAATAGATATTAACCTCTTAAAAATTTAAGAACCTGAACCAGACCTTAAGATATGAAAGAGCTATTAATATCAACAAGACAGAGCAATTGAGCAAATGCACACCACACCACACAATGCATGCAGAATTTTTAAGGTGGTTCGGCTCCAGTGTGGAGACCTACATCCACCCCTCACTAAACTAAGTGAGGCTTCACTCAACAACCCAAGAGTGTGAAACACTCACACAACCACTGATTCACAGCTTCATACAACTTGTTGATTCATAGCTTCAATACATCTGATTCACAGCTTTGAGATTATATCAATCTCACAATCCTCACACACAAAGTGTAGGATCAGTCCTTCTACTCCAACTGGAGTAGACAACCAAGCAGTTTGGTATTCAGAAGAAATAGGAAAAATCACACAAGTGAAATTGCTAAAGGCATGCAGAAATTTAGCAAACACTCTTTGTGCTGTTTCACTGGAGTTGAGATCTAATCAGATTTCTGCTTAAACTACCAATTGCGTCTTCTCCAGGCTTGAATCCATCAGGCTCTTCTTCTTACCGCAGCTTAAGGATCAATTGCCTCTGAATTGAATGGAATTCCGATGCTCTGCTTCAATTGATCAGCGACAGGTCTTCACACAGGATGAAGAAACGATCCAATATCTTTTCTTCTTGCTGAGCAAACTGTATTGAAGCCTGTTCTTCTCAGTTCTCAAGCTCTCTGCTCTATTTCTCTTCTCAGCTCTCAAACTCTCAGCTCTATCTCTATGTGTGCTCTCTCTTGAAGAGGACGCCACACCCCTTTTTGAATGGCATATCGAAATCTTCTTGGTGGGCCCCAACAGAATCCCCAATTAGTTGGGAGATGCTTTGCCGCCAAAAAGGTTATCTTCAAGAACCTTGTAAAGTGTGCCTAGAATCCCAATCATTGGGCCTCAGGTCACGTGCCTGGAACAATCACGCTGACAATCTCTTGTCCTCACTGGAATAAGAAGCTTGGAGTGTTGACACAACTTGTGCATAGTGTCAACGCACACAGAACTTGACTAGTTCAGTGCAGATGCTTTAGTAGAGTTGACTCCATGCCTTCATGTGTCAACCTTATCCATTAGACTGCTATAGAGATTGGCTGTAATAAGTCTAGAGTTGACCTTATAGTAGCTGAGTGTTGACCTCTTATAATGGTAGAGTCGACCTGATCTTCATCTAGAGTCGACCACATAGACTGGTAAAGTCGACCTGATCTTCATCTGGAGTCGACCTCATGTAGTTCTTTCCTTTTAGCGCTAACAAGAAACCAACTGGTGTCGATCTGATCTTCAACTAGAGTCGACCTTATGCGATTCTTTCCCTTCAGCACTTACTAGAAAAACCAACTAGTGTCGACCTGATCTTCTTCAAGAGTCGACCTTATGCGATTCTTTTGTCTTCTGCGCTTACTGGAAAACTAGCAAGTGTCGACTTATCCTTTGGGTAGTGTCGAGTCAAGTGCTTCACTAAACTCCAGTAAGTCATCCACTAAGACATGTGTGTTGACCTATGAGGCAATAAGTGTCAACACACACAAGATTTTTGACTTTGAGAATTTTCCTGTCATATAAAAACTGTGTTAGAGAATTCTTAGATATTTATGACAATTTTGCTTGGCTCATGACATCATCAAAACTAGGGACATAACACTTCTTTCTTCTCCTCTCCGTGGTGGGAGAGCTTCCTCCCTCCCTCTTAGGCATTTTTGGGCGTGGAGGTGCTGGCGTACTCGTGGCGAAGCATTGAAGCAGCGTGGGGCGAGGAGGAGACGACCAATCCGACATGAAGGGCCCCAACAGATATGGGTCTTCATTTGCTGTAGGGTTCTCTTACTCTCTCTTACTATCTTGAGGAGATGGAGCTTGTTTTGAGCTATCCTCCTTGTGCTCGAGGCTTCTTTGTGGTTTTGCACGAGAGAATGCTTACCGGTGGTGCTTTCTCTTGTGTAGTTTAGTTTCCTTGTGATTTGTGGGTGAGGAAAGGTGGCATTGGTGCCCCTCGAGCCTTCTTCCATTGTCTTGGAGGTGTGTGCTCTTCTCCCTACCATCTCTGGTGGTTGTTTTGTAGCTTGGGGGATCGTGGGATGACCCCATCCCCGGTCTCGGTCTTCTGAATGAGATCGCGACAAGTTGACTGTCGCGATACCAGTCAGAAGGTGACTTGCTTCCTGTCGCATTTTGGTTGCGATAGGATAGCCGTCGCATTCTGCTTGCCCTTCTATTTTGTAAGGCCCTCAAATTTCTGTCGCATTATTTGTATTTGTATGTGTATATTTGTGCTTGTGTATGTATATACATATTTACGTACGTATTAATTAGTACAATTACGGTGCATGTGTTTATACTATATGTAATAATGCATGTATTGAATGGTGATAGTATGGATACATTACCATATACATATTGCATGTATATATGCATGGCATGCATAGTTTTCTGCATGTTTTAGAGTTCTGGCCGAAGGACAGATTGGCGTCAACCCCTAGCCGTTGAGGTGGTGTCAGCGTCCACCCCTGGACGCCAACACTAATCCTGGCGTCTAACGATGTGGACGCCTATTTCTCTGACCTGCATGCGTTGCAGAGCCAGAAATTCCGGAAACAAGAAAGCTCACCCATTGGGGAGCTGTCCCCAACGGCTCTGAGAGCCATCTTGTCACCCTGTGAGTGGAGAGAGGCCTCCCCATATGTCTGAACCCGGATCTGCCTTCCCCAACCCTCTCTTCACCCTTTGCAAGAGAGAAACAAGAGGAGAAAACCCTAGCTTCTGAGCTGTGAGAAAATCCCCACTTTGCACCCAAAAATCTGACCCTCTGAAGCTGGATCCGGCCATCTTCCACGACAAGAAGCTAGCTGGAGTGAGGGAGAAGACTTCCCCGGCCGTACCTTGGAGCCATCTTCATCCAAGAGCCCGGAGGAAGGAGATCTTGGAGGACATTCTGCACTTCTTGGGACGGCCCAAGGAGAGCTTCTCCGAGCATTTAGATCCATTGGAGCAATTTCTAAAAGGCAAGTGACCCTACCATAAGGTTCCCGTATGAGTCTAGGACGGTTTTAACATTTTTGTGTATTTTTCTTCGTGTCCTTGACCCTCACATTCACCCTATCTTGAGAGCTCGGGTCTGTGTTTTGCACAGACCTGCATTAACGGCAAGGTCCCTGGACGCTGAGATCATGCTTGGCGTCCATCGACCATGCAGCTGACACTGAGTTAGCGGCCAGAGACCGCCGCCAAGTTCATCTGGATAGAACAGTAAACTGTTCTACCCTCCTATACGATTATTTTCGATTGGTTTTCCGTGATGAGGATATATGATAACCCTATACACTATGTATACTGGTAAATGTGGTGTGTGAATGTGTTATGATGTGTGGTGGTGAATGTTAGAGATTATCATCCCATGAAATTTCAAGCATAATTTGTTGATGGTTCTTGCCAATCCATGTTTCATGATTAGGACTAGTCTGAGTGCCCTAAGTTTTGGTCAGATCATGAAGTTAGTGGATCAGTGTATGTGTACTCAAATTTTGATAAATTGTCCATGCTTGCATAAATTGCTATTAATTTCGGTTCGGTAAATAAAAAGGCATGCAAGAAAGAATTGTTGTGATCGATCTATGGTTGTATGATTTAGGGTAATTATGTATTTTCAGATCATGCATATAATAGTAGTCTCTGTTCAGACAGTAAGTGGCAAAAATGTATGATGGTGTTAAGCTCCATGTCAACTTAAATTATGAATAGCATGCTAAATAGGTATTTGATTTTCTGTAAATTCCATTTAGCTCAAAAAAATCTGAAAATTGAATGTATGATCTTGAACCCGAAAATAGCATGTGGTTAAATTTTCAGGTCATTTGGACCAGTATATAAGGATTAGGCATTTTTCCATGTGAAATGTAAAAATTTATGCATGTCATCGTAAAGTGATTAGATATCGTTTAAACCCAACCTGATTGGTGAATTTACTGTGTGTTAAACTCCTGAAATCTGTAGTGTCATGTCAGGAAAAGAGATATGCATGTGAGTGAGAAAGTGAATGAGATGAAAAGTGATATGTGTAAAACCATGTGTAAAATCGGAAAAAAATGTGTAAATGTGTAACTGTGCCAATGTGACACTGCTTCCGTAGAGGGCAGTGGAACTGTATCAGGGAAAAGTCCCCTGAGAAAGTTCAATGTGTAAGTGACCCTAAGGGCATTAGGGGGAAATCCTGGAGGTGGACAAGTACCACTGGTTAGGGTGGAGACTTGTTCTCCCGGTCTGCCACAGTCCAAGAGTCGCCATTGAAATGCCTAGATGGCGTCTATGTGTAATGTGATGTGTATATGTCCTCTTTGGTGGTTTGGACTATGTGTCACGGCACCTAAAATGTGTAATGTGTAATGTGTATGTGTTCATGTGTAATGTGTAAGTGAACAATGTGAAATGTGTATGTGCAAAGTGCAACCATGTGAAATAGGAAACTTGTGTAAGGAAAATGTGAAACTAAAAATGTGAGAATATGACATTGAAATCCATGTGAGACAAATCTGAAACCATGTGAAATCAGTAATTTCATGTGTTATCATCATGTTTATATGTGCAAAATGTCTAAAATCCATGTTAGGGATAATTGATGAGCACGTGTACAAAATAGCATGATTGGTTGTTCACATGGTATGTTTAAACAACATTGTAGCTCTCATGTGTAGGTTTACAGCCATTAAACCATGTGAAAGCAATAACTTAAAGCATGTGAAAAATGTCTATGTATGTGCTTAAGAAATGTCATGCTAGTTGTGTTTTCCCTTTATATATGCACAGTGTTCATGTTGGTAGCTCTCATGTCTTAGTTCTTTCAAGGCAAAATGTCACGAGTAAATTGAATAGAGAGCATGTGATAGGTAAGTTTTATTCTTAGAAATCTGAAAGCATGATCCATGTATTAAATTGTAGAACCTTCATGATAGGTTGCAACTTTCAAATGACTAGCATGCCATATGTTGAAATTTGTGAATGTGCATGTAGAAAACCGCTATGACTTATACGTGTATGTTATGAGTAGTGTTGCTTGCTGAGTCTTTAAGACTCACTCCTTGCTTCGGCGTACAGGTATAGACGGTGATGAGACTCTCGTGGAGGAGACGGTAGAGATGGACTCCGAGCGCGGAGTTTAGATTGTTGGAGCAGTGTACCCCTTTTGTGCTTTCATAGTATGTAAAGTGACATTGTATTAGAAATCATGAGAAGAATTGTATAAGTGTGGACATTGTGTACTAAATTTTCAGCAATTTAAATTATATGAACTTTAAGTTCTTTAATGTTAATTGCAAATTTCATGTATGTTAAATGTGGATGATGAATGAATGAAGACAGTGTCTTTTACTTCCGCTACTCTGTCGTATATTCGCGTGTATCTTAGCTGTTTGTATCGTTTGGTAATGTCCCACTGTGATGACTCTTGCTATACCGACATGGGTTGGTATAACCGTACCAGTATAATGAGGGCCGTCACAGGTTGAGTCGACGTCAATATCGATGGACGCCAACTCCAAGTTGGTGGCATCCTAGGTGGACGCCTACTTCCCAGAACATGTGCGATTTCAAATCCAGAAACGTCCAGAATTTCTTCGCCCTCTATTTTGGAATCCTACTCCAGTAGTAGGATCCCCTTCCTAACGCGTACCCCAACTTCCCTAGCTTATAAAAACTCCCTTTTAGCCGGATTAGAGTCCCATTGGCTCTATGAGAAAAAAACCCTAAAGAACTTGTGTGACCTGAAACTTTGGCGGTTTTGATCTCTCTTGTTGGTGCATTTTCAGGTGATCTCCATCTACTGGAAGGATCTCTGAGCATAGAGGAAGGCTTCCCCGATGACGGTGTACAACCAGCTTCATCACAAAACCAGTTCGAGGAAGGATTTGAGAAGCTTCTTGGCTTGCCGAGGAGAGCTTCTCCGGAAAATAATTCCATCTATCGATTTTACGAAGGCAAGTAACCTGTGTATCATCCCTGCTCATGTCTAGTAGGTTCTAGGAATTTACAAATTTTCCCTCGTGTCTGGAACCCCATTCATCATTGTTTTTGCGTTCAGTCCGTGTTTGCACAGACAGGAACTTAACGACAACATCTAGTGCCGTTAAGATCCCGGTTGGCAGCATGATCCTGTGCGTTAACCTATATTGGTGGTAGCATATGTGCCGCCAAGTTCAACAGGTTTGGCAGAATGCATGTTTTAATCCTTATGTCATATTTTCCGGATTTCTAGACATGAGTGCATGTTGTAAAATTTGTGTATGACCAAGTACATCTAGTAGAATATGCCATGTGGTTAGGTTGAATTTTCATAGATTATCCTATTTATTAGAATTTCTATAACGAGGTATTAAGCAAGATTAGCCTTATTAATTCCTATTATTTAGATCCATGTTATTAGGGTTTCATAATTTTACTATGACTATATGGACTATGTTCAAGTTTAATAGTGCTAGATATAGCTGTGTTATTGTGAAATCTATTGAAGTAAAATTAGTGATAAAATGCTGAAATGTTATTTCAATTACTGAATTAGTTTACTGATCCACAAAAATATGAGAAATTAAGCATGTGATGTATTAATCTATTGGATAGATGTTTGGAGAACAGTAAGCACTGTTATGGATTTAAAGAGAGAAATGACCATATTGAAACATGCCTTGTTAATTACGTGTAATTCAGTTGCTAGCAGCATGCTTAGGTCTATGTTAAGAGTAAATTTCAGTTTGAACAGTAATGATATGATCTGAAAACTGATCCATGTATATGTGATTAAATGTGAATGCGTGTGAATCTAATTGCATGTGGATACTATGATAACGTGATAATGTGAAAAGTGTATAATTGGGCCGTGTGTGACACTGCTACCATAGAGGGTGTGGAACTGTACCGTAGTAAAGTTCCTATGGAAAGGTTCAATGTGTGCGAAATCTTATGGGCAATAGGATGAAATCCTGGAGGTGGACAAGTACCACTGGGTAGAGTGGAGAGTGCTTCTCCCGGTCTGCGCAGTTAACCAGGTCTATCACTGTGTTGCCTAGGTGATGGATATGCTAATATGAATGTGTGTCCTTCTAGTGGTGGTTTGGACTATGTGTCACGGCAACATAAGTGTAAAAATGTGAATATGTGTAAGTGAATTGGGAAATGTGCAATGTGTAAATGAGCATGTAAAGTGTAAAGTGATGTGTTAACACGTGAACAAGTGTAAACCATTGTGATATATGTTTAATTTATTTTAAAACAAGAAGTAAAATGTGGGTATAATTATGTTAAATTCATGAGAATTCAATAGAAATCCATGCTAGTGTGATGCTTACTTTATGAGTAGTTCATGCCTAAATTGTGTACAGTATAATATGAATTGAATGGGATTTGAATTGTTTAAGCATGTTAATAAAAAGTGTAGAAAGCATGTTATAGGTTTTATTCTTTAATTGTTGTAAGTGAGATAAAGCATGTATCATGTGTTTCTAATGCTCTATAACTTCCATGCTTAGTAAATTTAAATTGTATGAACCATACCACATGTGATAATTACTTGCATTGATGCTAGTATGTGCATTGATGTGTGTAAGGATGATGTTGTGGATTGCTTGCTGAGTCCTATTCACTCATACTTGCTTCGGCGTATAGGTGTGACAGGCGTCTCCACTTCTGAGGAGGAGATAGTTAGGATCGACTCCGTGCGCGAGGAGTAGCTTATGTTGTGGAGACTTCGACAGTTGTACTTTTATTTTCATAAGTATGTAATGAATAAGTGATGTATCTCATTTAGACAATGTAAATTTGATTTAAAATTTGCAATTAGTGAACTTTAGCTTTCTTTTGAATGCTATATGGACTATGGATATTTAATGATGATGAGGAATGAGAATAAACTTCTTATTATTCCGATGTATTTGTTTGTATTTATGTACATCTTAGCTTAGTGTTTTAGTGTTGGGTCAATGTCCCACTGTGACGACGTTCGTTATACCAACATGGATTGGTATAATCGTACCGGTAGAAGGGGGTTTACAGAGATTGGTATCAGACAAACAAGGTTGAGATGGTACATGAATATATTCCATCATCTTCATAATATGCTAAGTCTTATAGATTGTCCAATTGTAGAAATGATTAATAAGAATGAATGATAGATAAGAAAGTGGTTAGGAATTAATTAAAAAATTTTAACTTAGTTCTAAATGTGATTAAATTGTCTTGTACGCTATGGCATCTCGTGGTAGGCGTGGTACACCTACTCGTGGGATGAGCAGAGGCTAGAGGAGAGGGTTGAGCAGCAGGCCCCAGCACCTCAGGTTCCTACTGTACTTCCTCTCCCGACCAATAGATTATGGATTAGTCATGCAAGGTCTGGTGCAGGCCATGCAAACCCAAGCGCATACTCAGGCGGCACTCCAAGCTTAGCTGGAGGCTCAGGTTAGAATAATAGATAGAGTAGCATGTTTTATTTAATTATATGATTGTTATGTTGCATATGTGTTTTTATGTGTTGTTGTAGCAGGCTCAGGGCTCTAGCTCCAGTTCCCCAGGAGCATGGTCATGGTGGTCCTTCCATCATGGAGCGATTCAAGAGGATGCTGCACCCTCTTTTAAGCGGAGAGTGATCCACTGCTAGAGGAGAGCTAGATGAGGGAGATTGAGAAGATCTTCCGAGTGATTAGGTGTGTTGAGGAGGACAAGGTCAGCTTGGCCACCTATATGCTCCAGGTATGTGTTAGTTGCATATGCATTATTTTCTTAAACCTAGATTGTCTAGATTGGTCTTTATGGATGGTTTAATGCAGGAGAGAGCCGATGGGGTGGCCTTGGTTACTGTTACTGCGTTCCAGATTCGAGGACGGTGCTGTCGAGGTAGCATGGGACGAGTTATTGAGCTCTTTCGGGCAAGTTCGTTCTAGAGCATATCCAGGACAAGATGGAGTAGGAGTCCTTACTTTGACTCTGGGCTCCATGACCGTACTTGAGTACAAGGCCAGGTTTGTGGAATTATCAAAGTATGCACCTCACATTGTGGCTGATGAGCACAGGAAGGCAAAGAAGTTTGTGATGGGCTTAAGCCATCACTGAGATCTAGGATGGTGGCGTTTGACCATCGTACCATAGATGAGGCTCTCAGCACGGCTTGTCGCAGGAGAGAGAGATGGAGCAATATTTGGAGGAGAAGAAGGCTTTGCGGAAGAGATCTGCACCTCCTTTCCACTGGTAGGATAGGATGAAGGTGGCGTACAGTCACCACGCAGCATCCTGTGGCAGCGAGCAGGCAGCAGGTAGCTTCTCAGCGGTACCCCAGTGGTAGGCCTGGTGGCAAGGAGTACCCTCATTGTGGAAGGGGCACATGGCAGTACTGAGTGCTGGAAGATGGCAGGAAAGTGTTTGAAGTGCGGGGCAGCGAGCATCAGATCTAGGAATGCCCTAGACTCAGCAGGGAGTCTAGCGTGGAGCACCACCCCAGTAGCAGCAGCAGCAGCAGCGCTAGCTAGAGGAAGACCAGTAAGGCCTCGAGCCCAGCTCGAGTGTTTGCCCTAGCACGAGAGGTGCCGAGCATGCGGATAATGTCACCGAAGGTATGGGTTCTTTTCATGGGTGTGCACGCTCGGGTTTTGTTTGATACGGGTGCCTCTCACTCGTTCATTTCTGAGCGGTTTACTAGGCAGTTAGTTTTAGAGTCAGGATTAGAGGCTGCGGAGTTAGGTCCACTTTCTGTGCACACACCTGGGAGAACGGTATCGACTAGGAAGTATATTCTGTCGTTACCTGTGTCCATTGAGGATCGAGTCTTAGATGGGTGTTTCTTCTTGCTAAAGATGAAGGACTATGATGCTATTCTAGGTTGGATTGGCTAGAGGAGCACTATGCTTTAGGTGATTATTGGGAAGAAGATCACTTTCCGTATTGGTGAGAATGAGATTTCACATCCCTTGCAAGGAACTTAGCAGGAAGGTTTGTTATCTCCGCCATGAAGGCGATGAGGATGGTTAACAAGGGTTGTGACATTTTCTTGCCAGTGTGGTATTAGTATCGAAGGCTGATCATCACTTACTCTTGCGGAGATTGATGTAGTGCAGGAATTTTCAGACATTTCCCCGATGATTTGTCTGGATTGCCACACAGTTGGGGAGCAGAGTTTACCATAGAGTGCTTCCGGCACCTCTCCTATCTCAAAGGCTCCATATCGGATGGCACCTGCAAAGTTAGCAGAACTGAGGATGCATTTGCAAGATTTACTAGACAATGGATTCATTCGCTCTAGTGTATCTCTTGGGGTGCACCTATTTTATTTGTAAAGAAGAAGGATGGGTCACTTGGTTATGCATTGATTATAGGAAGTTCAACCAATTGACTGTAAAGAACAGGTATCCCTTACTGCGGATTGATTATCTATTTGACCAGTTGCAGAATGCATCGTATTTTCTAAGATTGATCTGCGGTCTGGCTAGCATCAGTTGAGGATTAGGAGTGAGGATGTTTCAAGACGGCCTTTAGGACTCTTTATGGACATTATGAGTTTTTTGTTCTTCCTTTTGGTCTGGCCAACGCCCTTGCAACGTTCATGGATCGCATGAACAAGGGTTTAAACCTTACCTAGATAGTTTTGTCGTATTGTTCATCGATGATGTGTTGGTCTATTCTTCGGATGAGGCCACACACGGTCAGCATTTGAGGTAGTGCTTGAAGTTCTCCGAGAGCACAAGTTGTAGCTAAGTTTAGAAAGTGCGATTTCTGGATGCGCGAGGTTCATTTCCTTGGGCATGTTATCCCAACGCTGGTGTATCAGTTAATCTAGTGAAAGTCCAGGTGTATTAGATGAGAGATTCTCAGGACCCTAACGGAGATTTGTAGTTTCCTTGGTTTAGTAGGCTATTATCGGCGCTTTATTGAGGGATTTGCATCTATCGCCGCACCTTTGACTAAGCTAACCAGGAGGTGTGAAGTTTGTTTGGTCCCAAGAGTGTGAGATAGCTTTCAGTTGTTGAAGGCTAAATTACTTCTGCACCGATATTGGTTTTACCGAGTGGTGAAGAAGGTTTTGCCATTACTGGATGCATCTCGGTGGTTTAGGCTATGTGTTGATGCATCAGGGAAGGGTAGTGGCATATGATTCTCATTAATTGAAGGAGCATGAGCGTAACTATCCAACTCATGATTTGGAGCTTGCGGTAGTAGTTCATGCACTAATGATCTGGAGGCACTATCTTTATGGTGTCAGATTTGAGGTGTTCACTGAACATAAGAGCTTGAGGTATCTCTTCTCGCAAAAGGAATAAACCTGCGGCAGAGAAGATGGATTGAGTTCCTCAAGGACTACGACTTCGATCTTCAGTATCATCCAGAGAAGGCGAATGTCGTAGAAGATGCTCTTACTAGAAAGAGGTCCTTACTCCAGAAGGATTGGAAGATTTTGGAGATGTTGCTTGTGCGATGACTGAGTTAGAACCATTATGTCAGGCTTTTGTAGCTCAGTTGTCCATCCGGTCTTCAGCGTTGGATGAGGTGATCAAGCAACAAAAGGCTGACCATAGAATTCAGTAGTTAGTGGGCAAGATAGGCAATGCTCTTGATGAGGATGGTGTGATTAGGTTCCATCACCGAGTCTGTGTTCCCGATATTGTAGATGTCTGTGAGCATGTTCTTGCAGTAGCTCATAGGTCTACATTCTCTATTCATCCGTGTAACACTAAGATGTACCAGGATTTAAAAAGAGCATTTTGGTGGTCTGGCAAGAAGAAGGATGTAACGATTTTGTATCTAGGTGTTTAGTATGCCAAAGTGAAGGCCGAGCGGCAGCGACCATCTGGTCTCATGCAAAAGATGGCAATCCCAGTATGGAAGTGGGAGGCTCACTATGGATTTTGTATCGTGTTTGCCCATCAAGGGGGCAATGACTCAGCTAGGGTAGTTGTAGATAGATTCTCTAAGACTGCACATTTCTTGCCTATGAGAAGAAGCAGTCGTTGAGAGTTTAGCTAGATTGTATGTTAGTAGCATTATTAGATTGCATGGTGTGCCGAAGTCGTCTTTCGGATCGAGATCCAAGATTTACTTCGAGGTTGTGGAAGGGGCTTCGGGATGCATTAGGCTCTGAATTGAAACTTAGTTCGGCGTTCCATCCTCAGACAGATGGACAGTCTGAGAAGACTATCCAGACGCTCGAGGATATGTTGAGAGCGTGTGTACTTGAATGGAAGGATGATTGGGAGCGTCTTCTACCTCTTGTGGAGTTCGCATATAACAACAGTTTTCATGCGAGTATTGGTATGGCTCAAATTGAGGTGTTGTATGGAAGGCCTTGTTGATCTCCTTTATGTTGGGAGCAAACTGGTGATAGGTAGTTGATCGTCCGGAGTTATTTCAGGAGACTTCGGATCAGAACTAGCTTATGAGGAAGAGCTTGTTGCGACGCAGGATAGGCAGAAGAGTTACGCCGACAACAGAAGGAAGCATTTGAGTTCGAGGTTGGCGAGTGGGTCGGGTTTACATTTGATATGTTTGTTTTTGATGATGAGGAATTTATGAACAACCAAATTGATGTGATGTGATTGTGTGAATGATGCTAAAATTGACAACTTAAGAAGTGCTAATCAAGTAAAAACATGATTCATTAATCATTTATATGCTCATACTATCTCACTAATAATGTTTCTTAAATGTAGGTGAGATTGCGTGCACGACAATGTACCAAAACAAGATAAAAAATCAAGAATAGCACTAAAAGCAAGTGCCTATCGACAACCCCAGAGAAGCCTGTCGACAGCCCAGCATAGACAGAACAGATGGGTTCCTGGAGAGGTTCACGTATAGACAGAACCAAGTCGCATGTCGACAGATCAACACAAGAAATTGTCTCCCAAGAAGCCCAGTCTTCTGCCTTTCGCAAGTCTGTCTACATCTGTCAACAGATGCATATCTTGCTGTTGGCAGACAAGAGAAAATCTCAATACGAGATCTCCATCTGTTTCCAACTTGGGTGTTCCTTTTACCACGACTCTCCATACTTGAACACCCATATAAAAGGAACTCTTTGGAGTTATTTTCGTAAAGAAGCAGCCACCATACAATACCCTAAGGAAATCCAAGAGAAAAAGTTTCTCTTTGCTGCTCTGCTTCACCGTCGTCCAGGAAAGGAAGATCCATCTTCCAAATGAGGTGAAGCAGTTCGTCTGTGATTCAAGCTTCTTCATCAACTTATACTTGTCAAGACGAAGTTTGAAGTTCATCTAGACGACATCTTGAAGAGTTCTTCATCAGGATTTGATTCTTCAACTCATAACTCTTCTATATCTCTGTTTCTCATACCTTGTGTGTGTGTTTATGGATCAAGTGTCATTTGTGCTTGATCTACGTGGTTTGTGTTGTTCTGACCGCGTTTTACATTAGACAACATGGGTGTGTGTGCTGTAGAGTGGACTCTCTAATAAGCAGTGGTTTCTACATGTATTGTGGACGGTGGACGTAGGATACACAAGTTGTGTACTCTGACCACATTAAATCATTGTGTCTGTGGTTTGAACGTTTCACACTAATGTTTGGTAGGCACGTTGATCTTTCACATGCTAGATAAATTGCTACTCTATCTACTTACAATTAACACACATCATACTTTGATTTAAACTATGTTTGAAATATCAAAAGTCTGTGTTTCCATCAAAAGAAGGTCATAGTATATTTAATTGACAGTAATCTATTCAACCACCCCCCCCCCCCCCCCCCCCCCCCCCCCCCGTAGATTACCATTTGATAATTCCTCACATCTTTCAATTGGTATCAGAGACAGGTTTCTACGATTACTGTCTTAATGGTTGATCTCACGATCAGGAGATTCTCGATCTCATGGAATCTAACAAGGGTATATGGACGAGGGACATTCAGTGACCATGCCACCCTTCTTTGAGGCACTAATTATCCTTACTAGAAAAATCATATGCAGTGTTTTCTAAGAGCTCAAAATTTTGAGCTAAGGAAGATTGTCAGCAAAGGCACCACCCTACACCCTTCCCGAGGACGAAGATACCTGGACAAAGGACCAGATTGTGAAGGGACTCTCAACTGGAGCGCCCTGAACATGATGCAGTGCGCAGTGCATCCCAAGAAGTATTCAAGAGTCTCTACATGCACCTCAACGAAGGAGATGTGGACAAGCTTGAACTCATATATGAAGGTACTTCTGAGGTAAGGGAACCAAAGCCATCATGTTAACATCTGAATATGAAATGTTTAAAATGAAACATGATGAAACCATATCCGATTGTTTGCTAGATTCATGTTAATAATCAATGGTCTGAAAGGTCTTAAGAAAGAATACTCAGAAAGTGACTTAGTTAGGAAGATACTTCGGTCTCTTCCATCCTCATGGAACACTAAGGCAACTGTCATTGAGGATTCTAAAGATCTTTCAAAAATGAAATTGGATGATTAATAGGCTCCCTGATGACATTGAAATACAATGTGAAAGAAAAAGAAATGAAGAAACCAAAAAGTCAATTGTCTTAAAAGCTAAAGCCAACAAAATTCTTCAATTCCAAAAATGATGCTCAATGGGAAGTGATGAAGATCGAACGTCTAGTGAGAGGTGAGAACGATGAAATGGCAATGTTCACTAGACAGTTCAAAAAATTCTTTAAATTCAAAAGGAAGCTCAAGTACCTGCATGTCACGTCCCGAGAATTACGCAGCGGATAGTATTTCGAGTCGATATTCCCGACGTGGACAGTCGCAATAAGCCTCTACTAGCACGCACTAAATGTATATCAACACAACATCACAATAGGGCCCATATGTTGAACGCAATATAATTGTAATCAATCTCAGCTCATTGTATTTCAAATAGAAACTATTACAGGACTAAGACTCAATGAAAGGAAAGTACATAATACTTCTCACTTCCTACTACATTTCTAACTCTCAAAGCAAATTACTATACTAGACTCATAGTTGGAACCTCATCACTCGGATGCATTCCCATCCTCGACTTGCTCTTCCTCTTAAACTTCATAGTCACCTAGATGGGTAAAAGTAGGGAATGAGCAAATTAGCCTAGTAGGATTTATATCTCAATGTGCTGGCAATGATATAAGTGATTACATTTTAGAACTAGGCAAGTACGATGAATGATATGCAAGTACGAATAAAACTCGTTAAAACATGATATATATAAACAAGCTAGAGAGGGTGATTACGATAGAACAAGATTGGTGAACGAGATAGAACTAGCAATAGATTACTTTGCACAAGCACGCAAGATTTCAATTGATGTCAAGAACACAAGATATCATTAATTGCATTAAATGCGGATGGCCATATCACGCACAACAGAAAAGATTTCACAAGCACGATCAAGTACACTAATCAGGCACGTAGACACCAATGTACACCAAGAAAAGATCCATCAAGAATGTACACAGGACACGTGTATGTGGTTATGTATCTAACATTCAACAAGCAGAAAGTACTCCCAGCGCAGATGCAACGCCAGTAATCATTATACCCTATGGTTAACAGTATATTATGACTCTCCGTCATTGGGGCTAGACTGGAGCCCTTGGACACCGCCGTGCCCTGTCACCATCGCATGAAAATTTTAAAATGTAGATACCCACAGTCATTAATAATGGCCAATGAGAGTTTCAATAAGTAGCAAGTGTAATGTCATGTTCATGATGATGATGGGAAGAAGTAATAATTAAATTGAACATGATTTCATGAGAATAATGGTCAAGAGAAAATTCGGCAGCATAACGGTACAATTTATACTTTCGTTCAATCTTTACATTAATGGCTTTAGTCTAGTTTGTAAGTCACACTCACGAGATCAAGAAGAGAAAGGAAGTGCACGCTATCTCCAGGGAACTTCAATGGTACAACCAACTCGTCGGCCATGTGGGAATCCATGGTCAGAGGAGATTTACGGAGGCCTTGTGAAAAGGTCGCTAGTCTACCGATTCGGAATGACCGTAGAGAGTTTCCAATTTCCCAAGAAGGGGCTACCTAAGTGCTAGTGTGTAGTGCGGTACGCGTGTCACAATTCTCAAACCATCGGTCTCAAACTCGCACGAAGCACTTGACAATATAACATGGAATAAACTATGCACTTTAACAAGTCATGGTTTGCAAGATTTTTACGATAACCATTTCATTTAAACGTGGAAGAACAGTAGGAAGATTAAATCACAAGAAACATGATGGATCATAACATTTAAGGAGCACTTAGAATAGCATCATGTTTAAACTTTTAAATGGGTTAATCAACTTTTTTCGCCATTAAATAACAATCATGTAATGATCAGACCCAGACATGAAACTTACACAGTAAATATCATATTTAACAGATCTTGGTATATGCGGAAACTTGTAAGAAAACACGTGGTTTCCGATAAAAATCCTGAGTCGCGACATAGCCTATAAGGAAGGCGACGGGGTCGTCAGATTCATGCAGCAGAAGCGACATGGGTACTGTCGCAACCAGAACGCGACAGAGGTCTGTCGCGACCCGACCTCAGAATGCGACATATCGGGCCGTCGCGTTCACAGGGTCTGCGCCTGAGTCCGACAGGATCTGACATGCTCTTGGTTCAGACTACCATGATTTGACACAGGGTGATATTCATGAAACGCCTATATCTCTCTATATGCTGACCTTTAGACAAAATGTACAACATAGAAAATGTCGAGGACATCTATTGGAAGAACTTTGTGTTTGTGGGCTGGGTCCTGAATCGGTCTCTAATTGCAGAAATACAGGAAGAAAGTGGGAAAGCCCTAAACATGCATGACTTCATGGTGACTTACATGTTAGACTTGTAACATGATTCTACTGACATTTGGAACAAAACGTCTAACATAAAGATGACAAGCAACTAGTAAACTTTGTTGTTGGGTTTTAACCTAATTCGGTCTTGAACCTTGTGAAAAATGAATAGTGAAAGTTAAATGCAACCAGAAAACGCAGTATCTTGCATGACTCTATTACAAGTTAATAACTCTATAAATAATGATCTTTAAGAAAAACCTTTAACATGAAAGATGACCATATCGATTAATAAAAGAACTTTCATGTTGGAGGCTTGACCTACTTCGGTCTTAAATCTCAACAAAACAGGAAGAACCTAAGGCTAACTGCAAACCCGAAACACAGTATTATGCATGACTCTCTTACAGGGTTCATAACACTCTAACTAAAGAGTTTTAGACAAAACATTGAACATAAAGATGATCGTGACTACAAGTAGAAGAACTTTTATGTTGATGATTTAGTCTAATTCGGTCTAAATCATGTGAATAATAAGAAAACGGGAAACGCTCTACAGTGCGCGACTTTGGCAAAACGCTTATAATCAAAATCTACTAAATGAAACTCGATGAAACCAGTGGGAAATAAAAGTTAACTTGATGCTCTACACATTGGTATAGGATATGTTAATGTGCAGGTCGCAGCAGATGAGAAGGGGAAGAAGAACGGCTTCTTGTGGTCGTTCCACAGCTCCTCAGCCACCAAGAGCTCCTCCACACGACCCTAGCAAGTTCTAAATTCGTTCCTAGGGTTTGGGTGAAGAGTATTTAAGTAACCATGGTGTTTAGGAGTCCTATTATAACTAGGAAAAGAGGATTTCGGGATTGGCCTGTTTGGTTTCCTATTTTTGATGATTTCCTCCTCCCTTTGAGTGTGTGAGGCATTAGGAAACCTCCCTCATAGTTAGGCACGAATTTGGGTTGTCATGAATGCATGATTGCATCCCAATTCAACTCTAATTGCCTCTTTTTAATTTCAGCTTATTTATGGTTACGAATTTCTATGTATTTTCTAGCTTTATTTGATTTTTGGGCCAAATGTTGCCCATTGGCCCAATTATGATAATGGGTCATCAATATATAATGTTAAGTCTCCCCAACCCTTTTATTTAATTTTTCATTGCGTCGTATTTCCGTGTTAACGGTTTTCCGACTTGTTTCTTATTTAGATAATCAGTCGCAATAACTCTTAAACCTAACCCAAATGATTTTTATTGAACCAAATTTCTTGATGGGTCATTAGAGGATATTATTTGAAGTCCATATATGATTTTTATTTAATTTTATGACTCATCCACGTACGTGTGATAATGATGTTAGGACTTATTCATGAATTACGATAATATCGTGAAACACTTTAAACAACTTGATGATCTGATTTTTCTTGGCACAAATTTCTTTGTGAAACATTTAGTAATAATATTTAGGGTTGATTTATAATTTTTATGAAATTTTCCGATGTGTTTTAGCACATACGATAATGGTACGTATGTTTTAAATACTCCGATATTATGGAAATTATTTATTTCCATTTATTTGAATTTTTATGTAATTAAAATTTTTGGGGTGCTACACTGCAAATCCTTCCAGAAGAAGATTTTTCAAATAAATTTGAGTCTAACAAAAAATCTGACATTGTGTGCTATGAGTGCAAGAAACAAGGCATATGAGAGGAGAATGCCCGGAACTCAGAAAAAATTGAAGAAAGAAAAGTTCACCTTTAAGAAAACCAAGGCAAGGTGGCAACTTAGAGTGATGATGACGCAGATGAGGATGCACAAGCAACCTCTGGAGATGAAGAAATTCATGCTTAATGGCAAGAAGTGACGACTCCAATGAGGTAAACTCTTTTGAAATCTATTTTGTTGATGAATGGAAGAAGCATACACTATCTTATTTGAAAATTCTGTGAATTCAAATCTGAAAACAAGGCATTGAAAAAGAAAATCAATTCTATTGTTCATAGCACAACAATGATTAACAAATTGCATCCTAAATAAAGAAATTGAAATGATGAGGAAGTTCACAGTGAGGAATGGATTGCTTGAAAATAAAATTGCAAATTCAAAAGGAAAAGGAAAGTCTAACCAACTCTCTTGAATGTCTTCAAATGAACATCAAGTAAGTAACAAAAAGATGGAAAAGGCTAAAAAGATGTAAAAGAAAATTCTGATGATCTTACAAGGTTCGTTAAGGGAAAGCAGAATCTTGATGCAATTTTGGGATCAAATATCTTTGTTGCAAAGATGGAATTGGGTATCAACCTGCAAAATAAAAGAAAATGGGAGAGACATCGGATAACTTCTTTTGTTGATCCTAGCCCAAGCACAAGCAACCAAGTCCCTCCACAGAACAAGAAAAATAAAATCAAGGGTAAGCAACACCAACCAAACAAAAGTCTTAAGTGTTCAGAAGAACAAGCCACCTGTCGACAGGCTCATTGAAAGCTTTCGACAAGCATGGAGACTGTTGCCAGGGGACAGTCATCCAGGTAATTTATGGGTAAAAACAAAACAAATGTTCTGAGAAAAACCTCATCATGCAATATCAACAAGAAAATTGGTCATAAAGAAAATCAATGTTGGAATAATTCAAATAAACTGAAATGCAAGCAAATCTGGATTCCAAAGTATTTACTTTTTGGCATGAATGATACATTGGCACCCAAAGTAATTTGGGTACCAAAACCTCTGTCTGATCCATACATGCAGGAATGCCTAGCAGCCCAAAATCAAAACAAATGGTACTTAGATAGTGGTTGTTCGAGGCACATGACGGGCGACAAAGACAAATTTTGTTGCTGGTTGAAAAAGACGGATGTCAAGTTGTCATTGGAGGTAAACAATAATGCCAGATCATCGGCACAGGTAAGGTTGGTAAGTATGCCTCTAACACAATAGACAATATTTGTTAGTTGATGGTCTTATCTGCTTAGTATAAGCCAATTGTGTGATAAAGGTCATAAAGTTGTGTTTGAATGAAACTCATGTCAAATTGTTGATAAGGGAATAAGAAGTATTAAATTTTCTGGAAAAGGGGAACAATATTTATTTGGTTGATTTAGATGATCCAGAAAACGAGAATTTGTGTCTTGCTGCAAATAAACAGGATGAGCTTACCTTGTGGCATCGTAGGCTTGGCCAAGCAGCTACAATGTCTTGCACAAGATATGAAGCTGAAGTTGGTAAGTGGACTTCCTGAAATTTCTTTCAATAAGAATGCAAGTTTTTGTGATGCATGTCCATAGGGAAAACAAACCCAGAAATCCTTCAAATCAAAAGCACCAATAAGCACCTCTAAACCTTATGAACTGTTGCCATGGACCTGTTTGGACCTACTAGAACTCTAACTCTCAATGGAAAATGCTTTGGTTTTGTCATTGTAGATGATTTCTCAAGGTCACTGGGTAAAATTCTTGGCACACAAAAATGAAGCACTGAAACTATTGAAGATTCCTATAAAAATAAGCATGGAATGTCAATAAGATATGCTCAATCCGCACTGATCATGGGGGAGAGTTTGATAACAACTCATTTCTGATTTTTACAGGCACCATGGAATAGATCACATGTTCTCCTCTCACGAACCCAGAACAAAATGTAGTGGAGAGAAAGAACAGAACATTGGTGGAAAGGCTCGCACCCTTCTGGTCGAAGTTAACTTGCAAGGACCTTTTGAGCAGAAGCAGTGAACACCTCATGTTACATCTCAACAGGACATGGTAAGACCGGTGATGAAGAAAACTCCCTATGAATGCTAATAGGTAAGAAACCCAGTATTGGGTACTTAGGTTTTTTGCTCAAAAGTGTTTATACATAACAATGATAAAGTTGATTTAGACAAGTTTGAAGCCAAAAGTGATCAAGTTATTTTCATGGATACTCATAACACTCTAGAGCATATAGGGTGTTTAACAATAAGAATAAAATTGTGGAAGAAATTCTCTGTGATGACCCTCATTATACCGGTACGGTTATACCAACCCACGTCGGCATAGTGAACGATGTCACAGCGAGACATTTACCCAACACTTACATACGATTGAGATATACATAAATATAAATACAGAGTAGCGGACGTAAAAGAACCATGTCTTTCATTCATCTCATCATCCACATTTAACATACATGATTCATGTAACAATTTAAAGATCTAAAGTCCACATAATCTGCATAAAAGAAGTGCTAAAATAAATACACATAGTTTGTCCATGATTACATGATAATTCTAATACACTGCCTTACAATACATACTATGAAATCACAAATGTCACAAGTGAACTCCAAAGAGCTAGTCTCCATGCTCAGAGTCACTCTCCACTGCCTCCTCTAACGGTGTAGTGTCACCAACTAAACCTGTACGCCGAAGCAAGTAATGAGTCTAAAAGACTTAGCAAATAACACACACATATCATACATGCATATATCATAACAGGTTTTTATCCCAAGTCACAAGACAAAACATGTAGCATGCTTGACATCAAGAAGAGACAACCTATCATGGTAATCTACCAAATTAAACACATGTTCATGATTTCAGATTTTTAAAATAAAACGTCTTATCACATGTTTTCTACTTATTCCATCACATAAAGGTTTTACCTCCAATTAAGCAAACATGAGAGCAACCAAACATGGTGTGCTACATACATGAAAGGAGATCTTCCTATCATGATTGCTACACATTCTTGCACATGCACATTGTCGTTTTATACACTTTTAGCTTGCTGTTTTGACATGAATTAGAAACTCACAACCAATCACATGAGAGCTACAATCTCAATTAACTATGTCATGGTGGCGCTTAAATATGGAAACGTTTACACATAAGCAAGAAATGCTACTAGCATGGGTTTCTACGCATTTGTACACATGTAAAACATTTTCATGACTACAATTAGGTTGAGTTATGACACGAGTTTAACATTAACATATCATGGATCACCATTTCATCATCTAACACATTAGTTTCACATGTTTGCACAATTTCCTCATTCACATAGTTCACTTTTTACACATTGCACATTTACACATGTTCACATTACACGACTTACACATGTACACATTCACATTTTTTTCACACTTTAGTGCCGTGATACATAGTCCAAACCACCATTAGAAGGGCACATACACATCACATACACATAGACGCCACCTAGGCAATACAGTGACGACTCTTGGACTGCGCAGACCGGGAGAACAAGTCTCCACCCTAACCAGTGGTACTTGTCCACCTCCAGAATTTCATCCTAATGCCCTTAGGATCTTAACACATTGACCTTCCCATGGGGACTTTTCCATGGTACGTTCCACGGCCCTCTATGGAAGCAGTATTACACTTGGCACAGTCTTACACGTTACACATACCGATTTTAGTACACATTTACACAAGACATCCTCATACCTTTTCATTCTCTCTCTCACACACATGGCTCTATTTTTCCTAGCATGATGCTACTGATAACAGGGATTACATTCACTAACTTGCATTAATCAGGTTGGAAAAACACATCATAAGTCATATTCATGATAACATGCATTTATCACATTTTTCACATGAAATTTTCATAACACACTTTGTAGTTATCAGAATAGCATGAAAATTTAACCACATACTCATTTCAGGTTTATACTCTTACATGAAAATTTCCAGATTTTTCAGAGTTAACATATATTTTCAGAAATGAAAACATTCAGCCTCATATTATCCATAATTCAATTCCACACCGAACACAACATGAATAGAGATTCAACAGACCTCAACCCTGAACCCAACATATACCTTATCACAGGAATTTCCCCAGATTTATTACTCAACACACAATTTACTGGAAATTTCACAACCCTACATATGTTTTCTATTTTCAGAATAGAAATTTACAGTAAATCATACGAGCATGGAGAAATTTCAGAAATTGCAGGCACAGACTGACCACTACACACATGGTTCATAAAATTTAGGGCACCCAAATTCCTCACGAGTTGCACAAACAGAAACTAACATGATCTAGGATTTTTATCATACATGCATTTTTCATAAATGACACCCTTCATACAATTTCAGAAATTGTAAGGACCTCACCACACATACCACCATTCATAATACATATCATAGTACGGTTACCATATATCCTCATGCGAGAACCTCGAAAAATTATCATATAGAAGGAGAGAACAGCTCACTGTTATGTCCTGACGATCTTAACGGCATAGTCTGGCCGTTAATGGAGCTTAACGGCAACATCGTTGGCCGTTAATGAAGATCTTGACGGCAAGGGATCTTGCCGTCAATTCAGGTCTGTGCAGAAATACAGACCCGAGCTCCAAATACAAGAAGAATGGGGGATCCAGGACTCGATTTAAATCTGTAAAGATAACAAAACCTACTAGACATCTACATGGACGAAATGTGAGGGTTACTTGCCTTAAACAAGTCTCCAAAGGTATTAAGATGGGGGTGAAGCTCTCCTTGGGCAGTCCCAAGAAGCCTCCACAATGCTCTCCTCCGGGTTCTAGGTTTTGTGTAGAAGCTAAACGCGGTTGGGAAATCTCCCCGTTTCAGCTACCCTCCTGATTCAGTAGGTCGCCGGATGAACCTTGAATCGCGGATTGAAGCCCCTCAAAAGTTCAGTCTTTTGCAGTTCGAGCTAGGGTTTTGTTAGGATCGGATACTCGTTATGGCAAAGCTAGAAGGGGGGTTGAATAGATTTGCAGCGGAAACTTAAGCATTAAAACTACTTCGGATTAAAAACCTACTCAATTAAAACCCCTCTGATCTGATGCAATGTGTGTGAGCAAACTAACAGTAGTGTGTAGAACGAAATCCCTATGCATGCATCTAGCGCAATACATGCAAACCACAAGTCAAACCACAGTGCACAAGGGATTTTTTAGGTGGTTCGGAGATCACACCACGTGACTCCTACGTCCACCCCCCACACAGTGAGGACACACTACTCAAGAACTGAGTACAACCACACACGAGCACACCGGCTCAACCACACACACACACACGCTAGATCAAGTCCACAAAAGATCAGATCCTCTAGCCTTGATCTGACCACACACCACACACACGTTGTCTGATGCAAACACGCAATCAGAACAACAATCCACACTTCCACAACATCCACGTACTGATCTCAAATCAGTGCACACACACAGATATATGAAAGTAGTGAAAGGAGAAGAGTTTTGAGATGAAGAATCAAATCCCGATGTAGATCTCTTCTCGTTGGTCGTCCAGAAGACTCCAAGCTTCGTCTTGACAAGTATCAGTTGATGGAGAAGCTTGAACCACGGACGAACCGGCTTCAACTCCGCTTGGAAGGTTGTTCTTCTTTGTTCTGGGCAGAGAGATGAAGCAGGGCAGCAGGAAGAAAGCCTTGATCTTGACCTTTGCTTAGGGTTTTGGTATGGTGGCTCCTTGCTGCGAAAATAGCCTCATATGATCCATATATAGTGGTGTCCAAGCATAGAGAGTCGTGCTAAAAGGAAACACCAAATATAGATCATATCCTGGCCATTAGATCTTCCCAAAACTCCGTCTGTCGACAGCCGACTTGCTGCTGTCGACAGATGCTGACAGGTTGCAAGAACCGGAAGACTGGGCTTTCTGGAAATAGATTTCTGAGTGTATCTGTCGACAGGCGAAAATCATCTGTCGACAGATGCATCAGAGCACTATTCATCTGTTGACAGATGCACTGTCATCTGTTGACAGGTGCACTATTTCAGCAACTTGTCTTGTTCTTTTGCACTTGGATTTTGGGCTTTGTCTTGCATGGAATCTCACCTACATTAAAAGACATAATTAGTGAGATATAATGAACATATAAAACATGTGTTTCATTTGCATCCAATTGTCATTCTCATCATGTTTCACACATTCATAACACTCAATTTTGTCTTGTTCATGAAATGTTCATCATCAAAAACAAACATACCATTTGTGAACATTTCACATAACATCAATTAGTATTGCTCATCATCAAAACATTTAAGCACTTGTTGTAACCAACATTCTCCAATATGAGAACCCAACATTCTCCCCCTTTTTGATGATGACAAAAATTTCAATTATGCACAATTGATGTTTCTCCCCCTTTTGGCAACATTCAAAAGATAATGGGTGCACACAAGTAAAAGAATGAAGCAAAGAATTGTGTGACCACATAACTGAATTGTGAAAGATTGAGTGGGGAATGTGTTCAAATGAGATTGCAAGGTTGAGAATAGGTTGATACCCACTACAAATGTCATAAACACTAGTATTAAGACACATAAAATTCTACAATGGTTAAGAGATAATACTCCGGGAATCTCAAGTTATAGCATTTAGAATACATCGTTCAAAAACACATGAAAATGAGATAACCCTTTTGAATAAACCATTGAAGAAAATCATATACCTTAGTGGGTGATGTTCAGTTGGTAAATGAAGGCAATGTCTACATGAACAATTGACAATAGACAACCTATTGCCCTTGATTTAAATCTTGGAGGCTCCACTCTATTTCTAGCATTTGAACAATTTAAGTGGTAATTAGGATCACTTTTACCTTTTGACGTGAAGGTAGACATTTGGGATGCCCGTACCCCCAGTTACTCAGTGTGAGTGACCATCATACCATTATGCAGAGATAATGAAAGGACTTTTGACGCGAAGACAGACATTTGTGATGCCCGTGTCCCCGGTTACTCAGTGATACTCATCATTGCTCTGCCTTTGTCCCAATTCACATATTTGTTTTTTTTTTAATTTTTGACTTTAGAAATAGGTAGCTTTTCTCTTTTTTTTTTTAAGTTGGAAAATCAAGTTCAAAAGTTTATTAAGGTCAAAGGCCAATGCAAAGACATTAAGTTCAAAAACCTTCTTACTTGTCAATCCATATAGGAACATGATCATCCACAGGGAGTTATTCAAGTGAGTTAGGTTAAAATCATTAGATTTGTTCAATGTTTTCTAGATGATACAACCTAGACTCAATCTCAAAATATTATTTCAAAATCATTGTGATTAACCATATGACTTTGATACTATGTGAGGATGAAAGGTTATAATGAATATTTATACCCAATTCTCCCCTTGCATCAATGATATGAACATACTCATGAAGAAATTATGAAGAAGGATGAAGAATTTACAGAAAATGTGTATCTGTCGACAGCAAGATGTGCCTGTCGACAGATGCACTCAGACTGAAGGCTTGGTTCTGGGAGATCAGGAATTGAGTAAAGCTGTCGACAGAAGGATTTTTGTCTGTCGACAGAAGCACACAGAGTCAATTTCTTGGTTCTGTGAGGCCATATCTGTCGACAGGCTGTTTGGGGCTGTCGACAGGGGCTTTGAAACTTCAGTTTTAAGGCTTTGAATGAGAGTGATTTGAACCATAAGATTGAGGGATAAGTACACATTGAATATGAAGGGTATCCCTTATGAATTTCACTCACCTAGCCTTAACTTACTCCCCCATAATGTGTGCATGTGATGAGATAACATTCAAGCAATTCAATCATGATTTAGACATTCATCACAAGCAGTTGCACACAATTTCATGAGCATTCATGAGCATTTTCAAACTTACTCCCCCATAACAATGCATAGAAAATGTATCAAGCAATTCACACGTTATTAAGCACACAACTAGCCTTATGATTACATGACTTTTGGTACTTGGCGGAGTATTTTACTCACGCATAATGATAGTTTCCAAACAAGCATAACTTGTTTTTCCACATGTCATCATTTGATATACCAAGAGATCATGTGCACAGTTATGCAAGCAAGATGGCATGATTCCAATTGCTAAGAGGCATTGTCATGTGGGTAGCATTAGACACATTTTGCATTTCTCAGATAAAGGTAAGAATCCATTTCAATTCAGCAGTTCAAATGAAGTGATAGGGAGATTTTACCTGAACAGTCTTCAATCATAGTAAAAACGTTTACCTTTGTTCTCCCTCATTTCTTGCCTTGCACAGCCAATGTCATGAATCCATTTCTAATTTTTGGTGTGCAAGACATCTCAGCTTGTTGATCAAGCTTGTTTTGGGACCCACACTTGCTTGGGTCCTGCAACGACATTAATGTTAGGATATAACAAAGATTTCAAAATCAAAGTGATTTGATTTTTGGATTTCTGTTGTTTTGTGCAGTTTTCCTGTTCATAGATACATGAAATTTCTGATCTTTATGAACATGTTTATCCTTGTATGTATGAACACATGGATTATTATGGAGCCTTGAAGCATGCAACACCTCATGATTTTTATGAGAGTGTTGATTTTTCTTCCAGCAGAATTTAGCAAGATGACCAGTTTATTGCATTTGTAGCAAACAGGTTGAGCATTTACCTGGAGCTTACCATAGTGTGATTGCATTTGCTGGAATCTCTGAGATCCTTTAAGTACCTTTGATCACCCTTGGGTTGAGAAGAAGGAGGTGGTACCTTTGGTATCTCTTGGCATGATGTGGAGTTGGAGATTGCCTTGAAGCTTTTTGAGCTGTTGAAGGAGTTGAAACCTTGTACAATCCGCTTTCTTTTTCACTTCCTTTTTCGATTTTCAATTGTAACACATTCTTTCTAATTACTGCATTTTTGTTCAAATTTTTATTTTGTTTTTGAACATTTTTCTGTTTTTTCACAGAAGCAAGACTTGTGTTTTTTCAATTCATTTTGAATCTTCTGTTTTTCAGCTTTTAATGCAACAACTTCTTTTTCTGAAGTCTGAAGCTTGTTTAACATGACATCCAAACCATTTTTCATTTTTTCTTTTCATTTTCAAATTGAGCAATTTGTTGTTTCAGATCAACAATTTTATTCTTAGAATCGTTCCATTCGTCATTTAATGGTCTGTCATGATACATGCATTCAATCTTCTTTTTCAAATGATTATTTTCCTCATCCAATTGTTGCATTTCTCTTTTATTTGATGATCATGAGCCATGTTGGAGATTTGTTTGTTCAATTGATCATTATCAAATTTGAGATTCTCATTATGATCAATCAATTTTTCATTTTGATTTTTCAAATCAGAATTTTCAGATTCCACATGATCATGATCTTCTTTCAACTTAGAAAACTTGATTTCATAGTTTTTGACTTCCTTTTCCAATTTTTCATTCTCCATTTTCAATTTTTCATTTTCTTCATAGAATGCTTGAGCATTATCAATTCTCATTTCATTCTTATCCAATTTTTCTTTTAGCTTCTTGTTATGAGTTTTTACCTTCTTAATTGATTGGACAAGTGCTCATAGCATTCTATTAACTCATCATAGGAAATATCATCTTCTGAATCAGAATTAGATATTGATGCGTCAAATGGGTCTAAATTGGATTTACCTGACCTTTGAGAGTTTCTTGACTTCTCTGACAGATATGATCTTTCAGATTTGTCTGAACTAGGAGAACCTTTGGAGCTCCCAAGGGTCATGAAGCATTTGTCTTTGGCTTTATTTGCAATCTTTCTTGTCTTCTTAAAGGAGTCCTGCATTTTATCAACATGGTTATCAAACTCAATACACATTGGTCTATTTATGATACTCGAGAACTCAGACATATTTTTGAGTATGTTATAGATGAATAAACCAACAACCAAAGTAATCAGATCATTAGAATCAATTATAAACCCGATCAGAGCAATTAAGCATACATAAACGGATATCCAAATCACAATCGTTGAATAGAAAACCCGCTCTGATACCAATTGTTAGGAATCAGAGCATTAAGTGCACAAAAAATAGATCTGCCAATCAGTACCAATAACAAAGAACCTGCTCTGATACCAATTGTTAGGAATCAGACCAATAAGTGCACAAAAATAGATCTGCCAAATCAGTACCAATAAACAAAGAACCTTCTCTGATACCAATTGTTAGGATCGGATACTCGGTGATGGCAAAGCTAGAAGGGGGGGTTGAATAGATTTGCAGCGGAAACTTAAGCAATTTAAAAACTACTTCGGATTAAAAGACCTACTCAATTAAAACCCCTCTGATCTGATGTAATGTGTGTGAATAGATTAACAAGTAGTGTGTGAACGAAATCCCTAGGCATGCATCTAGCGCAACATATGCAAACCACAAGTCAAACCACAGTGCACAAGGTTTTTAGGTGGTTCGGAGATCACACCACGTGACTCCTACGTCCACCCCCCACACAGTGAGGACACACTACTCAAGAACTGAGTACACACACCACGAGCACACCGGCTCAACCACACACACACACACGCTAGATCAAGTCCACAAAAGATCAGATCCTCTAGCCTTGATCTGACCAACACCCACACACACGTTGTCTGATGCAAACACGCAATCAGAACAACAATCCACACTTCCACAACATCCACGTACTGATCTCAAATCAGTGCACACACACAGATATATGAAAGTAGTGAAAGGAGAAGAGTTTTGAGATGAAGAATCAAATCCCGATGTAGATCTCTTCTCGTTGGTCGTCCAGAAGACTCCAAGCTTTGTCTTGACAAGTATCAATTGATGGAGAAGCTTGAACCACGGACGAACCGGCTTCAACTCCGCTTGGAAGGTTGTTCTTCTTTGTTCTGGCAGAGAGATGAAGCAGGGCAGCAGGAAGAAAGCCTTGATCTTGACCTTTGCTTAGGGTTTTGGTATGGTGGCTCCTTGCTGCGAAAATAGCCTCATATGATCCATATATAGTGGTGTCCAAGCATAGAGAGTCGTGCTAAAAGGAAACACCAAATATAGATCATATCCTGGCCATTAGATCTTCCCCAAAACTCCGTCTGTCGACAGCTGACTTGCTGCTGTCGACAGATGCTGACAGGTTTGCAAGAACCGGAAGACTGGGCTTTCTGGAAATAGATTTCTGAGTGTATCTGTCGACAGCGAAAATCATCTGTCGACAGATGCATCAGATGCACTATTCATCTGTTGACAGATGCACTGTCATCTGTTGACAGGTGCACTATTTCAGCAACTTGTCTTGTTCTTTTGCACTTGGATTTTGGGCTTTGTCTTGCATGGAATCTCACCTACATTAAAAGACATAATTAGTGAGATATAATGAACATATAAAACATGTGTTTCATTTGCATCCAATTGTCATTCTCATCATGTTTCACACATTCATAAACATCAATTTTGTCTTGTTCATGAAATGTTCATCATCAAAAACAAAACATACCATTTGTGAACATTTCACATAACATCAATTAGTATTGTTCATCATCAAAACATTTAAGCACTTGTTCTAACCAAACATTCTCCAATATGAGAACCCAACAGGGTTTTCTCTATCTCTTGAAAGAGGTCAAGAGGGTTGTCTGGTGTAGAATGGGGTGTGGTTTATAGCAAAGGGGTGTGGGGAACCCCGGAGAGGTGATGTGAAAGCCTGCTAGCCGTTGGGGACATCTCCCCAATGGCTGGGCTTGCTTGCCCCCAGAGTTTTTTCGGGTCTGCAACGCATGCAGGTCAGAGATCTTAATGTCCACATCCATGGACGTTGGCTTAAGTATTGGCGTCCAACGAGGTGGACGCTGACTCAGTATGGATGTCCATCCATGTGGACGCCATTGGGTCCTTCGGCCAGAACTCAAAACATGCAGAAACCATGCTTAACTTATACCTATGTACATCCATACATATGTATTATTATGTACACACTACCACCACGCAATTCATACATTATTTACAACTAATTATACACATGCACACATAAGTATAACTAGTTAATACATACGTAGATATGTACATCTATGCATACACAAACATGAATTATTTACACGAAATAAAATAATGCAGCAAAATTCGAGGCCTTACAGTCACACATGGCACATTTCACACATTATCCGATTTTTAACACACACACTTTTCACATGATTTACACATGACTCACATTTCTCATTCATACACATGGCTCTATTTTTTCCTAACATGATACTACTATTGACAGACTTTAAACTTCAATACTTTACACTAATCAGGTTGAACAATGCATAATCAAACCACATCCATGATAACATGCATTAATCACTCGTTTTCACATGGAAATCTCATAATGCCTTTTTCTGTTATCTAAATCACATGAAAATTTAACCACACACTGTTTGCAGGTTTATGACCACACATGCAAATTTTCACATTTTTCTGAGTCATATTTACATTTACAGAAATTAAAACATTCAATCTCATGCCATTCATAATTCAATTTATCATGGAACATAACATTAATCTTAGATTTGACATTTCACAGATCTGAATCTATCATACACATTGTTACAGGAATTTTCCCTGAATTTATTGCACAACATACAATTTACTGTGGATTTTTTTGAAAATCCTACACATGCTTTCTATTTCCATTGCAAAAATTACAGTAAATCACACGAACATGAACAAATTCTCAAATTTGTAGGTATGGACTGACACATATACACATGGTATAGAAAAATCTAGGTATTTAATTCCTCAGGAATCATGTAGACAGTAGGTGAACATGCATAATCCATTTTCCCAACATGTGTTTCAATAAATCTAACAATTTATGCCATCCACAAAAAGTATAGAAAATTCCACACACATCACATTATCTATTTTACATAACATATAAAAATTACACTATATCCTCATGTGTCAAAGTCCAGAAATAATTATATAAGGCAGAATAATTTACTGTTCTGCACTGAAGAACTTAACAGCAGTGTCTGGCCGTTCAAGGAGATTGACGGCAAGATCGCTGGCCACTGACTGGAGATCTTGACGGCAAGAGGGCTTGACGTCAGGTTCTGTATATGCAAAACACAGACCGAGCTCCAGATAACAGAGGAATGTGAGGATCCAGGACACGATAAAATCCATAAAAATGCCTAGGACCTACTGGATACACACATGCACCACGGGATGGGTTACTTGCCTTTTTAAAATTCTCCAAAGGATCTAAATGGCCGGAAAAGCTCTCCTTGGGCAGTCCCAAGAAGCCTTCAAAACACCTTCACTCCGGGTTCTAGGTCGATGCAGGCTTCAGTCCAATGTTGGGGAAGCCTTCCCCAATGTCCAAGCTAGCTTCTAGTTGCTGTAGATCGCCGGATGAAGCTCCAAACCGCCAGATCAAAGCATGCAAAGTCCAGCTCTCCACCAGTTCGAGCTAGGGTTTTCTCTCCTCTTGCAAAAGGCCAAGAGAAGTCCTTGCAGGTTGCAAAGGGTTTAGTTTATAGGAGAATGGGTTGGGACATCACGCAGGGTGATGTGAAGGCCTGATAGCCATTGGGGACATCTCCCCAATGGCTGGGCTTGCTTGCCCCCGGAATTCTGGGGTCTGCAGCGCATGCAGGTCAGAGATATTAACGTCCACATCTATGGCCGTTTATTTAAGTATTAACGTCCAACGATATGGACGTTTACTACCATGGACGTCCACCCTGTTGACGCCAATTGGCCCTTCGGCCAGAACTTAAAAACATGTAGAAACCATGCGTACGATGTATATATATATATATATATATATATATATATATATATATATATATATATATATGGTATAGTATACACACCATCACACATGCGAACATACAATATTTATAACCTATTTACACACATGCACACGTAAGTATCACTAGCTAATATTGTACATAAATATCTACATATGCATATACAAGTTACACACAAACATGAATTCACATAAATAGAATAAAATAACAAACAATTCGGGGCCTTACAATACTTCTGGGCAGAAGCAGTAAATGCAGCTTGCTACATCATCAACAGATGCATGATCAGACCCATTCTGAAGAAAACACCATATGAGCTATACAAGGATAAGAAGCCAAATTTCAGCCATCTCAGACCCTTTGGTTGTAAGTGTTTTATTCTAAATAATGGTAAGGATAATCTAGGAAAATTAGATGCTAAAAGTGATGAAGGTTTTCTGTTAGGATATGTTTCAAAACCTAGAGGCTATAAGGTATTTAATAGAAAACTTTAACAATAGAGCAATCAGTTCATGTATTATTTGATGAAACTAACCCTTCCATCAAAAAGATAGAAGGAGAAGAAGAAGAATGTGTTGATGATCTCTACAGGAATCTTGAGAAGACTTCTCTTGAAGAAGGAAAAGAAGAAGAAGTAGAAGATCCTCCATTAGAAGATCTTCAACAACAACAAGAAGAATCACAAGAAGGACTACCTAGAGATTTGAGGTACCATCGGACCATCCTAGAGAAAACATAATAGGTGATCCTCAATCCAGGATATGAACAAGAGGTATGCAATTCCTTGTGACTTCTCTGCCTTAGTTTCACAAATTGAGCATAAGACAATCAATGATGCACTGGTTGATGAATCTTGGATCCTTGCTATGCAAGAAGAACTTAATCAGTTCAAACGTAGTGAAGTTTGGACCCTTGTGCCTAGACCTACTGATCATCCAGTTATTAGAACCATATGGGTTTTCAGAAATAAAATGGATGAATCAGGGGTAATAGATAGGAACAAAGCTAGACTTGTAGCTCAAGGATATTCCCAAGAGGAAGGCATAGACTTTGATGAAACCTATGCTCCAGTAGCTAGATTAGAGGCAATCCGAATTTTATTAGCTTATACTTGCTCTCTTAATATCAATTTATTTCAGATGGACGTTAAGAGTGCTTTTCTGAATGGTTTTATTAAAGAAGAAGTATAGGTTGAGCAACCACCTAGTTTTGAAGATAGTAAGTATCCTGATCATGTTTTCCGTTTACAGAAAGCACTATATGGTCTGAAACAAGCACCAAGAGCTTGGTATGAAAGATTAAGTGCTTATCTTATATCACATGATTTTATAAGAGGAAAAGTAGATAGCACCCTATTTATAAAGAAATTTTCAGATAGAATCTTAATTTTACAAATCTATGTTGATGACATTATCTTTGGCTCTACTAATGAATCACTTGCAAATTCTTTGAAAATTTGATGCAAAGTGAGTTTGAAATGAGCATGATGGGTGAACTTAATTATTTTCTTGGATTGCAAATCAAGCAAACCAAAGAAGGAACTCACATCTGTCAAACCAAATACATTTCAGATCTACTGACTAAGTATGGCTTTGAAAATGTAAGCCCTTAGGAACACCCATGAGCTCAGGCATTAAGTTAGACAGTGATCCTCTTGGCAAAAAGGTAGACCAAAAGACCTATAGAGGAATGATAGGATCACTGCTCTATCTCACTGCAAGTAGACCAGATATAATGTTTAGTGTTTGTCTTTGTGCAAGATTCCAAGCTGATCCAAAAGAATCTCTTGTTCTTACAGTAAAAAGAATTTTCAGATATCTTATTAATACTAGTAACTTAGGTCTATGGTATCCTAGATGTTCTGATTTCAAGTTGATTGGTTATAGTGATGCTGACTATACTGGATGCAAATTGGATAGAAAAAGCGCCAGTGGTACATGTCAAATTCTTGCAGGTTGTTTGATATCTTGGTCTTCTAGAAAGCAGAATTCAGTGGCTTTATCCACTACAGAAGCTGAATATATTGCAGCTGGAAGTTGCTGTACTCAACTCTTGTGGATCAAGCATCATTAGAAGACTATGGTCATCAGCTTCAAGATATTCCAATGCTTTGCGACAACACAAGTGTTATAAATTTAACAAAGAATCCAATCCAGTACTCAAGAACCAAGCATATTGAGGTTAGACATCATTTCATCAGGGACCATGTAAGCAATGGAAATATTTCTCTTGAATTTGTTTCTACAGAAAATCAATTAGCAGATATTTTTACAAAACCTCTCCCTAAAGATAGGTTTACTTCATAAGAAGAGAATAGTATGTGCAACCCTGATTAAACTCCTAAAGTAGTGTTTAAATTGCATTGATAAGAATTTCTTTGAACTGTTTGTGGAAAACTATCCTAAAAATCGCTAAGTCCTACATTGACTTATGCATTCGATTCATGAATAACTGATGCATTCGATTCATGTTATAATGATGTATTCGACTGATGCAGTCAAATACCTAATTCGATTCATTAAGATATTTTAAAACAACGCTTACTATTCATAATTTGTTTTTAATTAATTATTTGAGGTAACTGACACCTCATTAAGGCACGTCCCTTCGTAATTAAATGGTCAAATCAATCATCGCGTGCTTTCATCCTGAAATCAAGCGCCAGTTACTTTTTCCCTCTCTATATAAGTAAACCCCTTCTACCTTTCAAAACACCCGTTTGAAATCCTCTTTCGACTCACTTGTCTTCTTGCATTCTTCGCGCCTTCACTGTACTCCGGCGAAGGATCTTCCAGGAACCATCTGAAACCTCACCTCTCCAGAAGAAAGGTAGGATCTTTCATCTCTACTGATCATTTCTTTCTCTCCTTTGAATGTTTCCTGAGTCCCTTTTGTTTCTATCGTATAGATGGCTTCCCTTAGGGCACAAGAGTCTGTCCAGTTGACCCCAGACCAACTCCAACGCCTTGCTAAGATTCCCATTTGCTCTGGAAAGGCTGTTGAGTTCTCTCACTTATCTGGAAATCTATCTTGGGTAGAAGAGACTTTGAATGCTATGGGTTGGACCAAATCTGTCAGATTTCTGAGCCATTTGTTGCCGATGCAGTCAGATCTTTTTATGCTTCATTGCAAATCTCTGCTGGAAACTCAGTAGTAGGGTATGTCAAAGGCATCAAAATCACAATTTCTAAAGAGCTTTTGGTTGAATTGCTGGATTGTCCCAACTCAGGGCATAAGCTTAGTGAGTTCATCCCTTTGGAAAAGCAAAAATTAGGGGTTATTGGCAGCCTAGGGACCCTTAACAAACGAGGACTTCAAGTTAATGAGTTGTCTACTGAGAAAAGATTGATTCATTCTGTAATTACCAATATCATAACTCCTAGAGTAGGAACTCATTCCTCCATTACTGCTAGAGATGGAAATTTGTTATTTTGGGCAGTTCAGAGGCATAAGGTGAATATGCCAGCAGTAATTTTGGAGAAGATGATTGCTTCAAAGGATCTACAACAATCTCTTCCATATGGATCTCTACTTACTCTTATCTTCAAGAAATTTTCAGTGGATCTATCTGGAGAGATGTTTGTTGGAAACAAAGAGAAGATAGGCATTTTTACTTTGAAAAGAAGCAAGTACTCCTTAGTTGGCAAGAAGCAAAATCTGTGGTATAAAAGTTCTGTCCCAGAGTGTGAACATGAGATCTATCCTGATGAATCTTTGGTTTCTCTACTCACAAATGAAGCCCCAGCATCCGAAGTTCAGCATGAACCTCCTTCAATTCAGATCAGATCTGAAGACTCATTTCCTGTGCAAGAAGATGTTCCTCCATCCATTCCAGTTCTTGATGCTCCAGAGGACACCATTAATGATGTCCTAAGAGATCTCAGAGGCAAGAAAGTTATTTCTGAAGATATCCCTACCTCTTCCCCCCATGATCACCTCTTTGAAGAAAGAGATCCTCACCACTCTCCTTCTCAGTTTGAGACCCGGCCAAGGTCTCAGGGGGAGCAGCAACAACCTCAATGACATCTGGATTTGGTTAGAAGCCAGCATGAGAACATGTCAGTTCTCCACATGCAAGTTGTTTTTGTTAGATGCTAAATTTGATGGTCTGTCTGATGAGGTCAAGCAGATTAAAGATCTTCTACTTCAGTTGGAGTGCCAACCGGGCACCTCTAGGCCATCAGGGCCTGCTTCCTCACAGCAGCAAGAAGAGACTGTGCCAGCTCAAGAGCAAGAACACCAAGTAGAACCTCAAGTACATGTACCTGAGGAACCAGTCCTTGAGCAATCTGTCAAAGAACCAGAAGTTCAGGCTGAGGAGCAGCCTATTTCAGTTGAATCTCAGCAGCAGCTAGATGAGCAGACCACTGAGCAACAGGCTCAGTTAGTAGTAGTTGTTTTTGAACCCAGTGTTGAGCAGCAGCAGGTGAACAAATCTGAAAATCAGCCAGAAGAAGTGGCAACAGACATAGAGGATTCTATGCAGCAGGCATCAGCCAAGAGACCTCTCGAGCCCTCTCATGATTTCCAGACAATTAAGAGAAAGGTGAAGAGAAGATTAGTCAAGAATGGTGTACCTGTCAAACCTGTTCTTCCCTCTCCTTCCTCCAGGGCCACATCTCCAACTGCTATACCAGCTCCTGCATCACCTACTCCAGAACCTCAATCTCCTGCTCCCTCATCATCAGCACAACCATCTCCACATTCCTCTCTAGATCTACTTCCCAGTAGTCACTCCTTCTCTAAGGATGTTAAATTTTCTATCTATCCCTTGAAGTATCAAGTTAAACCACTTAAAGAGTTCACCATAACTCTTTCCACTCAACCTCCTCACTTCTATTCCTCTCTTCCCACTGCCTCAAAGTCTGACTCCAAGAAAACTCTCATGCATTTAGTTGAGATACTTCCTAGTATCCAACTGTCAGCTACCAGTGGACCCAAATTGGGAGATAAACCTTCCTTGCTACTTCCTCCTTTTTGGTATGCCTTCACTCATCCACTCTGAACAAAACATGAATTTGTTCAGAGAATATCTTGCTATTAGAGCATTTCTGAAATTCATGGGTTGCCAGATTTCACATTTGAACATTGGCTTCCTATCTTGATTCAAACCTCCCAACTTTCTATTTCTGATCTTCAACTCATCTCTCAAAAGAGCCACTGCCTCACACCTCAAGAATTTGTTGATCTCTACCTTGAAGAGGCAGCTAGGTTTTTAGAAAATCAATCCAGAACCCATTACTTGACAACTGCTCAACATCTTTCTCTTAGATTCCATGCCCTTTTTGCAGAGCATCTCAGGGCCTCTCAGGCCAAGTACCTTGAAATGAGATCTTTCAACCATGAAAGGTTCAAACTGGGATTGCATGATGTTTCCAAAGGGCAGTACGAGAATTTGCTCAGAGGGCAAAGAGAAATTGTTCCTTCCATGACAGTGGCATTACCATCAGGTCTTCATCCTCCACTGGTAGGAGCAGTTTCCTACAGAACAGCCTTTTGCTGAAATAATCTTCACAGATTCCTCCGAATTTCTACCAGATTCAAAATCAAGTACAAATCCAAGCTAAGTTTCCAAAGGTTCATATTTCTTCAGTTATCCAAGAAAGACAAGCATCTTCTTGATATCCAGTTAAGTTTTACTGAATCCAAAAGATTCACCCCTGAGCAATGGGAAGCAGCCTATCCATCCTATCACTCTTAGTGTTTGAAGATGAAACTTAACATCAATAATTTCACTCCAAGTGTCTTATGGATTTTCATCAGGGTGTTACTCACCGATGGGCTGAGAGGTACCTGTGTACTATCAAGATAAGGATGCAGCCATCTCAAATGGTCTCTACTGGAATCTGACCTTCAATGAATTCCTCCATGTGGCATCCACCAAACAGTTCATTCCTCTCAAAATCAGGATGGACATTGACAAATATCATTACAGAATTGGTTGGTACAGGAGGCGCCACATCAAGTCTATCAAGAAATTACCCTCCACCAACCCAGCCTACAATGTTGATGATGCTCTGTTTGCTCACTCATTTAACAAAAATGATGAAAAACTTTGGGAGTTCATCCAACCATTCTTAACCTTACTCCCTGCTTCTCTGTTGTTACCCCGTTCAGCTCGAATCTGAACTTTGTAGTTGTATTTCTTTCTTAGTACTGTTTGCTACTATGTACTGTTTGCCCCTTTATAGATGCAATTTCTTCCTACTTGTGCATTTCTCTGAGTTTTATCCTTTCTGTTAATGTCACAAAGGGGGAGAAAAAGGTATAAAATAGTATATGATACATTATCTATTTAAAGATTTTTTTTGTCATTAACAAAAAGGGGGAGAATTGTGAGCAACTACCTTTAAGAAATATAATGACTTTCTTAGTTTTTATAAAATTATGGTTTTGCTATGACAAATCTTTAAATATATATTTTATACCACAAAGTTTTTTAGGTAACAGTATCCTCAAAATTTTCTAAGGCCACAACTATCTCTCAGTATACTGAATCCGACTACCATATTCGACTCCTTCAGAATAGCAGTCAGAAGTCATCTTATTTTTTCTAAGTCCACATCGTTTACATACCATTCGACTGATGACTTCGACTCTTACAGTCGAATGTCTTTCTTCCATTCGACTGATGACTTCGACTCTTACAATCGAATGTCTTTTTCTTTGTGATTCGACTGATGACTTCGACTCTTACAGTCGAATGTCTTTTTCTTTGTGATTCGACTGATGACTTCGACTCTTACAGTCGAATATCTTTTCTTTGTGATTCGACTGATGACTTTGACTCTTACAGTCGAATGTCTTTTTCTTTGTGATTCGACTGATGACTTCGACTCTTACAATCGAATGTCTTTTTTTGTAATTCAACCTTACAGTTGATTGTCCTCTGTATTCACTAATACCTTCAACTGTCTCAATCGAATACCTTAGAAATCCTCACAGCTGTTGTAGTCGAATCACCTTGATCACTCATGAGTCGAATTACTCTTACTCCTTCAATCGACTCATCTGTTCACATTCAACTACACTGAATTCTGTACTTATACCTTTATACTTGTCAGCTCTATATTATCTGAACTATATGAAGATCATCAAATCTATTTTGTTTATCTTAAGCAAATTCGATAGGAGGATTGTTGTATGCAAACTTCGAAGATTAATTATTATTTCTGACAGATTTGACATGTCAGCTTCTAAATTAATTATCCTGCGCTAAACATGTTATGAAAAGTGTCTCCTTGAACTCCTCAGTCCTGATGACCTACCTGCCTTATTGTTAGCTTCACAAGACACATAGCATTTTGTAAAACTCAGACGCATGGCATCTGACCATCTCACCTACCACTGACAGACCCATACTTTAACTTTTTATCTATCTGTCTGCTATCTGTAATACTTGTGGGATACTAGGTTCCATGCCTTGTACTGAATTTTTTTGACCCACCTACCACAAGGGTATGGAGATACGTTTTCTCTCTTGTGTCTTGTCCTTGCAATAGGCATTTATTGAGCATGTGTTCAGCATGCCTCTCCTCAGCTACTTGCTACAAGAGCTTTCTTCTAGCTATTATCAAAATGAAGACCTCGGGAAGAAGCATACTTGAAGGCCTGTTAACAATCTCTTCAAGACTCAAAGGATCCCAGATTCCTCCTCAAACGGCTATATTGCAAACGGCCACAAAAGCTCAACGGTCATCCTCTCAAACGGTCATATTTTCTGAATATTATAAAAAGAGCTCAAGAGGAAAAAGAAGATATACAGAGAGACACAGATAGATCATTCTTGAAGTGAGAATCCAGAAAGTACATTCAAGTCTCATTCTCCTGAAAGAGTCATTTGAATTCCTCAAGCTCCCTCTGAAGTCTTCATGCTTGACTTCCTCTGAGAGCTTCCTTGCGTTCAGAAATTTCTATGGAGAATTTGTTTGTGGGTGGCTATTGTACTCAGTTTCAATTCTCTTTAGTCCACCCCTTTTACTTTAGATATGATTTAGAGTCAATTCTTATCTGTTGTATCCATCTGAAGTCTGTGTGTTTTGTGCTCAATTTTGAGCAAACACACCTCTGTCGATTTTCCTGTATTTGTGTAGAAATCTGTCTCTGCACTTTGCCCCTCTTGTGTAGGGAAGCCTTGGTGAAAAGGCATTGCTGTACCCCTGTATAGGGAAGACTTGCTTGGGAGCAAGTGGATTTGTAATTCCTCTCAAGGGTGAGAGAAGGCCAATTCATTGGCAGATTAGTGAAATCTCAAGTGGTTGGCTTGAGGACTGGATGTAGGACTTCCATGTGGGAAGGGCCGAACCAGGATAAATCTGTGTCCAATTTCTTTGTGTGATTGTTTCCGCCAAGTCTACACTTGAATCACACACATCACTTTGAGTACTAACTGTTTATTTAGTGTTGTGATTTTCAGAAGAAATTTTAAAAGGTCAAAAGTCCTATTCACCCCCCCTCTGGGACTGTTTTGCTTGCCATTTCGATCCAACAGAAGGCTGTGGAGCCGTACTGTAGAAAAGTCCCTATGGGAATGCTCATTGTGTATGTGATATCCTATGGGCATCAGGATGAAATCCTGGAGGTGGACAAGTACCACTGGTTAGGGTGGAGAGGGCTTCTCCCGGTTCTGCACAGTTACCAAGATTCGTCACTATATTGTCTAGGTAATGGGTATGTGTTATGTGAATGTGTGTCCTTCTTTATGGTGGTTCGAACTATGTGTTACGGCAAATTAATCTGTAAAAGTGTGAAAAGTGTGAAATTATGCAATGTGATCATGTGATAGTGTTGTGTGAATGTGATACCATGTGAAAAGATGTGAAACCATGTGAATGTGATATGTTTATGTTAAAACAATAAGTAAAAGGTGTGAAAATGTGTAAAAGTATGTGAAAAATGTGAGACATCATGCTAGAATTGTTAGTTACCTTGTGCTTAATTTCATGATCTAATTGTGTAGCATTATGATGTGATATGAATTTGAATTGATTCAATGACAAGTTAATTATCATGTGTAGAAAACATGTATAGGTGATTCATGTATATTGCTTAATTGACATGAAGCATGTGCCATGGTTCTCTTATTGTTTAAAAGAATAGCATGCATGTGATATGTGTAAGGATGTGCCAATAGGTTGCTTGCTAGGTCTTTTTAGAAGACTCATACTTGCTTTAACATACAGGTAAGACAGATGTCCCCATACTTGAGGAGGACATAGTGAGGAGCGACTCCGAGCGAGAGGAGTAGCTGCTCCCTTGGAGATTTCTACGTAGTTTACACTTCTTTGTAACGACCCGACCGATACGGATATACCATCCCACATCGATATAGAGAACATCGCTACAGTGGGACATGTACCCAACATATGTACAATAGACTGAAACGTACACAAATATAACACATAACAGCTGAATAGGAAGAACTGGAAATAAATCTCTTATTCCATCATCCACATTTATACACAGTCTATATAGTACAAAAGGAACTAACTATTTCATAACTGAGAAATTTAACAAATTACATTGTCCACCTCTTGCAAATATAATGAATTACATAACTCAAATTTAATACAAATCTCCCTTTATTACATACTATGAAAGGAAATACAACGTCACTAGCTCCACAAGTAATCTCCTACTCCTGCTCCGAGTCACTCCTAATAGTCTCCTCGGAAGAGGTAGAGACACCTGCACCTGTACGCCGAAGTAAGAGTGAGTCCAAAGACCCAGCAAGTAACTTCCATTCACACTAAGCATACATACATCACATGGGCTAATTGCATTTTTCATAACACAACTATTACATATAGCATGGATCATTAATTAGCTTAAGGAAAAAACCTAGACATGATAATTCTACATTTACAACACATGATACATGATTTATTTTTAATTCACAAAATTTAAATCTATCACATGCTTTCTACGCATTCTTTAACATGGAATCAAATTTCACATTTCATCACATGTATGTTGCAACAGAATAGCAATTCAGCATAGAGTTTGCATTAAAAGAAAAGACATTCCTAGCATGATTTCTATGCAAAATTTCATATTCATATCACATTTCTAAACTTAGTTAGCTTGCTGTTTTACATGGAATTTACACATTCACATCAGAAAATACATGCTCTCATATCACATTTACATATCTACATGTTCGGTACTCATTTACATAATTTCACATTCACTTATCACATAACCACAAATTCACATTATTAACATTATATGCCGTGACACATAGTCCAAACCACCTATAAAGGACACACACTTATCACATCACACATATATCTATCACCTAGGCATTTCTGTGATAAATCTTAGTTAACTGCGTAGAACCGGGAGAAGTCCTCTCCACCAACCAGTGGTACTTGTCCGCCTATTTCACACACAAATGAACCTTCCCGTAGGGACTTTACTACGGTATAGTTCCACAGCCCTCTAAGGTAGCAGTGTCACCCATTAGCACATTTACACATTTTCTCAATTTTTTTAACACACACTTAATGCACAACTGAACACATTTGCTTCATGTTCACACATACACACATTGTAGGATCACCTAGCATCGTACTACTGTTTTCATGGTTAAACAAACACCATTTACAACTAATCCCAATCATGCGGTAATTATTTAATTTATCACAATTTACATTAAGCATGCTGAAATTGGCCATTCTCTCATGAATTAGTGAAATCAGTATCTACTGTTGTCAGATTTACATGAGAATTTAACCACATATCATTTACAGGTTAAGCATCATGCATACCAAATTTCACATTTTTCTGAATATCCATTATTTATGAAGATTAAAATAGTCCCATTACATGATTCGTAAATAGTCAATTCTGCATGGTTCACAGTAGTAAAATACACTAACCAGTTCATAACATGCATCTTATAGTGAGGATTTCACACATGATTTTTTTGGAATTTCAACTATATTGTACAATTTATTTGCAAGTTTTAAACAACAATACATGCTCACTGTTTTATAGTCCAGAAATGTAATAATTAACACAGTCATCAAAAATTCACCACATTTTCACAACATGCTCTGATATCTATGTAAATACCATAGGAAATTTTTGACATCATGATTCCTCACAGAACTACATAACAGTAATTAAAAACATGCTTAAGACAAGATTTTAAAATTTTAATAATTACACAATGAACAAAAATTATCAAAATCACATAGCACGCTCCAATAAGCATACTTTACAATATATATAATTTTACCATTATTCCTCATGCGCAGAAAATCCAAAAAATAGATCATTTATAGACAAACAGGCACTCTGTCACTATCTGAAGAACTTGGCGGCAAGGGGGTGGCCGCTTACCCATGTTAATGACAACATAGGATGACACCAACTTAGGATATTAATGGCAAAAGATCATGCCGTTAAGTTTCTGTCTGTGCGAAACACAGACTGAACGCAAAAGACTGATTGAAGGGGGGTTCAAGGACTCTTAAAAATTCGAAAATTATCCTAGGACCTACTAGACATACGTAGGATGATGTGAAGGGTTTACTTGACTTATAAAAATCTACCACCGAAGATTTGTCTCGAAGAAGCCCTCTTCGGCCAGAGCCAAAAGCCACCAATCTCCCTCAATCCGACTTCTGTGTTGATCTTCGAAGCACGCCGGAGTTGGGAAGTTGCACCCTGACGATTAGACTCCCTCCCAGTCGATGAAGAACGTCGGAAGAAGCCCCCAATCACCAGATTTCAGGGTTCAAAGATCGGGCTTCACTCAGAGAAAACTAGGGTTTTCTCAAGAGAGCAAAAGGGACCCTATCTCAACGAAGAGAGGGGTTTTATAAGGTCAAGGGTTCGGGGACTTGATAAGGTACGGGTTGTAGCCGTTGGACGACGGTTTCTAAAATAGAGAGCGAAGAAATTGCGGGCGTTTCTGGATCTGAAGCGCAACAGATCTGGTGAAGTTGACGTCCAGATCCTTGGCTGCCTGATTGGGGTTAGCGTCCATCGATGTGGACGCTGACTTGGGATTGGCGTCCACTCATGTTGACGCCTACTGGACACTCGGCTAGAACTCAAAAACTGTAGAAAACTATATTTACACAATACAACTACATGCCATTTACCATACATACTTTAAAATACTATTTATATAATGCAAATACATAACATACACAACCAAATATCATATATGTACAACACTACTCAAATAGTTTATATGTATACATAGCTACACACACAAGCATTAATTCCTCACACAATCAAAACCTATATAAGAGTGCAAAATTCTAGGGCCTTACACCCTCTCCCCCTTAAAGAAACTTCGTCCTCGAAGTTAAACTGACACTACTCAAACAACTGAGGATACTTCTTCTTCATGCATCCTCAAGCTCCAAGTACCTCCTCTCGCGAGAAGTTGCGCCATAATACTTTCACCGATGCAATACTCTTGTTCCGAAGATGCTGAACCTTCCCGTCAAGAATAGCTACTGGTTGCTCTACATAAGATAAATCGGGCTAAATCTCCACTAGCTCGTGGCTAATAACATGAGATGGATCTCTGACGTACCTCCTGAGCATAGATACGTGGAAAATAGGATGAACACTAGCTAACGCTGGGGGTAACGCTAGCTCATATGCCATGTTTCTCAATCGTCTGAGAATCTCATACAAGCCAATGAATCTAGGACATAACTTACCATGCCTGCCAAATCTAACTACACCTCGAGTAGGCGAAATCTTCAATAAGACATGCTCACCTACCTCAAACTCCAAATCCTTCCTCCTGTTGTCGGCATAACTCTTCTGCCTATCCTGTGCCGCAACAAGCCTCTTCCTAATCAACTGGACTTATCCGAAGTCTCATGAACTAACTCCAGACCAATCAGCTGTCTATCACCAGTCTCCTCCCAACCAAAAGAGATCTGCAAGGCCTACCATACAACGCCTCAAATGGAGACATGCCAATACTCGCATGGAAAGTGTTGTTATATGCGAACTCCACAAGAGGTAAATGGCGCTCCCAATCATCCTTCCAATCCAAAACACACGCCCTCAACATATCCTGAGCGTCTGGATAGTTCGCTCGGACTGTCCATCTATCTGGGGATGAAACGCCGAACTGAGCTTCAACTCCGAACCTAACGCATCCTGAAAACTCTTCTACAGCCTCGAAGTAAATCTCGGATCCCAATCTGAAATGATCGACTTCGGCACACCATGCAATCTAATAATGCTACCAATATACAACCTAGCTAAACTCTCTAGTGACTGCTTCTTCTTCATGGGTAAGAAATGCACAGTCTTCGAGAATCTATCTACCACTACCCAAATCGAGTCATTACCTCGTCTAGATCGAGGCAAACTCGTAACAAAATCCATAGTGATAGCTTTCCATTTCCATACTGGAATCTCCATCTTCTGTATAAGCCCAAATAGTCGCTGCCGCTCTGCCTTCACTTGCTGGCACACAAGACATCTAGAACATACTGTGACGGCCCTAGATATTTATGCCCATTAAGGCTCCATATCCAGATCCGCCTCCCGCGAACGGACCGAAGTCTCGCAAGGGATAGCTCACACAAGTGTCCAGTAAGAATATAAAAGACAACTACACAGTATAAGACACAAGAAAGTACATGTGCTCATACCTGCATACAACAATTTACAACTATCCCATTACATTATTACATGTCCAATTAAAAAGTACAACTACCTGGGGCATACCCCGAGGGACCACAAGCTCACACAACACTAACTACTACACAACTGTTGGTGGTACAAGTCTGACACAACGCCGCTGCAAGTCAAACACTCGGCAAGCCCTAAAAAGAACTGTAGGGGAGTGAGCCTCAATAAGTCACAGGCTCAGTAGGGGCTACCCAAAACAACACCGTAACCACGGACACCTCAACCCCAAAGGGTCTTACTGCAACACCAATAGCCAAATCATTTCATGCTCATAACAATTGATTTAAACTACAATTAAATATAACACATTAACTATTCACAACCTCGGAAAGTAAGAGAGAACAATAGGACTAGCTCCACACCACTAGTCCACTTAACAACAGTAACGCCTAGGCCTCAAGCCTCACAGGCAACCCACAGTCACAACCAATCATTTAAGCTATAAGCCGCACAAGCAAACCACTGCCTAGGCTATAAGCTTCACAGGCGAGTCTCAAGTACGTGGGTAACATGACTGCTAACCAAAAGCTGGTCCTTTATACCTCAAATCACAATATGTCGGAAACCACACACACCAAGTAACATGATCGGCTACAACGAGCAATCCATCACACATGAAAACCATATATGGTAGCTTACCCGAGGAAGGGTAAAGCACATTGAGTGGAAGGACACCCACATGACCTCCACGAAATACAGTTCCACGTCAATACAGAACAGACTGGTACACGACGTACCATCACAAACCATTACCCACACAGGGTACAGGTACCTATTACCACAATTACCAACACGGAAACCACAAGTAAACTAGTGCCGTAACAGGGCACACCATAGCAAGCTAAACCACATTTGGTGAGTCAACATCACCAACCATAACCAAAACCGTGCCACCACTCCGGCACACCACAAGCCACAACCGTATTCACAATTGTGCCAACACCATGGCACACCTCAAACGAGTCAAACCTCGACTATGAGTCACTAACTCACAACCACGACGAGTAGCAAAGCTCAAGTCGGAAAGGAACGACGCCACCACATGGAACATACTACTGGCTGATCAGGCCAGTATCCAACCCGACAACACAACACAAGAACAACCTCTCAGTCTCGCAGTCATGGACGAAAGGTCCAACTGCCGCTCCACGAGAACAGGTCAAACAACTGTGGAGACCAACCAACACCACACCTGCAGACACACAACTGCAGGTCCATGCCTGGCACCTCTAGGGTCTCTGACCGGAGCACCCTAAAGTGAGGCACTGGAAAACAGGACTAGCTGGGGACCAGTGTTGACTACTGGTGTCCGTACCCCCAACTAAGAGCGCGCTACAAGCGACTGCACACCCACAAACACAAGCCGCTGCCCTACTGTCATCTTTCCCTCAGTCGGATGTACAACTCAAACACAGGAGTGAGGGTGTCCAGGAAGATGACACAGACCTCGACGGTACCACACTGTACCGGGACAAACCCCGAGCACAACAAACACACGTGCCTGGCTCACAAAGAACTTGGGGTACCCGACTAGAGAGGCATTCCGGAATAGGTGCTGGACCACCACACTCAGCAAGCTCAAACTACGATATGTTCACAAACACTTTTTGTTACCGATCACGGTACATATGTTAGGAATCTGTGACTTACAAACTAACCTACACAATCACGCATATAAACCATATTAATGATAACACCATGGCCTGTCATCGGTCACAAAGTGACAGTGAAGGTCACACTAAACACAGTACACAATATTCACATAATAACCATACTTAAACTTTACTAATCATTCATCCAGAAGAATCACAAAAGATTCTAAAGGATCGAGGCTAGGTTCAGATGTGAACCTCATCGCCACAATACCATGAACTAATCATAATAATTAAGATACAATAAGCACAATAACGTACGATATGCCATGCACACACCAACCATGTGCACGACTCCAAAACCCCGTAATATTTCACATAAATCTTGTGCGCTAGGATGTAGTGAATCCCACGCACACGTGTAAAGAACTAGTAAACTACATAGCCGGTAAGCTGGCCTCAAAAGCCCTGTGCTCTAGGAGCACCACAGGTGTTAATGCACCGCTCAGTATCGATAAACACATTGCATCGCAATACTTGCAACAAGAATGTCGTGAAACACACTATGCTGATACATGCACAGGTTGGCGGCAACATCGATTTCCATCCATAGGATATAGACGAGTATTTCTTGCCGTCAATACTAAGTAAGCGGCCACCACCCTGCCGTTTACTCAAAATCAACGGCTAGAAACCTAGCCGTTAATCTCCCAACGAAGAACTCAGCGTCAACCAATGTTGACGTTGATATCTTCAGTACTCAACACACACAGGACGCACAGAACGGCCTCAGGCCGATCACACGGACAATCTAGCCCTATAAACAACAGAAAAACGAGGGGAAACATTCCCTTACATCTATATACTATAATCAAACTGGAAAAGCAAGATCCAACACTTGGATTGATCAAACCACCAATCTCCCGACATGGCAAACCTTTTTCCCGAAAACACGATTAACAAGCAATCTATGCTAACGGAGCATGGCAAGTCAAACAGAGAAATCAAGGGATCCAGTCCCTACCTCTAAAATGCAAATAAACTCCTATAGAACCTCAAATCGCGCCGAAACCCCAGGAGCTTCCCGCGAATACCGCCCTCCAATCCGTCATTCCCCGCCTGATCTGCCGCTGCTGCGCGCATCACGGCCTTCCCACGTGCTCCCGTTGACCGTCGGAAGTAGTGAAGAGGCACAAGGGTACAGGTGGGGAAGAGGAGGGGAGAAGGTGGGGAGAGAAGAAGGCTCGGGTTGCCCCTAAAAATACAGGCGCCTCAGGTTAACGTCAACCTCTGTGCCGTTAACCAAACCGCCCTAACTAGGCGTCCACAACGGTCGCCGCCAAGTTCATCCAATAGAACCCACTAGAACGAACGATAGACGTCCACATCGATGGACGCCAAGAACATGTTAACGGCAACACCATTGCCGCCAACACACAGTAGACATCACAAACCTGGACGCCAACCCACTGTTGATGTCCAGCGCACTGAACACCAACACAGATCCATAACCAACTCCGGTAAGGATCCAATAAGAAACACACAACACAAGTCGCACTGGTCATGGTGTGACCACCCCATACGCTAAACTGAGGATCCACGAAGATCCGAAAAATGTGCGACGTTACATTACTATCACCTAAAAGAAATGTCGTCCTCGACATTCAACATAAACTACGGCACGCCGGACTATTACCTAAAAAAACAAAACTGTATACATAACAAGAAGGATACTCTTTCTCTGTATCAGCCTTTCAATTCATCTGTGCTAACTAACTCATCCATCCAATTCTATCATTGCTTTGCTCTTTTCTTTTCTTTCAATTCATTTCACAATTATTCTGTTTTATCGATTCCATTACCTTTCCTTACCTTTCAATTGTAGGCGATTCTACCTTGCCAATGGCGCTTTATTCTTGGATTGAACCTACTTTCACAATTTCTGGGCTGTGTTTGCAACATTTCTTTCCGGGCCATTTCTTTCTGCTCAAATCCTTTCATTCTATTCCACTACCTTTGGATGTTCTTTTGTGCTAAACCTTGCTTAATTTCTCGAATTTCTTAATGCCATTCCATTAGTCACTTTGTCATTGCTAGCCATTATCCTACTTATCATTATTAACTACTACCTTATTTTATCCATTCTCATATTTTCAGTTTTCTGATCTGTGGGTTGTAGACCCACCACGCTTCTGCTGCGCTACTCTGATCCTACTGAATATCTGACAGAATATTTCATACATTCAGCTTCTACTATTATTCACAATTGTTGCACACTTTCATAATTACTTTGATTCCGGCTATATTCATTACAGATTGCTTTACTTGCTCAATCAATATTGGAAAACAATATCAAATTTCCAAACTACTTTTTCCAATACTTCAATTCTAATTGTACCACACCTTTTAAAATCCGAATTCTACCATACCATTACATTACTAACATACTTTATTTTCATATTCCTTTTTAACTTCAATTTACATTCTCTAGCTGACTAACCACATTATTTCCATCATTTCTCAAAACATCTACTTTCATTACTGTAACACTTTCTTTTTAGGGAAGAATTAAACTGCTCAGTTAACTTTACATGCATTAAACTTTATTTCAATCGGATGCCATCTGACTTTAAGCCATTCACTGTTTAACTGATTACATTCTCTCCATTTTGTACTTGCCACTTTCAATTTCCATTTAGCCATGCAAACTCTTATTGATCACTTTCTCGATCTTTCAGTTATATTTGTTTCACAATCTATCATACTCTTTCTTTTTCCAGATTAATAATCTGCCAACTGTATTAAACATAATATCTTCTCTGTAAACATTCTTCTCAATTATTGTGCTGCCTAGCTGTTCATCCTGTACCACTCATACTGCTATTGCTGTTGTCACACAAGTATTCTTTATTCACAACTACCAAGGCCATAGTCTGGAGCCAATCTCGTTAAATACAATAGCCTACTCCGCCTGATTCTCTATTTCACTTAACCTGGCACCACATAACTATTTCTTAATTAATCCACTTCTTTCTATTCTAATTCACATAATTCTTATTTTATTCAGTACATCCTCAATCTCTTTTAAACACAAACTTCACCTCTTCTCTTCTCGAATTATACTCAGTTATTAAACAATAGTAACCTTATCTGTAACACTACATTCGACTCTATATAATTCTCATAAACTGCCACTTGCTAGGCCGATATTTTTCTTGTGCTCAGAAAAGTCTAACTATACAGTGATCTTTCTTTACCCTTTCTTTACTTAACTAACCACCTCTACTCAACTCTCTAATTGTCAAGACGCCCTTATCCTTATCGGACTGTCACAATTCTCTATTTCCTGTACTTCATCTGAAACTAATCTGCCTCATTTAATCATTCTCAAGTTGCCAAAGCTCTAATCACATTATTACTCAAGCCGCTTCTCAAATCCTATTAACACAAATCTCAAACACAACAATACCTCTGCCAAGGTCCTCTTCTGCAACTTATCACACACACACACACACTATTCTTTGCTGGTAACATTCTATTGATCTGTCACACTGACACCTCATATTATACCTGTCTCTGTTAACCTTATTCTTTACTAGAGCACCATTTGCAAATATCTTTCTGAAATTGCCTTTTACTTTTGCTAACCAACATAACTAACTCCACTGATTCCTTTAATATCTGCCACTGAAAACTTTTTAAACACAAAATTTCAACTGCACCCTGGCACACTGGTGCAACGACACAACTTATACCACTAACCACTCTATGGCTCAACAACTGCTCACAACTGTTAATTTAACAAACAGAAACACACGGTTTGCGTGCCAAAAGCTCACATAAAAATCACCTTATAACACATAAAACCATAGACTTGCTACCAGTAGTGGACATTAATCCATGTATTGGGACATTATAACTTCAATGTCTTTTCATATTCTAACTGGACCATGCTCTGATACCAACTGTGACGGCCCTAGATATTTATGCCCATTAAGGCTCCATATCCAGATCCGCCTCCCGCAAACGGACCGAATTCTCGCAAGGGATAGCTCACACAAGTGTCTAATAAGAATATAAAAGACAACTACACAGTATAAGACACAAGAAAGTACATGTGCTCATATCTGCATACAACAATTTACAACTGTCCCATTATATTATTACATGTCCAATTAAAAAGTACAACTACCTGGGGCATACCCCGAGGGAGCACCAGCTCATACAACACTAACTACTACACAACTGCTGGTGGTACAAGTCTGACACAACGTCGCTGCAAGCCAAACACTCGGCAAGCCATGAAAAGAACTGTAGGGGAGTGAGCCTCAACAAGTCACAGGCTCAGTAGGGGCTACCCAAAACAACACCGTAACTATGGGCACCTCAACCCCAAAGGGTCTCACTGGCAGCACCATAGCCAAATCATTTCATGTCACGCCCCGATATTTAGCAGCGGAATAAATACCGGGAGGCGTGAACGATACAAATAGACGTATCACAGTTGAGTAATGCAGAGTCACAATTGGACAAAAGAACACATTTGAGACTATAATATGGTCACCAAAATATACCTTATTCCATTTCATTCAACTAGTTAAAACCTTACATAGAAAGAACTCACTGAAAAGGGTTCATTATTCAAATAACAATGTTTCTCTAATACATCTACTACTCAAATGTCTATTTCTAAATTGTCAACTCCTCATATAGTGGGTGCTCATCACTCTTGCCCGGCCCCATCGGACTCCACTGGTTCCTCATCACTACCTAAAAAGGGCAGGATGATAGGGTGAGCGAACTAGCTCAGTAGGATTTACATCTCAATATTGTGCGGGCACTAATATACGTGATTAACATTTTAATTAGGCAAGATATGAACATGTATATGATGACAATGCATGCAATACTAACAATTGAATAGCAGAGTAGAACGGGTATCATTTCAGATCACATGTCGAGTTGCATATACAATGGATAGATATTTCAAGAGTAGAATCGTATCAAAAGAGATTGGCCATATTCAAACAGATATCATGCGTTCACATGATTAGACGTATCATATCAAATCTTATCATATCATATCAAATCAAACTTATCATATCAAACAAAGGCACATTTTCACAATCTTGCGTGTTCGTTGTGCTATGCCAAGCACCAAGAGTCCATACTCCCGCGGTTAATAAGTACGTTGGGGCGCTCCTCCCCAGGACCAGACAGGGCCCCTATTGCACAGGCATTGGTCAAATGGACCGAAGTCCCACGTTGTGCCGAACAAACATATTCATATTATGGCCACAGTTTCAATGACATGCTCATAGTAAAAGGAACATGATCATTCATAGAGTCAAGGTATGACAAATAGCTCAAGAGAACAAAAGGCAGTATAACGACGTATCATGTTTCATAATCCATTAATGTCTTGACATGAGGATGTTTCTAAAGACAGATCGTATGCAGGACATGTGCTTTCTATCTCCAGAGTACTTCATGGTACAGCCAGCTCGACATCTATGTGGAAATCCATAGAGAGCGGAGACTTACGGAGGTCTTAAGGAAAAGGTTGCTAGTGTACCAATTCAGAATAACCGGCAGAGAGCTCCCAATTCCCCAAGAAGGGTGTGCCTACTCATGCAAATGTGTAAGTGACGAGTCACGGATCTTTCCTAGCATGTATGCATATGGACAAATAATTAATGGAACACCGGAAAGCATGTAACTATTGAAACTCATATGCAAATCATGATATTAATTTCACTAACAAGTCCATACTAACATGTATTCATCCCCATATTCATAACAAATTCTTATCATTTCAATTAACAATAGGAAAGATCACAAGATAATCCAATGAACATAAGACAATCACAATTACACATTAGAATCATATTGTATCATTACCATTTTTCAATGGGTTGATTTCTTTTAGGTCCATGCATACTATATAACATCATGCACATGCTAGTAGACATCATGTAATGATTAGACCCAAGATATGTAATTTTTTTGCAAGGGTAGTGTCGACACACCCGTTACTGGTGTCAACACAATGCTTCAAACGCAAGGCAAAATAATGCAGAACTGGTCAAGTAGTGTCGACACTAGATCAGGTAGTGTCGACACTAGAGACATTCCCAGAAAACCTTTTGTGCCAATCTGGGACAGTGTGTCGACACTAGATCAAGTAGTGTCGACACTAGAGACCTTCCCAGAACACCTTTTGGGCTAATTTGGGATAGTGTGTCGACACTAGATCAGGTAGTGTCAACACTAGAGGCCTTCTCAGAAAACATATAGTTCAAGGGTAACCCGAAAACACATCTCTTGCAGCAATTTACTTACCCCTCTTATAACTCTCTAACTAATGCCATTTAGACAAAATATTCAACATGAAATATGATGAGGACAACTAGTAGAAGAACTTTTATGTTGGGGGTTTGATCTAATTCAGTCTCAAATACCGAGAAATATATGAAGAACATAAAGCTAAGTGCAGCCCGAAATCACAGTATCATGCAGCGACTCTCTTCCATGCCTATAACTCTCTAACGAAAGACTTTTGGATATCATGTCCAACATAAAATATGATCATGACTACAATTAGAAGAACTTTCATGAAGGAAGTTTAGTCTAATTCAGCATCAAATCATGTGCATAATAAGAAGAACGGGAAAAGCCCTAACTGTACGAGACTTAGGGACAACTACGAATACACAATGTATACTCCATGAAAATTAGTCAAACCAAGTGAAAATGAACCTAGAATCAAAGAACTACATGATGGTGTTAGTTTTCTTTAATCTTGGCCCGAGAACACCTACCTTTGAATGCTAATAACTCTCTACAGATTTCTGAGTTGATGCAGAGCGAGGTTGAGGAAGACCACGTTTTCCCCAGCCGTTCTCCCCTCCTCCAGCGCTCCAAATTTGTTGCTCACGACCCCAACTTGTTGCTAACCCTTCCCTAAACGTTTTGTGAGTAGTCCTTATAGTTTTAGAGTTCTAATTCATGTCCCAATGGGACTAGGAAAGGGGCTGCGAATTCTGCTTCCTACTTCCCAAAATCTGGGATTCTCTCACCCAAAGGAGGTAGCAAAGGTTTAGGAAACCTCCTCTTAGGGTTGGGTCCAGTTTTGGCTTACCTTACATGACTAATCACCCTAATTTTAACCCTAAATTGCCCTCCCTAATTATTGCATAATTACATACACGAATTTCTGAGTATTTTCTTGTCCCAATTTTTATCCCAGGGCCAAATGTGCTCCATTGGCCCAATCTTGTTAATGGGTTATTAATACATGATATTGAAAGTCTCTCAAATATATTTATTTAATTTATGGTTGGGTCATTTTTCCGTGTTAACAATTTTCCAACTTAGTTTCCTAATTCGGATAACTTGGTCACATGTGACACATACTCAGCCAATCAGATTTTCCGTTGCACGAATTCCTTCGTGGAATGCTTAGGGATAATATTTAGGGTTGGTTTATAATTTTTACGGAATTTTCCGATGTGTTTTCTCACGTACGATAGTGGTACGTAAGTTCTATTATTCCGATAATACGGAAGTTATTTATTTACTAATTTCATACTTGAATTTGTTCATGGGTCTTACGTTGTTCATTGATCCGATTTATTTTAGGGACTATCCCCACATATTTTTGGAGTCCACCATAAATTTCTCATTTAGTTTATGACCTCATTCTATACACCTGATAATGGGTTGTCCAACTTATTTCCTAATTACGACAACACGTTGCATTAACTCTTAAACATACCCCAAATGAATTTTATTGACCCAAACTTCTTGATTGGTAATTAGAGGATATTATTTGAAGTCCATCTATTATTTTTATTTAATTTTCTGGCTCCTCGAGGTATGTGTGATAATGATTTCCCGACTTATTCCCTGATTACGACACTCAGCTGTAAAACGCCTTAAACTTGGACCATCCGATTTTCCTTTGCATGAATTTCTCTGTGGGTCATTAGGGAGTATTATTTAGAGTTGAACTATGGTTTTTATGAAATTTTCTAATGGGTTTTTGTATGTATGATAATGACACGTGTATTTTGTTTTTTCTATTGCACAAATATTGAATTTATCGTTTTCGATTTATTTCTAATTTTCAATTACCGAATTTTCGGGGTGTTACATCCTCCCCCACTTAAAAGAATTTGGTCCCCAAATTCACATGTGTTTATGGGCTGGACTTACAGGGAATCAAATTGTGGATTGCTAATAATATAATGATTGATTGGTGATGTAACTTCAGGGTCAAATAAAAGCGAGTTAGAAAGAATACCTCTCTCATACCTCCTTCTTTGGTTTGTTCTTCCATTTATTCCTTGAGCTTGATTTCTCGTTAGGGCAATCCTTAACCTTGTGGTCTTGGCTGCCACAACAGAAACACTTGCCTTGAAATTTCCAGCACTCCTCAGACCGATGATTTATTCTGTTGCAATGCTGGCATCTTTCTACAGGAGCGGGAATTTGTTTCTTATTGCACTTCTTGCACTTCTTTCTCTTGTGCGATCTATTACTGTTGGTGGGCCGTTTCTCTCTAGCTATGGGTTTGGAGCTTCCTGTGGTTGTGATTTGTTCTTTCTCATTGTTTTCGCCAACTCCTTTGTCATCAATAGACCTTTCCTTCCCATTTGTATCTCCCTTAGCCATTATTAGGGCATCCTCTAACAGTTGAGCAGCTTGTCGTAGTGCTTTGGTTAATCTTTGGACTGCTCTTTGTCTGTCCATAGATGGTGTAGGTATATCCTCCATTGCTGTTTATTTAAGTTCCTTCAAAACAACTATCACACGGTCAGTCTTCTTTACTCCTTGTTGATGCCTTGTAACTTACAATATTTAGTTATTAATAAAATTTTGGACTAAGCCCAAGTTTCTCCCCAATCTCACCAGGTAGGTACCAAGTTCTTGACACAAGCTGAGGGTTATAATGACACTTATCCTATCATTCATGATTGCCTAGGACTTAGGGGAAAGCTCGGCTCGCTCAGCAACCATTAAGGTATTAAGTACCTTCAAGATATTAATATAAGTCAGTCATCTAAATATATCACATGTGACTTCTATACCCATGGTTCTACCCAAGCTCACATTAGGTACGACAGATTTTGACTCGTGTGATCTAGTTTCATCCTATGTTCCTATTCCCTTGGACCCTAAAGTTTAGGTCTCTGATACCAACTGTCACGCCCCGATATTTAGCAGCGGAATAAATACCGGGAGACGTGAATGATACAAATAGACGTATCACAGTTGAGTAACGCAGAGTCACAATTGGGCAAAAGAACACATTTGAGACTATAATATGGTCACCAAAAATATACCTTATTCCATTTCATTCAACTAGTTAAAACCTTACATAGAAAGAACTCACTGAAAAGGGTTCACTATTCAAATAACAATGTTTCTCTAATACATCGACTACTCAAATGTCTATTTCTAAACTGTCAACTCCTCATATAGCGGGTGCTCATCACTCTTTCCCGGCCCCATCGGACTCCACTGGTTCCTCATCACTACCTGAAAAGGGCAAGATGATAGGGTGAGGGAACTAGCTCAGTAGGATTTACATCTCAATATTGTGTGGGCACTAATATATGTGATTAACATTTTAATTAGGCAAGATATGAACATGTATATGTTGACAATGCATGCAATACTAGCAGATTGAATAGCAGAGTAGAACGGGTATCATTTCAGATCACATGTCAAGTTGCATATACAATGGACAGATATTTCAAGAGTAGAATCGTATCAAAAGAGATTGGCCATATTCAAACAGATATCATGTGTTCACATGAACAGACGTATCATATCAAATCTTATCATATTATATCAGATCAAACTTATCATATCAAACAAAGGCACATTTTCACAATCTTGCGTGTTCGTTGTGCTATGCCAAGCACCAAGAGTCCATACTCCCGCGGTTAATAAGTACGTTGGGGCGCTCCTCCCCAGGACCAGACAGGGCCCCTATTGCACAGGCATTGGTCAAATGGATCGAAGTCCCACGTTGTGCCGAACAAACATATTCATATTATGGCCACAGAGTTTCAATGACAAGCTCATAGTAAAAGGAACATGATCATTCATAGAGTCAAGGCATGACAAATAGCTCAAGAGAACAAAAGGCAGTATAACAACGTATCATGTTTCATAATCCATTAATGTCTTGACATGAGGATGTTTCTAAAGACAGATCGTATGCAGGACATGTGCTTTCTATCTCCAGGGTACTTCATGGTACAGCCAGCTCGGCATCTATATGGAAATCCATAGAGAGCGGAGACTTACGGAGGTCTTAAGGAAAAGGTCGCTAGTCTACTAATTCAGAATAATCGGCAGAGAGCTCTCAATTCCCCAAGAAGGGTGTGCCTACTCGTGCAAATGTGTAAGTGACGAGTCACAGATCTTTCCTAACATGTATGCATATGGACAAATAATTAATGGAACACCGGAAAGCATGTAACTATTGAAACTCATATGCAAATCATGATATTAACTTCACTAACAAGTCCATACTAACATGTATTCATCCCCATATTCACAACAAATTCTTATCATTTCAATTGACAATAGGAAAGATCACAAGATAATCCAATGAACATAAGGACAATCACAATTACACATTAGAATCATATTCGTATCATTACCATTTTTCAATGGGTTGATTTATTTTAGGTCCATGCATACTATATAACATCATGCACATGCTAGTAGACATCATGTAATGATCAGACCTAAGATATGCAATTTTTTTGCAAGGGTAGTGTCAACACACCCCTTACTGGTGTCGACACAATGCTTTAAACACAAGGCAAAATAATGCAGAACTGGTCAAGTAGTGTCGACACTAGATCAGGTAGTGTCGACACTAGAGGCCTTCCCAGAAAGCATATAAGTCAAGGGTAACCCGAAAACACATCTCATGCAGCGATTTACTTGCCCCTCTTATAACTCTCTAATGAATGATATTTAGACAAAATGTTCAACACGAAATATGACGAAGACAACTAGTAGAAGAACTTTGATGTTGGGGGTTTGATCTAATTTAGTCTCAAATCTCGATAAATATATGATGAACATAAAGCTAAGTGCAGCCTGAAATCGCAGTATCATGCAGCGACTCTCTTACCACGCCTATAACTCTCTAACGAAAGACTTTTGGACAAAACTCCAACATAAAAGATGATCGTGACTACAAGTAGAAGAACTTTCATAGAGGAATTTTAGTCTAATTCGGCATCAAATCACGTGCATAATAAGAATAACGGGAAAAGCCCTAACTGTGCGAGACTTAGGGACAACTATGAATACACAATGTATACTCCATGAAAATTAGTCAAACCAAGTGCAAATGAACCTAGACTTGAAGAACTTCATGATGGTGTTGGTTTTCTTTAATCTTGGCCCGAGAACACATACCTTTGAATGCTAATAACTCTCTGCAGAGTTCTGGGTTGATGCAGAGCGAGGTTGAGCAAGACCACGTTTTCCCCAACCATTCTCCCCTCCTCCAGCGCTCCAAACTTGTTGCTCACAACCCCAACTTGTTTCTAACCCTTCCCTAAACATTTTTTGAGGAGTCCTTATAGATTTAGAGTTCTAATTCATGTCCCAATGGGACTAGGAAAGGGGCTACGAATTCTGCTTCCTATTTCCCAAAATCTGGGATTCTCTCACCCAAAGGAGGTAGCAAAGGTTTAGGAAACCTCCTCTTAGGGTTGGGTCCGATTTTGGCTTACCTTACATGACTAATCTCCCTAATTTTAACCCTAAACTGCCCTCCCTAATTATTGCATAATTACATACACGAATTTCTGAGTATTTTCTTGTCCCAATTTTTATCCTTGGGCCAAATGTGCTCCATTGGCCCAATCTTGTTAATGGGTTATTAATACATGATATTGGAAGTCTCTCCAATATGTTTATTTAATTTATGGTTGGGTCATTTTTCCTTGTTAACAATTTTCCGACTTAGTTTCCTAATTCGAGTAACTTGGTCACATGTGACACATACTCGGCCAATCAGATTTTCCATTGAACGAATTCCTTCGTGGAATGCTTAGGGATAATATTTAGGGTTGGTTTATAATTTTTACGGAATTTTCCGATGTGTTTTCTCACGTACGATAGTGGTACGTAAGTTTTATTATGTTGATAATACGGAAGTTATTTATTTACTAATTTCATACTTGAATTTGTTCATGGGTCTTACGTTGTCCATTGATCCGATTTCTTTTAGGGACTATCCCCACATATTGTTTGGAGTCCACCATAAATTTCTCATTTAGTTTATGATCTCATTCTATACACCTGATAATGACTTGTCCAACTTATTTCCTAATTACGACAACAAGTCGCATTAACTCTTAAACATACCCCAAATGAATTTTATTGACCCAAATTTCTTGATTGGTCATTATAGGATATTATTTTAAGTCCATCTATGATTTTTATTTAATTTTATGGCTCCTCGAGGTATGTGTGATAATGATTTCCCGACTTATTCCCTGATTACGACACTCAATCGTTAAATGCCTTAAACTTGGACCATCCGATTTTCCATTGCATGAATTTCTCTGTGGGTCATTAGGAAGTATTATTTAGAGTTGAACTATGATTTTTATGAAATTTTCTAATGGGTTTTTGTATGTATGATAATGACACGTGCATTTTTTTTTGCTATTACACAAATATTGAATTTATCGTTTTCGATGTATTTCTAATTTTCCAATTACCGAATTTTCGAGGTGTTACATTTCATGCTCATAAAAATTGAATTTAAAATGCAATTAAATATAAACATATTAACTATTCACAACCTCAGAAAGTAAGAGAGAACAATAGGACTAGCTCCACACCACTATTCCACTTAACAACAGTAACGCCTAGGCCTCAAGCCTCACAGGCAAACCACAGTCACAACCAATCATTTAAGCTATAAGCTGCACAAGCGAACCACTGCCTAGGCTATAAGCTTCACAGGCGAGTCTCAAGTAAGTGGGTAACAGGACTGCTAACCAAAAGCTGGTCCTTTATACCTCAAATCACAATATGTCGGAAACCACACACACTAAGTAACATGATCGGCTACAGCGGGCCAATCCATCACACATGAAAACCATATATGGTAGCTTACCTGAGGAAGGGTAAAGCACATTGAGTGGAAGGTCACACCACACGACCTCCACGAAACACAGTTCCACGTCAATACCAGAACAGACTGGTACACGACGTACCATCACAAACCATTACCCACACAGGGTACATGTACCTATTACCACAAGGTACCAACACGGAAACCACAAGTAAACCAGTGCCGTAACAGGGCACACCATAGCAAGCGAAACCATATTTGGTGAGTCAACACTCACCAACCACAACCAAAATTATGCCACCACTCGGGCACACCACAACCCACAACCGTAGTCACAATTGTGCCAACACCAGGGCACACCTCAAACGAGTCAAACCTCGACTATGAGTCACTAACTCACAAACCACGACGAGTAGCAAAGCTCGAGTCGGAAAGGAATGACGCCACCACACGGGAACAGACTACTGGCTGATCAGGCCAGTATCCAACCCGAACAACACAACACAAGAACAACCTCTCAGTCTCGCAGTCACGGACGAAAGGTCTAACTGCCGCTCCATGAGAACAGGTCAAACAACTGTGGAGACCAACCAACACCACACCTGCAGACACACAGTTGCAGGTCCATGCCTGGCACCTCTAGGGTCTCTGGCCGGAGCACCCTAAAGTGAGGCACTGGAAAATAGGACTAGCTGGGCACCAGTGTCGACTACTGGTATCCGTACCCCCAACTAAGTGTGCGCTACAAGCGACTGCACACCCACAAACACAAGCCGCTGCCCTACTGTCGTCTTTCTCTCAGCTAGACGTACAACTCAAACACAGGAGTGAGGGTGTCCAGGAAGACGACACAGACCTCGACGGTACCACACTGTACCGGGACAAACCCCGAGCACAACAAACACACGTGCCTGGCTCACAAAGAACCTGGGGTACCTGACTAGAGAGGCATTCCGGAATAGGCACCGGACCATCACACTCAGCAAGCTCAAACTATGATATGTTCACAAACACTTTCTGTTACCGATCACGGTACATATGTTAGGAATATGTGACTTACAAACTAACCTACACAATCACGCATATAAACCATATTAATGATAACACCATGGCCTGTCATCGGTCACAAAGTGACAGTGAAGGTTACACTAAACACATTACACAATATTCACATAATAGCCATACTTAAACTTTACTAATCATTCATCCAGAAGAATCCACAAAAGATTCTAAAGGATCGAGGCTAGGTTCAGATGTGAACCTCATCGCCACAATACCACGAACTAATCATAATAATTAAGATACAATAAGCACAATAATGTACGATATGCCATGCACACACCAACCATGTGCATGACACCAAAACCCTGTAATATTTCACATAAATCTTGTGCGCTAGGATGTAGTGAATCCCACGCGCACGCGTAAAGAACTAGTAAACTACATAGCCGGTAAGTTGGCCTCAAAAGCCCTGTGCTCTAGGAGCACCACAGGTGTTAATGCACCGCTCAGTATCGATAAACACATTGCATCGCAATACTTGTAACAAGAACGTCGTGAAACACACTATGCTGATACATGCACAGGTTGGCGGCAACATCGATTGCCATCCATAGGATATAGACGACAGTATTTCTTGTCGTCAATACTAAGTAAGCGGCCACCACCCTGCCGTTTACTCAAAATCAACGGCTAGAAACCTAGCCGTTAATCTCCCAACGAAGAACTCAGCGTCAACCAATGTTGACGTTGATATCTTCAGTACTCAACACACACAGGACGCACAGAACGGCCTCAGGCCGATCACACGGACAATCTAGCCCTATAAACAACAGAAAAACGAGGGGAAACATTATTCCTTACATCTATATACTATAATCAAACCGGAAAAGCAAGATCCAACACTTGGATTGATCAAACCACCCAATCTCCTGGCATGGCAAACCTTTTTCCCGAAAACACGATTAACAAGCAATCTATGCTAACGGAGCATGACAAGTCAAACAGGAGAAATCAAGGGATCTAGTCCCTACCTCTGAAATGCAAATAAACTCCTATAGAACCTCAAATCGCGCCGAAACCCCAGGAGCTTCCCGCGAATACCGCCCTCCAATCCGTCATTCCCCGCCTGATCTGCCGCTGCTGCGCGCATCACGGCCTTCCCACGTGCTCCCATTGACCACCGGAAGTAGTGAAGAGGCACAAGGGTACATGTGGGGGAAGAGGAGGGGAGAAGGTGGGGAAAGAAGAAGGCTCGGGTTGCCCCTAAAAACACAGGCGCCTCAGGTTAACGTCAATCTCTGCGCCGTTAACCAAACCGCCCCAACTAGGCGTCCACAACGCTTGCCGCGAAGTTCATGCAATAGAACCCACTAGAACAAACGATAAACGTCCACATCGATGGACGCCAAGAACATGTTAACGGCAACACCATTTCCACCAACACACAGTAGACGTCACAAACCTAGACGCCAACCCATTGTTGATGTCCAGCGCACTGAACACCAACACAGATCCATAACCAACTCCGGTAAGGATCCAATAAGAAACACACAACACAAGTCGCACTGGTCAAGGTGTGACCACCCCATACGCTAAACCGAGGATCCACGAAGATCCAAAAAATGCGCGACGTTACACATACTCTGCTACATCCTTCTTCATGCCAGACCACCAAAAAGATCTCTTCAAATCCTGGTGCATATTAGTGTTACCTAGATGAATAGAGAATCTAGACCTATGAGCCTCTGGTAATACATACTCACGGACATCCACGATGTCTGGAACACAAACACGGTGATGGAATCTAATCACACCATCCTCATCACGAGCAATGCCTGCCTTGCCCACTAACTCTTGGAGTCTAGGGTTGGCTTTTTGTTGGTCGATCACCTCATTCAACACCGAAGACCTAATGGACAACTGAGCTACAAAAGCCTGACACAAAGATGGCTCTAACTCAGTCATCGCACATGCCACATCCTCCAACATCTTCCAATCCTGCTAGAGAGATGACCTCTTCCTACTAAGGGCATCCGCTACAACATTCACCTTTCCAGGAAGATACTGTAGGTCGAAGTCATAGTCCTTCAGGAACTCAATCCATCTTCTCTGCCTCAGGTTTAATTCCTTTTGGGAGAAAATATACTTTAGACTCTTGTGGTCAGTGAACACCTTAAATCTGACACCATAAAGATAGTGTCTCTAGATCTTCAATACATGCACCACTGCCGCAAGCTCCAAATCATGAGTCAGATAGTTTCGCTCATTCTCCTTCAATTGACAAGAAGCATATGCTACTACCCTTCCTTGCTGCATCAATACACAGCCAAGGCCAATCCGAGATGCATTCGTGTAGATAGAAAAACCCTCTACACCGCTCGGCAAAACTAACACAGGAGCTGAAGTGAGCTTAGTCTTCAATAATTGAAAACTACTCTCACATTCCTCGGACCAGACAAACTTCACTCTCTTTCTGGTTAGCTGAGTCAATGGGGTAGCGATGGATGAAAATCCCTCAATAAATCACCGATAATAACCCGCCAAACCAAGAAAACTCCGAATCTCCGAAGGAGTCTTGGGAATCTCCCAATCCATAATAGCTTGGACCTTTGCTGCATCAACTACTACACCAGCACCGAAAATAACATGCCCAAGGAAATGAACCTCGCGCAATCAAAAATCACACTTGCTGAACTTTGCATACAGCTTGTGCTCACGGAGAACTTCCAATACTACCCTCAAATGCTGACAATGTGTAGTCTCATCCGGAGAATAGACCAACACATCATCAATGAAAACTACAACGAAACTATCTAGATAAGGTCTAAATACCCCGTTCATGAGATCTATGAACGTTGTAGGGGCGTTGGTCAGACTAAAAGGAAGGACCAAGAACTCATAATGTCCATAACGGGTTCTAAAGGCCGTCTTGGACACATCCTCGCTCTTAATCCTCAACTGATGATAGCCAGACCGCAAATCAATCTTAGAAAAGACCGATGCATTCTGTAGCTGGTCAAACAAATCATCAATCCGAGGTAAGGGATACCTGTTCTTCACAGTCACTTGGTTTAGCTTCCTATAATCGATGCATAACCTAAGTGACCCATCCTTCTTCTTCACGAATAAGACAGGCGCGCCCCAAGGGGAAATGCTAGGGTGAATGAATCCCTTATCTAACAAATCTTGCAACTGCTTCATTAGCTCCGCTAACTCCGTAGGTGCCATCCGATAAGGGGCCTTCGAGATAGGAGAGGTGCCTGGAAGCAACTCTAGAGTAAACTCTATCTCTCTAGCCGGTGGCAATCCAGATAAATCATAGGGAAAAACATCTCGAAACTCCCGCACTACATCAATCTCCGCAAAAGTAGGTGACTCATCAGCTTTGGGTACTAATACCACGTTAGCAAGAAAATCGTCACAACCCTTGATCACCATTCTCATTGCCTTCATGGCAGAGATGACAAACTTTTCCTCTAAGTTCCTGGACAATGGATGAGAAAATTCATCCTCACTGGGAATGCGGAAGACAATCTTCTTTCCACGACAATCTACCAACGCATAGTGCTCCTCTAGCTAATCCAAATCAAGAATTGCATCATAGTCCTTCATCTTAAGCAAGAAGAAACACCCTTCTAATACTCTATCCTCAATGCACACCGGTAAAGACGGAATACACTTCCTAGTCGATACCGTATCCGCAGGTGTGTGCACAGACAAAGGGACTTCTAAATCCTCAGACTCTATCCCTGACTCTAAGGCTAACTGCCTAGCAAAACGCTCGGAAATGAACGAGTGGGTAGCACCCGTATCGAACAAAACCCGAGTGTGAACACCCATGAAAAGAACCGTACCTTCGGTGACATGCTCCGCCTGCTCAGCATCCTCACGAGCGAACGTAAACACTCGAGCTGGGGTTCGAGGTCTTCCTGGTCGTCCTATCGCTGGCGCTGCTACTGGGGCTGGTGCCGCTCCATGCTGTGCTCCCTGCTGAAGCCTGGGACAATCCTTGATCCTATGCTCATTGCTTCCGCACTTCAAGCACTTCCTCGCCAACTTCCAACATTCTGAACCACCATGTGCCCTCCCGCAATGAGGACACTCCTTCTTGCCACTGGGGGAATGTTGAGAAGATACTTGACGACTTCCCGATGCCGCGGGATGCTGCGGTGACTGATGTGCCGCCTTCTTTCTTTCCTGCCTCTGGAATGGAGCTGCTGGCCTCTTCTGCAAAGCCTTCTTCTCCTCAAGATATTGCTCCATCTCTCCTTCCTGCCGACAAGCCGCACTAAGAGCCTCCTTGAGGTTACGATGGTCAAATGCCACCAACCTCGTCCTCAGTGATGGCCTCAGACCCATCACAAACTTCTTCGCCTTCCTGCGCTCATCAGTCACAATATGGGGTGCATATTTAGATAGCTCGGCAAACCTGGCCTCGTACTCTAGTACGGTCATAGAGCCCTAAGTCAAAGAGAGGAACTCTTGCTCCATCTTGTCCTAGATGTGCTCCGGAACAAACTTGGCTCGGAAGAGCCTCACGAACTCGTCCCAAAACACCTCAACAGCACCGCCCTCGAATCGAGTACGAAGTAACGAGGACCACCATACATCGGCTCGCTCCTGCCAAAACCACCCATAAGGACTAAACCGAATACTCTAAACTCAGAGAAATTAAATGCATAATTATACAACACATACCTGTAGCATGTAGGTGGCTAAAGTGACCCTGTCATCGTCAGCGCACCTAATAGCTCGGAAGATTTTCTCAATCTCCCTCAACCAGCTCTCAACTAACAATGGATCGCTCTCCCCCTTAAAAGAGGGTGGCGACATCCTCTTGAACCGTTCCATGATGGAGGGTCCACCATGGTCCTGAGCCTGGGGAACTGGCACCTGAGCCTGCTACAGCAAACATCATAAGCAACACATATAGCATAGCAACATAATAAACATATCATCAAGCAAAACAGACTACTCTGTCTATCATTCTAACCTGAGCCTGCTGAGCCTCCAGTTGAGCCTAGAGTGCAGCCTGGGTGTGGGCCTGCGTCTGCATGGCCTGCACTAGACCTTGCATGAACACTCCATAGTCTACTGGTGGTGGTGGAGGAAGCACAGGACCCTGAGGTGCTAGGGCCTGCTGCTCATCCCTCTCCTCTCTCCTCTGCTCACCCTCACGAGCAGGGACACTACCACGCCTACCTCGCGAAGCCATAGCTGCAAAAGATTCAATCTTAATTAAGGACTAAGCTATCAAATTTTTCCTAACCATATTCTTAAATATGTGGACAATCTATACAAACTTAGCATATAATGAAGATGATGGTATATGCATATTTATGTACAATTTCAGCCTGGGTCTCTGATACCAATCTCTGTAATGACCCTCCTTATACCGGTACGGATATACCATCCTACATCGATATAGAGAGCATCGCTACAGTGGGACATGTACCCAACACATGTACAATAGACTGAAACGTACACAAATATAACACATAACAGCAGAATAGAAAGAACTGGAAATAAATCTCTTATTCCATCATCCACATTTATACACATTCTATATAATACAAAAGGAAACTACTATTTCATAATTGAGAAATTTAACAAATTACATTGTCCACCTCTTGTAAATATAATGAATTATATAACTCAAATGTAATACAAATCTCCCTTTATTACATACTATGAAAGGAAATACCACGTCACTAGCTCCACAAGTAATCTCCTACTCCCGCTCCGAGTCACTCCTAATAGTCTCCTGGGAAGAGGTAGAGACACCTGCACCTGTACGCTGAAGCAAGAGTGAGTCCAAAGACTTAGCAAGTAACGTCCATTCACACTAAGCATACATACATCACATGGGCTAATTGTATTTTTCATAACACAACTATTACATATAGCATGGATCAGTTAATTAGCTACAGGAAAAACCTAGACATGATAATTCTACATTTACAACACATGATACTTAATTTATATTTTAATTCACAAAATTTAAATCTATCACATGCTTTCTACGCATTCTTTAACATGGAATCAAATTTCACATTTCATCACATGTATGTTGCAACATAGTAGCAATTCAGCATAGAGTTTGCATTAAAAGGAAAAGACATTCCTAGCATGATTTCTATGCAAAATTTCTTATTCATATCACATTTCTAAACTTAGTTAGCTTGCTGTTTTACATGGAATTTACACATTCATATCAGAAAATACATGCTCTCATATCACATTTACATATCTACATGTTCGGTTACTCATTTACATAATTTCACATTCACTTTTCACATAACCACAAATTCACATTATTAACATTTATATGCCGTGACACATAGTCCAAACCACCTATAAAAGGATACACACTTATCACATCACACATATATCTATCACCTAGGCATTTCAGTGATAAATCTTAGTTAACTACGGAGAATCAGGAGAAACCCTCTCCACCCTAACCAACGGTACTTGTCCGCCTCCAGGATTTTATCTCAATGCCCATGGGATTTCACACACAAATGAACCTTCTCGTAGGGACTTTACTACGGTACAGTTCCACAGCCCTCCAAGGTAGCAGTGTCACCCATTGGCACATTTACACATTTTCTCAATTTTTTTAACACACACTTAATGCACAGCTTAACACATTTGCTTCATGTTCACACATACACACATTGTAGGATCACCTAGCATGGTACTATTGTTTTCATGGTCAAACAAACACCATTTACAACTAATTCTAATCATGCGGTAATTATTTAATTTATCACAATTTACATTAAGCATGCTGAAATTGGCCATTCTCTCATGAATTAGTGAAATCAGTATCTGCTGTTGTCAGATTTACATGAGAATTTAACCACATATCATTTACAGTTAAGCATCATGCATACCAAATTTCACATTTTATGAATTATCCATTATTTACGAAGATTAAAATAGTCCCATTACATGATTCGTAAATACTCAATTCTGCATGGTTCACAGTAGTAAAATACACTAACCAGTTCATAACATGCATCTTACAGTGAGGATTTCATACATGATTTTTCTGGAATTTCAACTATATTGTACAATTTATTTGCAAGTTTTAAACAACAATACATGCTCACTGTTTTATAGTCCAAAAAATGTAATAATTAACACAGTCATCAGAAATTCACCACATTTTCACAACATGCTCTGATATCTATGTAAATGCCACATGAAATTTCTGACATCATGATTTCTCACAGAACTACAAAACAACAATTAAAAACATGCTTAAGACAGGATTTTAGAAATTTAATAATTATCACAATGAATGAAAAATTATCAAAATCACATAGCACGCTCCAATAAGCATACTTTACAATATATAATTTTTTTACCATGTATCCTCATGCGCAGAAAATCTAAAAAATAGATCATTTATAGACAAATAGGCACTCTGTCACTGTCTGAAAAACTTGGCGGTAAGGGGTGGCCGCTTACCCATGTTAACGACAACTTAGGATGACGCCAACTTAGGATATTAACGGCAAGAGATGATGCCGTTAAGTTCCTGTCCGTGCGAAACACAGACTGAACGTAAAAGACTGATTGAAGGGGGGTTCCAGGACTCGAATAAAAATCTGAAAATTATCCTAGGACCTACTAGACATACGTATGGATGATGTGAAGGGTTTACTTGCCTTATAAAAATCTACCACCGAAGATTTGTCTCGAAGAAGCTCTCTTCGGCCAGAGCCAAAGAGCCACTAAATCTCCCTCAGTCCGACTTCTGTGTTGATCTTCGAAGCACGCCGGAGTTGGGAACATGCACCCTGACGATTAGACTTCCTCCCAGTCGATGAAGAACGCCGGAAGAAGCCTACAATCACCAGATTTCAGGGTTCAAAGATCGGGTTTCGCTCAGAGAGAACTTGGGTTTTCTCAAGAGAGCAAAAGGGACCCTATCTCAACGAAGAGAGGGTTTTATAAGGTCAAGGGTTCGGGGACTTGATAAGGTACGGGTTGTAGCCGTTGGACGACGGTTTCTAAAATAGAGAGCGAAGAAATCGCGGGCGTTTCCGGATCTGAAGCGCAACAGATCTGGGGAACTTGACGTCCAGATCCTTGGCCGCCTGACTGGGGTTAGCGTCCATCGATGTGGACGCTGACTTGGGATTGGCGTCCACTCATGTTGACGCCTACTGGACACCCGGCTAGAACTCAAAAACTGCAGAAAACTATATTTACACAATACAACTACATGCCATTTACCATACATACTTTAAAATACTATTTATATAATGTAAATACATAACATACACAACCAAATATACATATATATACAACACTACTCAAATAGTTTATATGTATACATAGCTACACACACAAGCATTAATTTCTCACACAATCAAACACCTATATAAGAGTGCAAAATTCTAGGGCCTTACATTCTTTCATTAGTATGTCGACATTGTTATTATGGACTTGTACAATTATGGACGTTGTTATTTTCTTTATTGCTATATAGACTGTGGAATGTGTGAATGATGATGGAATAAGATTTATCTTTTATTTTCACTGTACTCTCTTTTGTTATTTAAGTACATCTCTATCTTCTTTGTTGTGTTGGGTATATGTCCACTGTGATGGTGCCCTTTATATCGATGTTGATTGGTATAATCATATCGGTATAAAGAGGGTCATTACAGAGATTGGTATGAGAGAAATAGGTTGAGATTGTACATGAATAAGCCATCTACTACACAATACTTCAAAGTCTTTATAGAATTTATCCATATATGGGGAAAATATCTAATAATGAATCAAAGATAGTTAAGAAAATGGTTAGGACTAAGTAACTTAGATTTTAACTAAGCTAATTATTTTACTAGCTATGGCGAGCCGTGGTAGGCATGGTGCTCAGGCTCGGCAGGATGAGCAGAGGCGTGATGAGAGGGGTGAGCAACAGGCCCCAGCACCCCAGGGTCCTACGGTACTCCCTCCACCACCACCTGTGGACTATGGCGTGTTCATGCAAGGCCTGGTCTAGGCAATGCAGGCCCAGGCTCAGACTCAGGCGGCACTGTAGGCTCAGTTGCAGGCATAGGTAGAGTTGTTAAATAGGAGTAGTCTATTTTGTGGAATGCATGATTGTTTATGAGTTGCTTATGTCTTTCTTAATGGCTCAGGCTCCAGCTCCAGTTCCTCAGGAGCATGGCCACGGTGGTCCTTCCATCATGGAGAGGTTTAAGAGGATGGCTCCACCTTCTTTTAAGGGGCAGAGTCAGCCCCTCTTAGTAGAGAGCTGGATGAGAGAAGTGGAGAAGATCTTCCGAGCTATAAAGTGTGCGGAAGAGGACAAAGTTAGCTTGGCTACTTACATGCTACATGTACTTATAGTATATGTACTTGTGTAAGGTTAAGATTTATTGGATGATGCTTATGGGTTGTGTTTTGCAGGAGAGAGCTGATGTTTGGTGGGCCTCTGTACTACGTACCAGGTACAAGGATGGTGCCGTTGAGGTGACTTGGGCCGAGTTCACGAGGCTATTTCGGGCCAAGTTCATCCTCGAGCACATCCAGGACAAGATGGAGCAGAAGTTTCTCTCTCTTACTCATGGCTCCATGACTGTCTTGGAGTATCAGACTAGGTTTTCTAAGCTTTCAAAATATGCTCCCCATATCATTGCTGATGAGCGCAGGAAGGCCAAGAAGTTTATGATGGGGCTCAAACCATCACTTAGGTCGAGGCTTGTTGCTTTTGACCACCGCACTCTAGATGAGGATCTCAGCGCAGCATGCAGGCAGAAGAGTAAGATGGACCAGTATTTAGATGAGAAGAGGGCAGCTCAGAAGAGGGCAGCGCCACCTTTCCAGAGACATGACAGGAAGAAGGCAGTGTACCAGTCACCGCAGCATCCAGTGGAAGCTTCTAGTTAGTAGGCGGTTACACCATAGTCCCCCAGCTTTAGGCTTTGTGACAAGAAGGCGTGTCCTCACTGTGGAAGGGGACACGGCGGCACCAAGTGTTGGAAGCTAACAGGGAAGTGTCTCAAGTGTGGCAGCACCGAGCATCAGATTAGAGACTGCTCCAGGCTTCAACAGTCCGTTCAGAGAGGAGTGCCAACCCCAGCAGCAGCAGCATCAGTGACAGGGAGACCAGGAAGGCCTCGGGCCCAAGCTCGAGTGTTTGCACTAGCTCGAGAGGATGCAGACCAGGCCGAGAACGTCACAGAAGGTACGATTCTAGTCATAGGTGTGCAGGCTCGAGTGTTGTTTGATACAGGTGCTACACACTCATTTATTTCCGAGCGATTTTCCAAGCAGTTAGCAACAGAATCTGGAGTTGAGGCAGAGGAGTTAGAAGTCCCTTTGTCTATGCACACACCAGCAGGTACGGTAGTGACCAGGAAGTGTATTCCATCCTTACCTGTGTGCATTAAGGACCGAGGCTTGTTCGAGTGCTTCTACTTGCTCAAGATGAAGGACTATGATGCCATACTTGGTCTAGATTGGCTTGAGGAGCACTATGTCTTGGTAGATTGTATAGGAAAGAAGATTACTTTCCATTCCTAGTGAGGATGAGTTCTCACATCCGTTGCCAAGGAACTTAGCGGAAAGGTTTGTGATCTCTGCCATGAAGGTGATGAGGATGGTGAACAAGGGTTGTGACGCCTTTCTTTCCAGTGTGGTCTTAGTTCGAAAGGCCAATCAGTCACCGACCCTTGAGGAGATTGAGGTTGTGCAGGAGTTTCCAGACGTGTTTCTTGATGATTTGTTTAGATTGCCACTGGCTAGGGAGATAGAGTTCACTATAGAGTTGCTTCCAGGCACCTCTCCTATCTTTAAGGCTCCATATCAGATGGCAACTGTAGAGTTAGCCGAGCTGAGGAAGCAGTTGCAGGATTTGCTTGATAAGGGATTCATTTTCCCTAGTGTGTCACCATGGGGTGCACCTGTGCTGTTCGTGAAGAAGAAAGATGGTTCCCTCATATTGTGCATCGATTACAGGAAGCTCAACCAGGTGACAGTGAAGAACAGGTATCCTTTGCCGAAGATAGATGATTTGTTCGATCACCTGCAAAATGCATCGGTGTTTCCAAGATAGATGTATGGTCCGGCTACCATCAGTTGAGAATCAAGGGTGATGATGTGTCCAAGACTACTTTCAGGACTCGTTATGGACACTATGAGTTTCTTGTGCTTCCATTTTGTCTGACTAACACCCCTACAACGTTCATGGATCTCATAAATAGGGTGTTTAGCCATATTTGGATAGCTTTGTAGTGGTGTTCATAGATGATGCGTTAGTCTATTCTCCGGATGAGGCTACACACCGTGAGCATCTGAGGATTGTTTTGGAGGTTCTCCAAGAGCACAAGCTGTATGCTAAGTTCAGCAAGTGCAATTTCTGGATGCGCGAGGTTCATTTCCTTGGGCATGTTATCTCAGGCGCTGGAGTTGCTTTTGATCCGGTGAAGGTTCAGGCGGTGTTAGAGTGGGAGACATCAAGAACGCCATCGGAGATTAGGAGTTTTCTTGGCTTAGCAGGCTATTATAGGCGATTTATTGAAGGCTTTGCCTCTATCGCAGCACCATTGACTAAGCTAACCATGAAGGGTGTGAAGTATGTTTGGTCTAATGACTGCGAGAGTAGTTTCCAGTTGCTGAAGATGAGGCTTACATCTGCACCCGTGCTGATCTTGCCGAGTGGTGTAGAGGGTTTTGCTATCTACTATGATGCTTCTCAGATAGGCCTTGGCTATGTGTTGATGTAGTATGGTAAGGTAGTTGCATATGCTTCTTTCCAGTTAAAGGAGCACGAGCATAACTATCCGACCCATGATTTGGAGTTAGAAGCCGTGGTTCATGCACTGAAGATCTGGAGACACTATCTTTCTGGTGTCAAGTTCGAGGTGTTCACTGACCACAAGAGTCTGAGGTATCTTTTCTCTCAGAAGGAGTTGAACCTACTACAGAGAAGATGGATTGAATTTTTTAAGGACTACGACTTCGAGCTTCAGTACCATCCAGGGAAGGCGAATGTCATGGTGGATGCGCTCAGCAGGAAGAGGTCATTACATTGGCAGGATTGGAAGATGCTTGAGGATGCGGCTTGTGCTATGACTGAGTTAGAGCCATAGTTGTGTCAGACTTTTGTGGCTCAGTTGTCTATCTGATCCAGGGTTCTGGATGAGGTAACTGAGCAGTAGAGAGCTGATCCTAGGCTTCAGGAGATGGTGGGTAAGGTAGGCATTGCTCGAGATGAAGACGGTGTCATTAGATTCCAGCACTAAGTTTGTGTCCCTGATATTGTAGATGTCCATGAGCGTGTACTTGTAGAAGCTCACAGGTTGAGGTTCTCCATTCACCCAGGCAACACCAAGATATGCCAGGATTTGAAGAGATTTTTCTAGTGGTCTAGCATGAAGAAGGATGTGGCCGAGTTTGTGTCTAGGTGTTTGGTGTGCCAACAGGTAAAGGCCGAGCGCCAAAGACCATCGGGCCTTATGCAGAAGATGGAGATACCTGTGTGGAAGTGGGAAGCAATCACTATGGATTTTGTGACGGGTTTGCCCAGATAAGTTAAGGGCAATGACTGGAATTGGGTGATTGTAGATCGTTTCTCCAAGGCTGCGCATTTCTTGCCTATGAAGAAGAAATAGTCTATGGAGAGTTTGGCTAGGCTGTATGTTAGCAGCATTGTGAGGTTAAATGGTGTGCCGAAGTCCATTATCTCGAACAGAGACCCGCGGTTTACATCGAGGCTGTGGCAGGGTCTTCAGAAGGCTTTGGGTTCTCAGCTGAAGCTTAGTTCGATGTTTCACCCTCAGATAGATGGTCAGTCCGAGAGGACAATTCAGATGCTCGAGGATATGTTGAAAGCATGCGTGCTTGATTGGAAGGGTGATTGGGAGCGTCACCTACCTCTTGTGGAGTTCGCTTACAATAACAGTTTTCATGCAAGCATCGGCATGGCTCCATTCGAGGCTTTGTACGAGCAACCCTGTAGATCTCCTTTGTGCTGGGAGGAGACAGGTGATAGGTAGTCGGTTGGTTCAGAGTTGGTGCAGAAGACTTCAGATAAGATTTATCTTATCAGGCAGAGGCTGGTTGTGGCACAGGATAGGCAGAAGAGCTACGCCGACAACAGGAGGAAGAATTTAGAGTTCGAGGTTGGCGAACATGTATTTCTGAAGGTTTCGCCTACCCGAGGCGTGGTCAGGTTTGGCAAGCATAGCAAGTTAAGTTCGAGATTCATTGGCCCATTTGAGATTCTCAGGCGGATGGGCAGCGTGGCATATGAGCTAGCTTTACCCCCAACGCTAGATAGTGTGCACTCAGTCTTCCACATGTCTGTGCTCAGAAGATACGTGCGAGATCCGTCTCATGTCATTAGTCACGAGCCAGTGGAGATTCAGCCAGACTTGTCATATGTAGAGCAACTAGTAGCTATTATGGATCGGAAGGTTCAGCACCTCAGGAATGAGAGTATTGCATCCGTGAAGGTGTTATGGAGGAATTTCTCGCGAGAAGAGGCTACATGGGAGCTTGAGGACTCCATGAAGAAGAAGTATCCACATTGTTTGGTTAGTATTTCCATTCTAACTTTGAGGACGAAGTTTTCTTTTAGGGGGAGAGGGTGTAAGGCACTCGAATTTTGTTCATCGTATGTTTATTTAATTCTATGCTTATGGTATTTACTATGTACATATTATATTATTTATTCTGTGCATGTATCTCTATTTTAATGTATTTTAAGTTCTGTCTGAAATCCCTGGTTAACGTCAACATCACCTGACGTTAACATCAGGTTGACGGAAACCTATGTGCCGTTGACTGCATGGCCAGAGGATATAGACGTCCAGATCGATTGACGTCTACTTCCTGTTAACGGCAGCAAAGTGGCCGTTTACTTCTCCGACTTTATTTGCAATTTCAGATCTAAAACGACTGCATTTTCTTTGGGGTCTGTTTAGGAAACCCAATCCCAACGGTTAGGAATCCTAATGCTAGGCGTATCTCGATTATTAACCCTATAAAACTTAGAGATTTCGGCTAGGTTAAGACTCTTTGGTTGAGAGGAAAAGCTAGGGTTCGGTTGAGAGAAAAGCAGAGCTTCCTGAGGCTTGATTCGGTGTTTGGGGAGGTTTTCTGGCGATCTTCTTCGACTGGAAGGTGCTCCTGGTGTTGAAGGATCTTCCCCGACTCCAAGAGGCCATCTACTTAAGCGTGGAGATCAGATTTGGGGTGGAGAATTGCACCTTCTTGGCTTGACCGAGGAGGGCTTCATCGCCAAATTCAATCATTGTAGATTTTATTCCAGGCAACTAACTGAGGGGTATCATCCCTAGACATATCCCCTAGGTTCTAGATATTTTTACATATTTTATTTCGTGTCCTGAAACCCCCAATTCTCTCTTTTGTTTGAGTTCGGTCTGCACTTTCTGCAGACAGGAGGTTGATGGCAACCTTGTTGCCGCCAAGTTTCTGAGTTGATGGCAACATACTGTGCCGTTAACCCACCTTGACGGCAAGGCCCTTGCCGCAAAGTTCTTCATGTTTCACAGAGCTGTGTTTGTCATGTCTGTGTGATAGTTTTCAGACTTTTATATGTTTGTACATGCTGTAAAAATTATGGTTACTCAGGTATGGTCTTTAGGTCAGATCATGAGTTTCTGTCGAATTTCTGAGCATGATTTTATTTAGTATAATTTCTGTTATGGTGAAATATGCATGTTTTGATAGTGTTTAATTGTGAATAAATAGTTTTATTGCATGTTATGGTTACAGAGAATTTTCATGAACTTAGGGTTACTGTTTGCATGTTTTAGACCTGTTAGAATCGACTGTTTTACTGTCTATCATGTTGAGTGGAAGCTTTTGCTAAATTGCATGAAATTTATTTTAAAGGTTAAAAATAGTTTTACTATTGCAAAAAATCTGAAAAATTAGACATATGACAAATTACATATTTAGAGTCTGTGGTTAAAATTTTATACTATTTTGACATCAGTAGGTACTGTTTGTTTTAACAAAGGTAATTAGACCATGATAAGCATGTTGATTTAATTAATGTAAATTCCATTGATTTGCTGTATGTTTAGGTACTGTTGTGATTAATTTGTCACTGCGAAATAGTCATGTTAAGTTCTATAACCTGAAGTATGTATGTTTTATTAAAGTGCATGTGAATAGGCTAAATAGTACATGTAAGTGAATGAAACCATGTGATTAAGTGAGATAATGTGTAATATGTGCCGAGATTGATACTGCTACCATAGAAGGCTGTGGAGCCGTACTGTAGAAAAGTCCCTATGGGAAAGCTCATTGTGTATGTGATATCCTTTGGGCATCAGGATAAAATCCTGGAGGTGGACAAGCACCACTGGTTAGGGTGGAGAGGGCTTCTCCCAATTCTGCACAATTACCAAGATTCGTCACTATATTGCCTGGGTGACGGGTATGTGTTATGTGAATGTGTGTCCTTCTTTATGGTGGTTCGGACTATGTGTTACGACAAATTAATGTGTAAAAGTGTGAACAGTGTGAAATTGTGCAATGTGATCATGTGATAGTGTTGTGTGAATGTGATACCATGTGAAAAGATGTGAAACCATGTGAATGTGATATGTTTATGTTAAAACAAGTTAAAGGTGTGAAAATGTGTTATAAAAGTATGTGGAAAATGTTAGACATCATGCTAGAATTGTTAGTTATCTTGTGCTTAATTTCATGATCTAATTATGTAGCATTATGATGTGATATGAATTGGAATTGATTCAATAAATCAAGTTAATTATCATGTGTAGAAGCATGTATAGGTGATTCATGTATATTTACTTAATTGACATGAAGCATGTGCCATACTACTTTTATTGTTTAAAAGAATAGCATGTATGTGATATGTGTAAGGATGTGCCATAGGTTGCTTGCTGGGTCTTTTTAGAAGACTCATACTTGCTTTAACATACAGGTGAGACAGGTGTCTCCGTACTTGAGGACATAGTGAGGTGCGACTCCGAGCGAGAGGGGTAGCTACTATTATGGAGATTGCTGCGTAGTTTACACTTTCTTTCATTAGTATGTAAACATTGTTATTATGGACTTGTATAATTATGGATGTTGTTATTTTCTTTATTGCTATATAGACCGTGGAATGTGTGAATGATGATGGAATAGGATTTATCTTCTATTTCTGTTGTAATCTCTTTTGTTATTTATGTACATCTCTATCTAGTTTGTTGTGTTGGGTACATGTCCCACTGTGACATCGTCCTTTATATCGATGTGGATTGGTATAATCATACCGGTATAAAGACGGTCGTTACATCCATTGTTCGATGGAGAAGACTACAACTACTGGAAGACAAGAATGGAGTTTTTTCTTCAAAGTATTGACTATCAACTATGGACTATAATAGAAGACAGAGATCTGGTAGTCACTAACTCGAAAGAGAAGTGGACAGATGATGACAAGAAAAAGATGTCTCAAGACAATAAGGCCAAAGTATATTATGTTGTTCATTAAGCAAGAAGGAATTCAACAGAATATCTGTATGCAAGTTGGCGAAAGAAATGTGGGATAAGCTGAAACTCACCCATGAAGGAACATACAAGGTAAGAGAAACCAGAATAGATATATTGGTAGCATAATATGAAAAGTACCAAATGCATTCAGGAGAATCTATCTCCCAGATGTATAGTCATTTCACCGATATCACAAATGGCCTGGCTAGGCTTGGGAAAATGTATGAGACATGAGACATGGTAAGAAAAATACTAAGATCCTTACCAACTTTGTGGACTCCCAAGATTACAGCCATAGAAGAAGCAAATAATCTCATGGCTATGTTGCTCTAAAAATTCATTGGGTCTCTATTGGATCATCAGATAAATATGGAGAGATTAGGTGTGATGGAACGCCTCGGCCAAGCCCGTTAAACCGATAACGTACTTGATCCGAGTCCGCCTCCCGCGAATGGGCCGAAGCCTCGCAAGGGATACCAAACCACAGTCCGTGTAAACACAAAGGGACACACCATTTTATATATATAATTCACAAGTTACATAGCCAAATTTCCACAAAACTGAAAAGAAGTACAAGAGCCTGGGGCATACCCCGAGGTACAACTGAAGAAAGTAAACAACTACGAAGCTACATTGCTGGAGAACTACACAGCTGGCACTACACCGCTGGAGGTACTGACCCTGCACCGCTACGGCGCGGCCCTGAGCTGGACGACGGTCATGAGACGTCCTCCTCGGTCTCACCTGTGGGGGTAGGGGTGAGCCTCTCTAGTCACTGGCTCAGTAGGGAACTCCCCCAAAACCGAGCAAACCAAACGCCACAGGTACGAAAGCAGTAAACATACCAACAATTCATAGAATAGCTAAACAGAATATTAAAGCTGTAAAAGTACTCACCGTCTGCCGACTACGAGAAACAACAGTAATAATTAAACGGCAAACCAGTACAGGTGTACAAGCTAAAGTAGAGATAGCCAACACGAGCCACGAGAACTGGTTCGCGACACCAGAAACTGACTCAGACAAACTAACACAGGTCTACCTCTCAGTCTCGCAGCCACGGACGAAGGTCCAGCTGCCGCTCCACGTAAAAAGGTCAAGCAACTGTGGAGACCAACTAAACACCACCACCTGCAGACCACACGGTCACAGGCCCATGCCTGACACCTCCAGAGACCCTGGCCTAGGCTCACTAGAGTGAGGCACTGGAAAAGGACTAGCTGGGGACCAGTGTCGACTACTGGTGTCCGTACCCTCAACTACGAGCGCGCTACAAGTGACTAAAAACAAACTCAAGTGTCACTGTCCCACTGTCGTCTTTCCCTCAGCCGGACGTACAACTCAACACAGGAGTGAGGGTGTCCAGGTCAGACGATACAGACCTCGACGGTACAACACAAGTACCGGGACAAAGCCCCGAGCTAACATCTTGGCTCACAATGAACCTGGGGCACCCAACTGGAGAGGTAACCACGGTAGGCGTCGTACTACTCGCCACGTACACAAAACCACGTGCACGTCACACACAAACCACGTGAAACCTCACGTAAACCACAAGTAACCATGGTCCACTACACGTGAACCCAACTGACTCGCGTAAACAACACGCAGTCACTGAAGTAAGCAACTAACTGCATACCTTGTATGCTAAACACGAGAACCAAGTGCACTCAGTGCACCTCATGTGTCAACACACATGCATTATTAATAAATGCTGTAATTAGTCATTTCTGTTCATAATCAGTAGGCGACAACATCGACTGCCGCTTACAACAAGTCAACGGCAAAGGACCTGGCCGTTAACATCTTGGCTGAGGAGCTTGGCGACAAACGATGTTGACGCCAAGTTCTCCGGCCATTATTCCTGCAGAAACCCTAATCCGGCTCCACAGGTTTTCTAATCGTTAAAACAACTGTAAAACATGCAGAAATAGTTCCTCTAACATGCATGAGTCCCCAACAACCCAATACAACATGCTTTACTCATTAAATTTGCCAAACCACCCATTAACCCCGCATGGTGCAACTTGATCCGAAAACGCATTATCATGCTGATTCAAGTGGGTTTGTTATGTTTTAATGTTTCTACGGAGCTACCAGGGTTCGTCCCCTACCTCAGAACACGCTAGAACCTCCCGAAATCTCCCGGTTCACGCCGAGCCCTCCGCGAGCTCCCACGGGAATTGCACCATGCCGCGACATTTCCTCGCGCAATTCGGCAACGCCACGCGTTCTACGATCGTCCAACCACTCTTCGGAACCTGTTAGAAGCTTCAGAGACACCGGGGCGCGAAGCTGGGGCAAGAGGGAAAGAAAGTGAGCTGAGAGAAATGCTCTCGGGTGAGCCTATAACCTGCAGAATTCTCAAGTTGGCGTCAACCCCTATGCCGCCAACAGCAACCGCCACCCTTAGCTTCCACATCTACTGCCACCAAGTTCAAGCAGTCAACGTCCACTAACCTGGACGCCAACCAGTCAACGGCCACCCCTGGCCGCCAACTCCAACTGAACAGTAGCAGGTCCTGTTTCATTTCAGGACCAACCCTGCTCTTCACCTACTCAAGCCACACATTCACATCACACATTCCACACAACTAGCTCACATTGCCTCACAATGGCCTACACAATCAACACACACATGATCCGCATGGATCCGAAAGGCACGCGACGTTACATTACTATCATCTAAAAAGAAAATTTCGACCTCGAAATTCATAACACAATTCAAAGTTAAACAACTCATACATACACACCTTTACAAGCAATATCATCTAAAAAGAAAATACACAAGTTTACTCAAACAGATAGGGATACCCTTTAGCCATTTCCGCGGCCAACTCCCAGGTATCCTCACCACCTAATCTATTTTCCCATCTCACTTTAACTAGCTCAATTTCTTTATTCCTCAGCTTCTTCATCTTTCGATCTGTGATCTGCACCGGATACTCTGGCATAGTCATGTCCGGCCTCAGGTCACCACCTTGATATCTAATTATTTGAGCTGGATCTTCAATACACTTCCTCAACATGGAGACATGGAAAATATCATGCACATCTGCAAAATCTACTGGCAAATCTAGCCTATAAGCTGCTTCCCCAATCCTTTCTAACACTTGAAAGGGTCCCACATATCTCGGGCTCAACTTTCCAGTCTTGCCAAACCTCATAATACCTTTACTCGGGGAAACCCTTAGGAAAACAAAATCTCCCACCTCACACTGAAGTGGTCTCCTCCGCACATCTGCATAACTTTTCTGCCTACTTTGAGCTGCCTGCAATTTTTCTTTAATAAGCTTTACTACTTCAGTGGTTTGCTGAATCAATTCAGGACCCACCAATTGCCTTTCTCCCACTTCATGTCAGTTTAATGGGGTTCTACATGGCCTTCCATATAAAGCTTCATACGGTGCCATCCAAGACTGGTATGATAGCTATTATTATAGGCAAATTCAACCATTCCCAAATGATGTTCCCAACTACCTCCCCAAACTAAACAACAAGCTCGCAACATATCTTCAATTGTCTGAATAGTCCTTTCTGTCTGACCATGTCACGCCCCAATGCGGAATATCGGAGCGCGAAGGCAGTTGCAAGAAAAGGTATAGAGCGTATACTAGACATCAAACCATTGCACACTGAATAATACTAAAGCAAATCTTTCTCATTAATAATTTCCAAATGTCTAGTTACAACCACTAATATCAGAGCCATTCTAAAGGGCCCAATTACATTGCAACAGAAGGAAATAACTAACTACAACTCTAAGATAACATAATGACTCAAGGGTACTCCTGGCTTCACTCTTGGTCATTCCCTTCCTCGTGAGTGTATGTGTCATCCTCGGTCTCACCTGAGAACACAACATCAAATAACGTAGGGTGAGCGATAACGCCCAGTAGGACTTAAATCTCAGGCTCAAGCAGGCTTTAAATAATTAATACATTTAATGGCAGAGTGTCTAAAGATAGCAGGTACAAGAGAGTCAAAATATAGTAAGAGATAGCACAACAGGTAACAAGATAGCACAATAGCACGAGATCGAGTATAGTTTCCAAAAATAGCACAAGTATCGAATATAGCACGAATAGCAGGATGGCCATAGCACAACTAGCACAAGTATGGTAATAGCACGACGAGTATAGCACTTGTTTGTCATTCTAGACATCGAGAGAGTATAGCACATTTTGTGTTTTGATTGTCATATAGATAGTCGAGATAGATAGCACTTGAGTGTAATGCCAAACACTCTGATCATTTAACTCCCATGGGCACTAGCACTTTCGGGCGCACATCCCAGGACCAGATCGGGCCCTTTATATATTGCCAGGCATTGGTTATATTGTTTATCTTAGACAATCAGTCAATGGCCAGTATAGAGTACCAAGAAATAGATAAGAGCACAAGATGAATAGATGAGCTAGTAGAGTGAACGTGAATAGGTGAGCGAGTAGAGTATAGATGAGAGCTAGTGGACATTGCACGTAATACGTCGAGTAATCAGGCGATAGTAACAGTTGCACAACACGCGCACTTGGTGTTGGCAGTCAGGTGGAACTCACGACCCTACCACTGGCCTTGTTATGCACAGGTCCAGAGGTCCGGCGTGATTTAAGACGAGAGTGAATCTCTAATAGCCGTTTGGATCATATAGATCCCTAAAGGGTATCATAGGTATTAGGGTACAACCGGCTCGTCGACCAAGTGGGAATCCATGATCAGAGGAGACTTACGGAGGCCTTGTGCAAGAGTTCACTAGTCCGGCGAAAGGAATATCCGACGGAGAGTTCACCACAAGCCAAGAAAAGTGTGTATATAAAACAGGTGCTCGACGTTCTAGAGGAATTCTAGGACAGTGGAGCGTCGATATCGGAATATAAAGAACGCAAGAAACAAATACAAGTCCTTTAAAATAGGGCAATAATATACTTTATTGCAATGATTTCCAGATACCTAATGAGATTTTCTGCAAGATTTCAGCCATAAATGGATGGTTCATGTGTGTGCATGTGTAAGAGAAATCATAGCTAGAATAAGTCGTGAACATGTATTTTAAATCATTCAATATAGCATCCTTTTTTTAAGTAGGGTTTTTATTGGGGGTATAACCGTAAGAAGGCATAAGGATTATTTAGAAAGCGACAAAAAATTTTTCATGGGTTTTTCACCAAATCTCTGTGAAGGCGACATAGCCCAATGATGATTGCGACAGGGTAGGCAGATCGCGACATAGGTACTGTCGCGACGGCCGGGTGAACGCGACAGGGTCTTGTACGGGTCGCGACAGGGCTTGCAAATCAGGTACTGAGAACGCGACGGCTCGCCTGTCGCCTTCTTGGTCGCGACAGGAGGCTGTCGTAATCATGCCCCAGAAACGACATATCGAGGTGTCGCCTTCTGGTTGTCTGCGCCTGACTCTGACAGAAGTCAGACCAGACATTGGATTGCGGACCAAGGATTTCAATTTTGATACAGGATCGTTTAGAAAATCATAACTAATTATATAGTCAACGAAAAATCATGAAACCAGTTGCAAATTAAACTAGACATGTAAGGGTACTTCCATAAATCAGAATCTGAGAGAGAGCATGGTTTGAACATGGTTTGAGCATGAACAACAACGAGTAACATAGAACATGACATAGAGAGCAAGACTGATTTAATTCGAGCAACATACTCAATGAAATTTAGGCTTTTTGGGGGGAAAATAATCCCTAACAACAAGAAGTATCTACAGTAAAAATTTCGTAGCATGGGATCAAGTCTACATAGAGATCAAGAGTTAAGAAGAGGGCTCGGGGTCAAGAGAGTTACAGAACCTCTAAATTCAAGAAGAAAATATTGGCTCGATGGAAAATTATGAAATTTGAGGTTTTGTTCCTGATGTATGGAACAATCTACAGATGAAATTTTAGGATTTTTACTTGTGAGAATGCCTACCTTGACTCGATTTCCTCTTCTAGGGCTAGAACTTGAAGAACGGGGTTGAGAGCTTGAAAGGTTCTTCTTCCCACAAAATCTCCTCCTCCTTGGCCTCTTCTCCTAGTCCAGGAATCCCTTGGCACGAGCTTGGGTCGGCCAAGAGGTTTTAAGAGGTGTATTTATGTAAACACAAGTTCCTATTCCTACTACTACTCAAATTCCTCTTAATTCCGAGATTTCCTAACTCCACCTTTCCTCTCTTGCTTTCCAATCTCTATTTAGACTTGGAAATGATCCAAATTCGTGCTAACTCATATGGGGTAGGTTTAGGAATCCAATTCCAACTCTAACTTCTATTTAATGCATTAAATATCCCTTTTCTATTTAGGTAACAATTTAGTTACGAATTTAGGGTATTTTCCTATTATTCTCCTTTGTAAATTCATATTTTTGACCCAATAAATTCTAGAAGATCCATTAAGCAAAGCCCATTACTCTTTTCCATTTAATGGGTTTTATTTAATACTCTATTTAAATATCCATTTAGCTAGGTCTTAAATTCTTTATTTAAATTTTTATTTTTCGTAAAAATTCAGGTTGCTACAGACCATCTGTCTGGGGATGATAAGCGAAGCTATACCTCAATTCAGAACAATCACTTTCTGCAAACTTCTCCAAAAAACCAGAAGTAAATCTTAGATCTCTATTAGATACAATAGTCTTCGGGATACCATGCAGTGGAACAATCTTTTCAACATAAATATTTGCTAACCTGTCTACTGTCCATGACATACTCACTGCCACTAATCTGCATACCTTGGTCAATCTGTCAACAAACACCCATATTTCATTATGCCCGGAACTCGACCTTGGTAGACCTGCCACAAAGTCCATTGCAATATCATCCCATTTCCACTGTAGAATAGGCAACGGTTGCAATAGACCTCCAGGCTTCTGATGCTCTGCTTTAATCTGCTGACAGATAGCACACCTTGCTACAAATTCTGCTATTTCTTTCTTTATATGAGGCCACCAAAATGCCTTCTTAAATCATGGTACATTTAGTACTACTCGGATGAATAGTGTACTTAGATTTATGAGCCTCTTCCAGAACTCGCTGCTTCACCTCTCTTTCTGCAGGAACGAACAACCTGCCTCGAAGCCTAACCACACAATTATCATCAATAGAAACTCCTTCCATTTTCACAATTTCAGGTAGACCTGCATCTGCTCTCTGAGCTTCAATGATCTGCCAATATAAAGACGGCTCTACTGCACTAGCAGCTAGAATTGCCCTTCGCTGACTGCTGGGCACATACAAGGAATTCTCTGCTACTTCTTCATATAACTTCCATTCTTTAATCATCATTAAATTCATATATGCCTTTCTGCTTAAGGCATCAGCTACAACATTGGCTTTACCCGGATGGTAAGCCAAACTGAAATCATAATCCTTCAGATATTCAACCCATCTGCGTTGGCGAAGATTCAAATCTTTCTGCGAGAAGATATACTTCAAGCTTTTATGATCTGTAAAGATCTCAAATCTCTCGCCATACAGATAATGCCTTCACATTTTCAAGGCAAATACAACTGCTGCTAACTCCAAATCATGAGTGGGGTAATTTTGCTCTGCTGGCTTCAATTGTCTGGACGCATACGCTATCACTTTACCATGCTGCATAAGTACTACGCCAAGACCTCTCCTTGAAGCATCAGTATGCAACACAAAACCACCACTCCCAGCTGGTAATGTCAATATAGGTGCTGATGTAAGTCTCTTCTTTAATTCCATGAAACTTCTCTGACATTCACCGGACCACACAAAAGGCACCCTCCTTTCTACATAGGTACTCCTTTTCTAGTCAATCTAGTCATAGGTGCCGCAATCTTAGAAAATCTTGAATAAAGCGCCTATAATACCTGCTAATCCCAGAAAACTTCTAATCTCAGTTATTGTCTTAGGCACTCCCCCATCTCATCATTGCTTCCACTTTACTTGGTCCACTGCTACTCCTTTAGCTGAGATAACATGACCCAAAAATTGAATTTCCTTTAACCAGAATTCACACTTACTGAATTTAGCAAACAACTGGTATCTCTTAACAACTGCAGGGTAACCTCAAATGAGCTGCATGCTCCTCTTCAGATGCTGAATAAATTAGAATATCATCAATAAAGACCACAATGAATTGATCTAAATATGGATGAAAAATTCTATTCATCAGATCCATAAAACCTGCAGGAGCATTAGTCAACCCAAAGGCATTACCACAAACTCAAAGTGACCATATCTGGTTCTGAACGCTGTCTTATCTATATCCTCCTCTTTGATTCTCACTGATGGTACCCGGACCTCAAATCAATCTTAGAAAACACCTTTGCTGATTGCAATTAATCAAAAGATCATCTATCCTCGGCAACGGGTACTTATTCTTGATGGTCACATCATTAACTTTCTATAATCAATACACATCCGAAAACTTCCATCTTTCTTTTTCACAAATAAAACCGGCGCTCCCCACAGGGAATGACTTGGTCTAATAAACCCTTCTGCAACAGCTCTTCTAACTGTTTTTTCAATTCTTTAAGTTCTGCTGGTGCCATCCGATATGGAGCTTTAGAAATCGGCATGGTACCTGGCAGCAACTCAATGGTAAAGTCCACCTCCCTATGTGGAGCTAAACCAGGAAAAACATCAGCAAATTCCCTAACCACGGGAACTGCTTCTACTGGCTGACTAGCTTCTACCAAACTTACCGAGGCTAAATAAGCCACAATCCATCATTTATCAACTTTCTAGCTTTAATTGTAGAAATTAGAAACTTGGAGGTATAAAAGGATGACAAAATCTGATCCTTTTCTTTCTACAATCTAACATTGCTCCATACATTTCAAGCCAATCCATACCCAGAATGATATCATAATCTGACAACTGTAGGGCATACAACCGACCCGGCATCTGGTTCCCTTCAATCATAACAGGAGCTTCATCTATATAGCTCGAAGTGAGTAAGAACTCACCTGAAGGAACCTCCACCACTAACTCACAAGACTTCTCTTCTAAAGGATGAGCTATACAATCCAGAAATTCTTCGAAAATAAAAGAATAAGAGGCACCCGAATCTAATAAGACTCTTGCTGAATATTCATAAAGAGGTAAAGTACCTTCTATCATATTTGACGCCTCTGCCTGGGCTCGGGTGATAGCCATAACCCGGCCTCTCCCTCGCTGCTGCGGTGCTCCTCTGCCACGACCTGCCTGTGGCTGCTGGAACTGCTGAGGCTACTGCTGCTGCACACCTCTGCCATACCCATATTCTCTTGCATAGGGACAATTGCGGATCAACTGTCCGGCTGATTAAATTATAACATCTATACCTTGGAGGAACAATAGGCTGCCTGGCAGTGCTCTGCTGCGACTCCTCCACCTCAGGCCTACCACGGCCTTGCTGGAACTGCGGACGACCTCCCCATCCTCTTCCTTTTCCTTTAAGTGCTTGCTTTAATTTCTGGCCCCATTTACCAAAGCCTGATGTAGAAGGTCCTGCTGGTGCCTTACCCTTGCTTGCACCTACTGTCTACTGCGGTAGCCGAAAACTACTTGAACCTGATTCACCTGCCTGGTGAGTCCGGATAGACCTCTCCAAAGTAGCTGCCCTCTGCGCTGCCTCTTCCACTGTCTTGCACATGAGAGGTACTATCGCATCCTGCAATTCCACTCTCAATCCTCTGATAAATACTCAACCATCATGTTATTATCTGAAACCACATATGGCGCATAACGGCTAAGTGCCATAAATCTCATCTGGTACTCTAAGACTGAAGAGTTACCTTGCTGGAGAGTTCGGAATTGCTCTTTTTTACTTGCTGCACTTGGATCGGAAAGAATGTATCGTTAAATACATCAAGAAACTCTGGCCAAGTGATAGCTTCTTCCGTCCTGCCTGCAAAGGTGGTTTGCATCTTCAATCGCCACCATTCCAATGCAAAACCCCTTAACTGATAAGCAGCTAACACCACTCTATCCGCTGCCGGACACCTCATAGTTGCAAAGACCCTCTCAATTTCATGAACCCAATGCTCAGCTGTATCTGGATTCGGCCCTCCTGAATAAGTAGGTGGCTGAAATCTCAGAAATTTCTCCACCTGCATCACTGGTTCTTCTGCTATCAACACTGGTGGTGGTGGTGGCACAGGTGCTACAAAAGGCACCTCCACTCTCGGCGGAACTGGAGCAACAGGTACAGCCTATCCATCCCCAGGTGGCACTGCAACTGATGGTACTGGCGCCTGCTGATCCATTCTTGCTCGAATATCCGTGAGGCTCTCCTAAATTCTTTCTATCATTCGCTGTGTGCTTTCCTTCGGATCATCTCCTCCACCACCCCAATCTCTCCTATCAGCCATTTCAGAAATTTCTACATACACAAAACACCAGACAAAAATCAAAACCACAAATGATAAAAACCAGGGTCCCTACCAGCAGTGTATAAAGACCAAAATGAGGCTATGTATCCTTCTAATTCCCTTATATTAACACGGACCTTGCTCTGATACCAACTGTGACGAACGCCTCGGCCAAGCCCGTTAAACCGATAACGTACTTGATCCGAGTCCGCCTCCCGCGAACGGGCCGAAGCCTCGCAAGGGATACCAAACCACAGTCCGTGTAAACACAAAGGACACACCATTTATATATATAATTCACAAGTTACATAGCCAAATTTCCACAAAGCTGAAAAGAAGTACAAGAGCCTGGGGCATACCCCGAGGTACAACTGAAGAAAGTAAACAACTACAAAGCTACACTGCTGGAGAACTACACAGCTGTCACTACACCGCTGGAGGTACTGACCCTGCACCGCTACGGCGCGGCCCTGAGCTGGATGACGGTCGTGAGACGTCCTCGTCGCTCTCACCTGTGGGGGTAGGGGTGAGCCTCTCTAGTCACTGGCTCAGTAGGAAACCCCCTAAAATCGAGCAAACCAAACGCCACAGGTACGAAAGCAGTAAATAATACCAACAATTCATAGAACAGCTAAACAGAATATTAAAGCTGTAAAAGTACTCACCGTCTGCCGACTACGAGAAACAACAGTAATAATTAAACGGCAAACCAGTACAGGTGTACAAGCTAAAGTAGAGACAGCCAACACGAGCCACGTGAACTGGTTCGCGACACCAGAAACTGACTCGGACAAACTAACACAGGT